>VWZY01006008.1:10461-35464 GCA_013399075.1 Chloroceryle aenea | reverse complement strand
GGCCAATGGCATCTTGGCCTGTATCAGGAACAGTGTGGCCAGCAGGTCTAGGGATGTAATTCACATCTGTACTTGGCACTAGTGAGGCCTCACCTCAAGTACCATGTGCAGTTCTGGGCCCCTCACTTCCAGAAGGATATTGAGGTGCTGGAGCAGGTCCAGAGGAGAGTGACAAGGCTGGGGAAGGGACTGGAGGGAAAGTCTGATGAGGAGAGGCTGAGGGAGCTGGGGTTGTTCAGCTTGGAGGAGAGGAGACTCAGGGGGGACCTCATCACTCTCTACAACTACCTGAAGGGAAGCTGTAGTCAGGTGGGGGCCGGGCTCTTCTCCCAGGCAACAAGTGACAGGATGAGAGGGTAGGGCCTGAAGCTGCACCGGGGGAGGTTTAGGTTGGATCTTAGGAAGCACTTCCTCACAGAAAGGGTGGTAGACACTGAAGTGGACTGCCCAGGGAGTTGGTGGAATCACCATCCCTGCAGGTCTTTAAGAAAAGATTGGATGCTGGACTTAGTGGCATGATTTAGCTGATGTTGTGGAGTTAGGTAATAGGTTGGACTCTGATCTCAGAGGTTTTTTCCAGCCTCAGTAATTCTGTGAAGTCTGTCACTTGGAACTGTTGGCCCCTTTTGTGGTTTCTACTCATTTATCTCAGGAGGTTACTGGCCACCTCCTCAGGTAATGCTTCCAAGTAGAGTCATCTTTAATTATCCATGTGTGATGAATTTTAATGACACTTAGAAGTGACTGGGAGATTTATTTTTTAGCTTTCCATGAAATGGTTCACTTGATTGAACAACAAAGTTACACCAAAACTGTTCTTAACACTAATGGCAAAAGTTCAAGTTGTTTTTTAAAACTTGCCTTCCTACTTTCTCTCAGTGAATGGATTATCTCTTTATCAAACACCATAGTGTTGGGTGGATACTATTTAAATATATTTTTTTTTTTACCCTGTCAAGGTATTTACTAGTCCTATGCTATTTCCTAGTTGGCAGTGTTATAGATTTCATAGCAGTATTTCCCAAGCTGTTGAATGTCAATTCAAAGAGCAACTATTATGCATTATAGGAATGTGAGGTGTTGCACTTGAAATGCAGTGGCCAAGGTGAAATTAGTTGTGCATGGAGAAGGCTGAACTGCAGGGGAGAGGCTGCTGAGGAGGTTAATATTCAGGGAGGAAACAGGTTAATCATTTGGGGAGGAGATTAAAATAGGGGGGGCTGTTTTTAGAAGACAATATATAAGCAACTGTAATGAAAGAAGAGTTGAAAATAAAGCAATGTAACAAATGCTGAGGTTGATAGTAAAAGTACATTATAGAGAGCATATTTATATCCTTACTTTTATAAACAGATAAATACTTAGGATGTATACTCACTCCCTAAGTAGGAATACTTCGGAAAGGAGATGTGGCAAGAGAACCAAATGCTATTAACATTGAGTTCTGTAATTTAGTATTAGCAAACGACCCTTGTGGTGTTATCAAAAGCATGTGATTTCAGAGAATTGCTGGTGTGGTGCTCCAAGGCAGGGTTGTGATAGCAGGAGGCAAGGAAGACCCCAGATGGCCACAGCAAACACAAGAACTGTGAACACAGTTGATGCTGTGGGGCTCCATTTATTGGATAGGACAGTTTCCCCTTTGATGTGTTACAGCTGTTGGCATGGCAGGAGTTGAAGGTCACATTTTCATGTGACATGTTTGCTTTAAATTCTTCATTTTAGAATTTTAAAGGCAAAAATTTGGACTTTGCCTAGAACAGTAAGTAGTGTTCTGGGTCATCTGGGTTAAGTAGCTGCTACACGTGGGTCAGCAATTTAGAAACGCTTTGGAGCAAACTCTACTGCTTTGCTGTCTCCTGTGCTGCTGTCGCTGCTCTCGTGCGATAGATGGGGACCATCAGCAGGGGGCATGTATTGCACCAGCTAAATGATGGATACTGTAAGGCTTGAGCCACGATAGCTCCCCAGGGAAAATGCCTACTGCTTCCTATGCAACAAAAATGTATTGGTGTAACTGTCCCTTAGATGGGACATGGGCACATCACAGTGCTGTTGTGCAGATCCTATTTATCATGATGTGCTCACACACCTAGCAGTGGGTCAGGATACCATTGTGATGACATGTGATATGTGCACTAGCCACAGACAATCTTCAGGTAACTTATTTCAAGGACTACGAAATCCACGGTACCTCAGCTTGGAAAAGGATTTGGAAAATAGTGAGAAATGGGGGGAATTCTAATTTAGCCTCCTGATTATGTTCTGCAGGCATACAGCAAAGGTTTATAGGATAGGGAGATTTGTTTGCACCTATTTGTGTGAAACCCAGATGTGTGGGACAGCATATAAGAAAGCATGAAGGAACATACTGAATTTTCAGGGAGTTTACTGCAGGTGGGGATCAATGTATCCTTGTCGCGTGAAAAACTTGGAGGTTAAGAACAGTTCTTGAAGACCAAGCTTCTCTGTAAAGGACCAAATAGGACCAGGAGAGGGTAGAGGTGAGGTCAATAAAGGGATCTTTGCATCAGCTTCTGAATGTATGCAAGCAGTATGTCAGGTACTGCCCCATCCCTTCCTCTGTTGTTAGGACAAGATGGGGGTAGATAAAATCTGCATGATTATGTCTTTTCTCCCATCTATGGTAGATACTGGTATGATATGGTAGATATCTCTATGGAGATACAACATTGTAGTTGTGATTGTAGTTGGTGACAGGATTCAAGAAATGTGGGCTAAAATGTGTATTTGCATAGAAGGCAGGATGTTAACTATCAGTACTAAAAAAAAAAAGCTTAATAGCTTTTTTTGAGTTGGTGTGAAAACCTAACTGGAAGGATGAAGGGAATATTCTTATTTCTGTTAAAAGCAAGCTTCAAACAGGTCAGCATCAGCTTTATTCTCTATCAAGCAAGTGCTTTGTGGTGTAGGCCTTATCTACAGAAAGGTCAGATATGGGTTGGGTAGGTCAGAGGTGCCTGGAAATGTCACTGATGAGAAATCATAGAAACTTCTGTTGTGAACTGTTCCTCAAAGCAGAAGTATGACAAAAAATTGCATTTCAAGAGACTGTTCTCATCGAGAATTATGTGGAATTCCTTCAAAGTCATCTTCAAACAGCTGTTTGTATCACTTCCCTCCTTGGTTAAACATGAGAGGTGACATTGTGCACCCCAAACTTGTATGGTAGACTTGATATCAAATTGTCATACAACCTTCTTCCATCTGCAAATCCAGAAATATCTTGGAAAGCTCTGACTTAAATGCTTTCCATGAAAACTTGTACTCCTTAATGGACTGGACTTGCTTTGTTTGGTGGTTTGTTTTTTTTTTTAAATGTAATTGCACAGGTTTGTGTAATTGATGGATTTGAGTCTTTTCTCTTATACTGAATTTTATCTTTCTTTTTTTCAGGAAATAATGAAAAAAGTGTGCCACAGCTCTTGATCAGAGACCTGAAATTTGAGAAGCCATCATTAGCTAAGCTCATGTTTTCTCCCGATCAAGAAAATCATCCGGCAAAAGCACCAGTAAAATATGGTGAATTGATTGTATTAGGGTAAGTGTTTGTGTCTTGGTTGGAAGTGAGAATTAAGGTAGATTTTTCAGGGTGCACTCCAAGCAGAAAAAAAATGAGGTTGCTGTGAGGTGGTGTCTCAACCTACCGTTCAAACTCCCTCTTTTGCGGTGTATCCAGTGAGCATGCAACTGAACAGGGAGCTGTTCTCCTTTTCTTTGGTAGCTGATGCCATGGAAGGGAGGGAGGGCGGGCTGCCTTTTTCCGTGGCAACCAGGTGTTGCATGTAATGTGATGCATGGGAAGCTTGCACTGCAGTATGCATCCTTTTTTAGTGACAGCTTGTGCATGGACGTAGGCCTCTAAACACTTGAGTCGGTGTAAGGTGATTTTCAGCTCTTGTGTTTTTCCCAGGTAAGTGTTTTGTGACAAAGGCAGCAGTTTGTGAAGGGTTTTGCAGCTGGTTCCAGGCTGGGCTGAGACAAGACTAACATGACAGTGTGGAAGGAGTGGTTCCCTAGGGCTTTAAGGAAAATAAAAGCAGTTTTCTAAGAACGTGGTAGCTGACTGTAATACCTAAGTGCAAACATAGATGTGATTTTTATTTTTTTTTTTAAATAAAGCAAGTTTGCCAGCCAGTTTATGTTGCCATGTTCAAAGTGAGAATCTGAGGGCTTTTAGTGGTTTCAATTGGAGTCTTGGAGGACAGCATATCATTCTTTACAGGGTTTTATTTTAATAAAAACTGCCTAAAACACTAGCTCTCCATCAGGGTTGGTGAGGATTTAGAATCTTTCCTTTATGGTGTGAACCCATCACTTGGACACCTCTCTATAGCTTTCTTTAACCTGACTTGTTTTCATGTTTGAAACCCAAGTCTTCCACACTGGTCGATAGTAGCTTTGAGATTAATAATGGGTAGCATTACTTGCCCTGCAAGCTTTCTGTGTATATGTGGAATTCTGTGGGCATGTTTCAGTGTTACAGAATCAAAGAATGGTGGGGGTTGGAAAGGACCTCTGGAGATCATCTTGTCCAGCCCCCCTGCTGAAGAAGGTTCACCCAGAGCAGGTTGCACAGGATCTTGTCCAGAAGGCTTTTGAAAATCTCCAGAGAAGGAGACTCCAGTCTCTCTGGGCAGCCTGTTCCAGGGCTCTGTCATCCTCACAGGAAAGAAGTTTCTTATGTTTAGGTGAAACTTCATGTGTTCTAGTTTGGCCTGTTGCCCTTTGTCCTATCACTGGGCACTGCTGAAAAGAGACTGGCCCCATCCTCTTGATCCCTGCCCTTCAGCTATTGATGAGCATTGATACCATTGCCTCTGTCTTCTCTTCTCCAGGCTAAACGGCCCCAAGTCTTTCAGCCTTTCATCATAAGAGAGATGTTTCAGTCCCTCAGCATCTCTGTAGCCCTCCAATGGACTCTTTCCAGTAGCTCTTTGTCTCTTGAACTGGGGATCCCAGAACTGGACACAGTACTCCAGATACAGCCTCACTACGTCAGAGTAGAGGGGGGAGGACTGTGTTTATCAATTCTCAGATTTAAATGTAATTAATTGGAAATTTATAATTACTAACACCACACTTCATGCTTAGAATAAACGTCCTTGTGTGTCTGTATCTCATGAGAAGCTAAGTAATACAGGAAGATCAACCTTGTGTTTTTTCTGTGCTTTTTGATAGGTACAATGGGTCTCTCCCAAATGGAGATAGAGGAAGAAGAAAAAGTAGGTTTGCTTTATTTAAAAGGCCCAAGGCAAATGGGGTGAAACCTAGCACTGTGCATATTGCCTGTACCCCTCAAGCAGCAAAGGTAAGTTCAGTTTCTCTAGTTAAGTCTTCTTTCTCCTGGTGCTGTCTAAAGAGTTCGGTGAAATCAGTGCTGTTATGCTGAGGTGAAATGCTGTAAATCATGTTTATTCAAGGTTTTATGGTACCTGTCAGGGTTAGCAAGAAACTGTTCAGCAAAACAGACCTGGTGCTCAGTCCTTGTCATGTCCAGAAATAAAAACACTTATTTTTTGAAACATAAATGTTCAGGGCACAGTTAGTAATATAAAACCTTTTCTAGTTTGTTTTCCTTCCAAACTCACTGCAGACATCTGTTCTAGACTTCCTGCTTTCACACTCATGCTTTAGGGCTAACTTCACTTCACATGAAACTGGCTTTTAAATGGTCCTTTGCCAAAGCTCTGCGTGTGCGCTCTACTCCCTCCGGTGGGTAGGAGTTCCCCAGGGATGAGGACAGGTGGGGCTTGCAGGGCATGTTTTATAGAGCTTGTAATTGGTTTCAGAGTTCCCATTAAGAAGCAGTAAAGGAAAGGCTTAGGTCCTGAAGCTGATTTATTTCATGTCAAAAGGAATGTATTATAGCTAAGGTATTATCATGAAATACTGCTGTATTGTGATGATTCCAGTCTACGTGCAATTATGTTCACTAACAAATGTAGCATTTCTACTAAATGCTAAGCTAATGGGAGTTGAATACGTAGCAGTTCTTTGGAGATCTCCAGGGTCAAGACCACTTCCGAATATTGATTCCTAAATTCAGGGTATAGCATAAAGTATTTGGAAATAAAAAACATTTTGCTAAACAAAGTTCTTGTCATGGAATTACATCCGTGGGACATTTGTGGAAAGAACATTTATTTTTGCTAATTCTTTATGGTCTTCAAGTATTATTTAGAAGCACTTTTCTTTCCAGAAGTCTTTGTTCAATTCCAAGTAGGTAGTTGAGGAATAAAAATCGAGAGTAGCATGATGAAACCTAGATTATTGTACTACAATTTATGCAACCTGTGCTGAGCTTCTCCATTTTACCCTGTTTGCCACCACTACTTATTACAGCTTTCGTCTGTGTATCTTTATTAATCATCATTTGCTTTTAGCATAAACTTTTATCACATTTTTAAAATGAAGTCCTAAGTTTTTGCTGTTGGAGCAGGTCAGGCTGAGAAGGCCACGAAGGTGTTAATTAAGTTTTAGCCTTTGCATTCAGCTGTTCTTTCGTGTTAAAGCCAGCGTCGCTTTTACACAAAGCATGACTAATAATATGTCTTGCTTACATGCATTTTGTTGCAGCATGTGGTGAAGAGACCAGTTTGGTCTGTTGCTGAATCAATCCCAAAGCTTTTTCTTAATGGCCAGGGCTGGATTTTGCTAAGTTTAACTACAGGTGTGTCACTAACAGCCATCTGCCTTAATACATTAACTGAGCCAAACAACAGCCTGATTATCTGTAGTGAGCTTTGCTGCTGTATTCAGTAGACTTATTGGTCACCAGATCAATAATATTTGGCATTTTTTCTGTAGGCAATAAGTAATAAGGACCAACACAGCATATCTTACACTTTGTCTCGAGCCCAGACGGTGGTAGTTGAATATACACATGACAGCAACACAGATATGTTCCAGGTATGTGAAATAAATTTGGTATTTTCTCACTTTTGATAGTTTTTTAAAAGACATCCTCTCACGTTTTTCCTTCAAACCCAGAAGTTTGCATGTGTTGCTTTGTGCACTTTACCATTCAGAGACAATTAATTCTGTTCGTTCCCGAGGCCATTGCGCAAAGCTGTGTATCTCTGCATCTCTCTTAGACTTGGTCAGAGGTGAAAGTTGGTGTTTTTTTGTGGCCAATGCACAGGCTTATGGTTTTGCCTTTCATGGCCAGTCTGCAAGTCACGTAGAAACATAGAAATGTCTGGGTTGGAAGGGACCTCTGGAGGTCATCTAGTCCAATCCCCCTGCTGAGAGCAGGGACATCTTCAACTAGAGCGGGTTGCTCAGAGCCTCGCCAAGCCCCACCTTGAATGTCTCCAGGGATGGGGCCTCAACCACCTCCCTGGGCAACCTGTTCCAGTGCTCCACCACTCTCGTGGTAAAGAACTTCCTTCTTATTTCTAATCTAATGTAACCTGTCTCCTGGTCCCTCCTTGCACAATGAAGAATAAAGTGCCCAGTTCTCTTTAAGCACTTGGAACTTTGCTTCTAGCATTTACAAAGGGATTTGGGATCAGCCAGTTGGAGACAGGGTGAAAGAAATACAGTGTGAAAATACAGGAAAGCTTAAATGGACTAATATGAAAAATACCCCTATCTAAGCAAACCCAGAAATAAGTTTAAGGCATTGGGAAATGTGGAAAGAGGAGGCCCAGTTCCTACGTGCTGGCAGTTTAGAGCAACTTTTGCTGCAGTTCCTGTATGTATGAGAAGGAACCACAAACAGATTTGCAGCTGTGGTGTGCTCTGGTATCTTATAAATGTTTCCTGTTGTTCTCAAAAGGAAGGGGGTTGTTTTGGCTTTTGTTGTGGAGTTGGTTTTTTGTGCACGTGTGTGCTTTTTCCTTCAGATTCCTGGGCTGATCTTGCATCAATTTTTTGTTTGTTTTGTGTTTTTTGGTTGGTTGTTGTTAGGTTTTTTGCGTGTTTGGTTTTGGTTGGTTGGTTTTGTGTATGTGTGGGGTTTTTTGTTGTCTCTTGTGTGTGTGCTGGGTTTGGTTTGGGTGTTTTTTTGTTGTTATTTATGGCAAGGGGTTTTGCCTGCACAGCATTTAGCTGTGACACCACTGCAGGATCTAAGGAGGTGGGACATACTGGTAAGAGGTGAAGGAAGCTGCTGTGTAACTGCAAATACAACAGAGCAAAATGGCCGTAACAAACTCACTGCAGCATAAGCTATTGTTTGAGTGTTCTCTCTTTGGGCATGCTGTGGCCTGCACGCCACTCTAAAATTGCCAGTGGCAACCCCTGCGTTCCGATGGGTTATCCTGCCTAGGAAGCAATAGGAAAACACATTCTGACAAAGCAGTTTCAGTCCCATGGAAGTTCTGCAGCCGTCACCAAAAAGCACCTCAGATTTTTGGGTCTCCTGCCCAGCAGTTAATCAGTCTTAATGAAACAGGCTATTTTTTAAGAGACTAAGAGCTTTGGAAGTGCGTGAAAGGTGGCAATGTGTAAATAGACTTTAAACCTGGCTATGTGGATGTTTGAGAGAGGGATATCACTTCATGTTTCATACGGGAAAAGGGCACGATGAGTTGTTTAGAAAGCAGTGAAACCCGTGCAGTTCTATCAAACCCAGTACAGTTACATGGAACTGCAAAACTCATTCTTCTGTGCAACCAGAAAAGGTACAGCTACTAGAAAAACCTGACTGTAGTCAGATTTTGCTTTCTTGTTGTGTTCTGTGTCTGTTAATAGACCCCCTCCCTGACATAGACCTCTTGTACCTGGTCTTTCCTGATGGATTTGCTGTTTCTCAGTACCCCACCAGAGCTGAAGAGCCAGCTCATGTAAACTAGTTTTCCTGCATCTACACCTCCACCTAGCCTGGCATTGTTCGGAATATTCTGGGCATGCAGAGTGACTGATTATCATTTTTACTCCCATGCAACTGCTGGTTCCGAGCTGTTTTGGCACTGCTGCAGCTGGTCCGTCTGACCTGAGTGTAACCTTTCTGATGAGAGGGCCTTCAATGGAAAATCAGCTCAGAATTGACTTGATTACATCATTATGTTTCCCTTTCCTTCAGTTGGTTGTGCTCAGCCTTCAGAATAACTTTGGTCACATGGAGGTGGAATAACTCGTAAATTCAGATTAAGCTTTAGAAACCTATATTTAGATTGGTGGAGGGGAACACTTTAAACTGGAACGCCATAATTTTTTTTCTTGATTGCCATCACAGGTTAGGGTCAGGGCAGCCTGCTAGACCTATAACAGACACTCTCTGATTACCCCCTGCTCTTCCCAAAGGGGAAGAGAAATGGAATAAAGGAGAGAGTCTTAGTGATTAGTAAAGGAAACTAGAACAGCTTCAATGAAAATAAAAATAACAAAAATGGAATATATACAAAACCAGTATCAAACCTGACCCCTCCCTGATGGCTGTTACATCACCACTGATGCTGTGGAGCAGGCCTCAGGAAAGTCCCAGGCTGGGCCCAGTAACAGATTGGAGCTGTGTTCAGGAGCTGGATCCTGGTACTGGATTCAGGAACACACCGATTGGGATCAAAGGCAGAATGGACAGTCCTCCACAGATGCTGGCCAGTGAAGAAGTGAGCAAGAAGCCAGAAGCAGACCCGAGCTGAGAGCTTGACCACTGTGATCCCTCTGCTTTATACCAGATACGATGTAGATGCGATGGAATCCCTTGATGGTCATTTTGGGGTCACCTGTCTTGGTTGCTTCTCCCTGTGATTGCGGCCTTTCACTTTCCTGCACCCCACAATGTGGTGCACAAGATCCAGCAGTGGCCTTGGTCTGCACACCAACCCTTGGTAGTAACTGTAAACATCAAGTGTTATCCCTGCCAGCAGCAGGCACTGCCCGTGAAAACAGGCTGCTGACTTCAGACAGCGCAGTTAGACTGAGCTCAGAAGTAAAATCACCAAACACGATTAGTTCTGTTCTCAGCTAAACCAGAACAATGGCTTTCAGACATTTTGTGTTTGAATATTGCTAGAACAAAAGGCAAACTTCTAAACAGTTTTTTGGGTTTTTTAATCTCTTTCCAGATTGGCCGGTCAACAGAGAGTCCTATAGACTTTGTTGTGACAGATACAGTTCCTGGAAGTCAGAGTAATTCGGATACGCAGTCTGTGCAGAGCACTATATCAAGGTTTGCCTGCAGAATCATTTGTGAACGGAACCCTCCTTTCACAGCAAGAATATATGCTGCAGGATTTGACTCCTCAAAAAACATCTTTCTTGGGGTAAGGGAGCTCTTTCACTTTCCTCTGAGTTCAGTGCAGGCTTATTTTTACACAAATTCATAGCTCCTCTTCAGCCAAATTGAAAGTTTTCATTCATGTCATTTCTCTTAGGAGAAAGCTGCCAAGTGGAAGACGTCAGATGGGCAAATGGATGGACTAACCACAAATGGAGTTCTTGTTATGCATCCTCGTAATGGATTTACGGAAGACTCCAAGCCAGGGGTGTGGAGAGAAATATCTGTGTGTGGGAATGTGTTCAGCCTCCGTGAAACCAGATCAGCTCAGCAGAGGGGAAAAATGGTAAGAGTGTAGTGACTGATGGTTTGTGCAACCTGTTTAAAATGGGTACAACCTTAAGCGGTAAAGTTGGGGCATAAACTGAGTCTGGAATCTGCCTCATTCAGTGCAGATGTCACCTCTGTAATGAGTTACACTGACTTCTTACACGTCTGCCTTCATACACGAAGGTGTCTTGCTCAACCTGATTGACTGACAGAGTTTATCTGCAAACTTGTACTTAATTGCAGAGCTAGACTGCTCTCCTAAACTGAGTCGCCAGTCTGCTGCTCTTCTACGAACTCTCGTCGTCATGTGCACACTTTAAAGTGTTTTTCCGATTCTCCCTCTTTGAGTTTATGCTTTTAAGGTTTTTCCACATTTCTGTTTTTATAGAATAATAAAGAATAATTATAGTTTTGTTGACACACGCATATTTACCTGCATATCTGTCTCCACCTTGGAGCTCCTGAGTTTTCCTCATTTCCAAAACATTGGCGATGTTTCCAGGTGATGATTTGGTTTGGTGTGATTTGGGGATCTCTTAGCAAAAAGAAATAGTACTAGAACATTTAAGTGATGCAGTTAGCCAGGAATGCTAACAGCTGACGGAGGAGAGGAAAGCCATGTGCAAAAGGTGCAATTGAAGAAAACAGTCTAAAATGTGATGGTGGACTAAACAAGACTTGTGCCGTTCCTCCATCATGCATTTCAAGTAATATAGATGGGAGTGGTTCAGGGATAGAGTTAAGAGAAATTAAGTTTGGAGAGGAGCTTTCCATGCCTTAATTTCATTTTAATGTACACAATCTTAAAAAAAAAAAAAGCTGACACTGGGCTCTCCAGAGGTATCTTGTATTGGACAGTCAAGAGTTGCTTGACACTTCCTGTGTGAGTCTTCCAGGCAGATTTGTGTTATGAAAGTGTTTTACGTTACTCTTCAGGTAACCCTAGGTGATGCCTCTCTCTCTTTGTCCATTCCAAGGTTGAGAACGAAACAAACCAGCTCCAGGATGGCTCTCTAATCGACCTCTGTGGAGCAACGCTGCTGTGGCGCACTGCCGAAGGGCTTTCCCGCACTCCTACTGTCAAACACCTGGAGGCACTAAGACAGGAAATAAATGCAGCCAGGCCCCAGTGTCCTGTGGGGTTTAACACCTTGGCCTTTCCCAGTATGAAGAGGAAAGATGTTGTAGATGAAAAGCAGCCATGGGTGTATCTGAACTGTGGCCACGTCCACGGCTATCACAACTGGGGAAACAAAGAGGAGAGAGATGGCAAGGATCGCGAGTGCCCCATGTGCCGCTCGGTTGGCCCCTACGTGCCTCTGTGGCTTGGATGTGAAGCAGGATTTTATGTGGATGCCGGACCTCCAACACACGCGTTCAGCCCGTGTGGACACGTGTGCTCAGAAAAGACAACTGCATATTGGTCTCAAATTCCTCTTCCTCACGGTACTCACACTTTTCACGCAGCCTGTCCATTCTGCGCACATCAGCTGGCTGGTGAGCAAGGTTACATCAGACTCATTTTCCAAGGACCTCTTGACTAACACCCGTGTTACCCAGGGCTGCGGTAAACTGATAAGCTACACGATTCTGATTTTTAAACCAACTCTTTTTCATATTCTCTGGGTTTTGCTGGTTTGCATTAAGATGAAGAATATTGGGGTTTTTGTTACAGCAGCTAAATCCCTCTCTGTGGAGAAAACTCGGGAAATGGAAGAAGTGGGGAGAGAAGGGGGAGAACTGTGTTTTTTAAGTTAATAACTACTCCTGAAGAGGTGAAGGAAATGTGGTAGAATGAACTTCAATGCCTTCCGTTGAATGATTTTTGAATCATATGCCCACAGTGTTTGAAAGTTGTTTCATTCTTTTTGTATATGGAGGGTAAATAGTTCAAAGAACATTAGTTTACAGCTTGGATGCAAACATTGTAAAATATAACGTGTATATTAACTGTTTTCTATTTATCTTTATTATTGAAAATACGTAGAAGCTTTTAGAGAGTAGTGTGGTCATAGTGTGTTACATCCAGCAACTGGATGTGTAGAGTAGTTCTGGATGGAGAAGAAAAGAACGTGAGATGGAAATGGTAGAAAAAAAATCTCTTTTTTTAATCTAAAATACTGAGTTCTTAGAATAGTTTAAATGCTTTTTAAACAAAGCTAATGCAAATTATGATGGCATAAAGATGTGCTTTAGCCATGTTGAGAGGTAGCTAAGGAGGACTTCTTAAAATGTCTTTTTGGTAGAACTGTGCTTAAGATCTGGTTATGAAGAGAATATTGACTCTTTGAATATGCAACTTAGTCTAGGTTAAGGATTTTTTTTTCTCCCTTTATGCTAACACAGACCTTTATTTAGCATTAGTGACATTTGTGAGGGGTTTTCCAATGTTAAACAAGAGCAAACATGAAAGACAAGGCTCATTCTGTTCCTTGATGTTTGTGGCAGGGGGTGAGGGGAAAGATGGACGTGGAGAGCAGGGAGCAATTTGTGACTCCAGCCACAGTCCCAGTTTGTGACAGGCTCATCCATCGGACGCTCTGCCTGCCTTCTGGCACCTGGGAGCCACCGGCTTCACGTGCTTGCCTTTCACCCTGCGGACAGGCACGAGCGCTCCTCTAGACCACACAGGGAACAGAGTTTGAAGCCTGGTACCCAGCGGATGCGCACCTGCATCCTGGCATCCTCGTGCCGCTTGTCACCTTTGGAAATCTGTGTAGGGAAGAGCTTGGCCTGCTGGTGCTCTCTACTCTTCCTTCCCCTCTCCTCCTGACCCAGCCTTATCCTCCATATCCACCAGAAAAGGCCAGTGCACTACATCCAGCTTTGCTGCTAACCCACCATGCTCCATGGCAAATAGACAACCTGACCTTTTTGGGATTGAGTTGAGCATTTTTGGCCAGCTTCATACTTTATTTTTTTCATATTTTCCCCCCAAATCAGTATAATTGAGAGTAGCAAATTTCTGTTCTTTACAGCATAGCTTTAATTTTTCCTTTTAAAGGTGTTCTGAAATTTTCTTGGTTTAAAAGAAACCTTTGTTGCTTAGATGTCATTGGATTATTTACTTTGACTGTCAATTGTTTCTTCATTTTTAAAAAGAAATTATATATATTGTTTGGTTCACTCAGGAAATGCATGTGTCAGGAACCCTGTATTATAAGTTCAGTTAGCTGTCATCTACAAGGAACTGCTGTTACTCCCTTTCCATAGAAATCTAATTGATTTTTGACATTTTCCAGAATATATGCATTAAGTAATGAAACTTATGCAGCAAGAAGTCCCTGTAATTGTAGTTGTTCTAATCACTTTATTCGAGCTATAGTATACTGTAGTTTAATTTTTATTTGCAAATTAATTTATTCAAACTATGTGAGTAAACACTTTTCAAAAATAGAAATTCTGGGATCATCTGTTGCTTTGTTTCCAAGAGATGGGAAAGGTGGCTGGAGATGGCCCTTCTGTTGTCACGGAAGGTGACTGTTGGGCACATGTGGATTAAGATCACACAAAAAGCAGCAGCCGTAGAGAGCTGTTGTGCTATCCTGGCTGTGGATTTGAATGGCTCCTTTCAGATGTGACCTCTCAGTGTGTTTCATATTTAACTCTACATTAACGAAGGCAAGATTGTTGTTCAAAAGACAAAGTTAAACAATCTCCTCCCTGAGTAAGTTACAAATAATGAAATGTAAGCAACATCTTGAAGCAAATGGCTGGGCTTTTCTACAGCATCAAGAGCTCTTGATTCCATCTTCCACAAAATGGGTTTGACATTTCTTCTCTGGTCCTGATCTTGTTGACTACAGGGATATGAAAAATAGAAAAGGCTGTGATGAAAACTACAGAGCAGTACGAGTAATGTAATGATGGAACCATGGAAACAGGTTGAGATCTGGACGGTGGTAGACATGCAGGAAGTGGTGTATTCCCCCCACCCCGTGTGGGAGGCACAGCTGGATGCTGGTGTGGAGCCAACGGTGCAGTTGGGTATGTGCACACCTGACTGTGGAGGGGTTGTGCCCAACACACAACCATCACTAAGATGCTTCCTCATTAAGTTACGGTTATGCTCTCGTACTTCTCTGCCTCTGCCCTCCCACAAAAAAAAAGAGGAAAAACAAACAAACAAAAAAAAAAAAAAACCAAACCAACAAACACCACAGAAGAAGGTGTAGGCTTAGAACTGGCTGCTCCTCTGGAATAGAGTTTTGCTAAAATAACCCTTCAGAGTCTGCCCCATACTCTCTGCCTGTTGTGTACTTTTCTTGACCCAAGATGCGTTGTTTAATCCCATTTTAAAAGGACAGAACATGGGCATTCAGATGTCTGAGATGCAGAAATCCCCCTGTCAAAAGCAGGATAGCAGTGGTTGAGTAGTTTGAGGAACAATGTCCGTACAACATCAAGCTCACTAAAAGCAGTGGCTTTCACTGCAGTTCCCTGTTGAAGTTTTCCTGAGCTTCTGTTTTTTAGAAACAATTTAAATAGAAGGTCTCATCTTCTGTAAACTGTAAAATGAATGTCACATTAAAAGTAAAATGATCCCTTTCACTCAACCAGCTGACTGAAGCACAATGAACTTTAAGGCCTTTGCTTCTAAACCCGGGAGCTGGGGGAAAGTGCAGGAGCTTGCACAGTGCTGGCATTGAGAGGATTACAGCTCCGCTTGTGTGCAGCCTAAATCAGCCCATTGTACCTGCCAAAAAGCAGCACCAGTAAGATCTGTGGCCTTAACCTACCTTCAAAAGTTTGTTGAAATGGAAAGGGGGAGGCACTGATGATGCAATCACCAGAAGGGACAGGCCTGTTCCCTGGGAGAGTGCTGCAGGTATGTGGAACTGATGAATGAATATGTGTGGAAATAAGGTAAGAGTAGAGGCACTTTTCTAGCCCTGAGATTTTGTGAAATCTGCAGAAGCGCTTCTGGCAGTCGGCAGCTCGCTCTCTACAGTTGGCTTGTGCATGGCCGCTCTGTCCTGCGGGTGCTGTGTAATGCAGGTGATGTGACGCGCTGATTTGCTGTTCAGCTCTAGGAAGTTGTATAGATTTAACACTGCTGAAGGTAGCAGCAGCTTGACACAGCAGCTGGTTTATGAAGCCCTTTTCCTGTTTGGTGTTTAGGGTTTGGGTTTTTTTGGTGTGGTGTTTTTTTTTCCTTTCCAAAGCAGAAGCTGGGCAGCTTGGTGCGTTGACTCACAGCAGGGTAGGAGCATGTCGATGGGGAGGTTGCTGGGGGCTTTCCCTGGGGAGGTGGTGGGTAGCCCAGTCACTCTTCCCTTTAGAGTGCTCTGTTCTCTTTGCTGACTCAGCTGTTGGGCTCAAGCAGTAGCACAAGCATGTGGTGTGACTCAGATGCGTGGTGCAGGCTGGGGATGACTTTTTCCTAATCCCATCTGTGCTAGGCTCATTATACCTGCAAGAAAGAGGCTGGTATCTGGAAAGGTTCAATGACATGATGAAGTCACCCTCACAGTCCTCCTGTATGTGAAGGTGCTCTGCATATCCCATAGTGACCCTTCGGAAGATAACACTTTCCACGCCCAATTCTAAAAATACATTTGCAGTTTTGCAAGACAGATCTGTCTCTGTGACTCCAGCTAACTACCTGCATACTGTCTGTCACCCTGGATTAAGCCTGGTTGCTGTCTTGGTCCTCCTCTTGATTTGTGCAATCCCTGCTTCCTTCTCTGTAAAAACAACAAAAAAAGCCTGTCTGTTTTTCATTGCAGCACTTGGCTTTAACATGAGGGCTGTGATCAGCCAGTCAGAGAGTGGTTTGAGTTGGAAGGGACCTTAAAGATCATCTGGTTCCAACACCCCTGCTGTGAGCAGCAACACCTTCCACTAGATCAGGCTGCTCAAAGCCCCATCCAACCTGATCTTGAACTGCAGCTTCTAAGGCTTGCTCTTGGCTACATGAGGTGGCTCGTACACACACTGCCACACATTCTGTGAAAAAGATCTGGGAAACACTTCTGCAAGAGCTGTGATGATTCCTGTGACTTGGGTCAGGGGCTCTTTGGTAAGTGTGGCCTCTTCATGGCTAGCACCAAACCTGCCCCTTCCCAGGTGCTGCTTCCATGGCAGTGGCAAGAGCTCAGGACCATGTTCTTGCAGAGAACAGCACTGTGGTGAAGGGTTCTGTTGGGATGCAATATCCCATGGTAACGTACCAGTCTGTGCAATTGTGGAAGCAACAGGCCTTGGTCACCTCTGCTATGAGGACAGGTTGAGGGTGTTGGGGATGTACAGCTTGGAGAAGAGAAGGCTCCAGAGAGACCTTAAGAGTGGCTTTACAGGGGGCATATAAGAAAGATAGTGACAATCTCTTTAGTAGGGCCTGTCATGAGAAAGACAAGGGGTAATGGTTTTAAACTAGAAGAGGGTAGATTTAGACTAGATAGAAGGAAGACTTTTTTTTTTTTTTTATACAGTAAGGTTGGTGAGACATTGGCACAGGTTGCCCAGAGAGGTGGTCTGTGCCCCATCCCTGGAACCATTCCAGGTGACATTGGACAGAGTGCTGAGCAACCTGCTCTAGTTGCAGATGTTCCTGCTCACTGCCCAGGAGCTGGACTTGATCATTAAAGGTGCCTTCCAACCCAAGCTGTTCTCTGGTCCTCCTGCAAGCTGCTGCCCATCTTCCTTCAGCTCTGACAGATATGTTACTCCCTCTGGCTGCAGTAATCAGGAGACTTTGCAGGCTCTGTATGCCTTGTGTACCTGCCTGTGCAGGATCAGGTTAGGCATCAGCTGGGGCTGCATCCCCTAAGGCTGAGCTCTGGAGAAGGTGAGTAACTGGAGGCAAAGTGCCAGCTCTGGCAGTCAGCAACTCCCTGCCACTCATGGTTTTGCTGACAACGCACCCAGCTCTCTGTCCTGGTCTTACTGCCCCTCTGGCAGGAGGGGATGGGAACCAGCACCAATATTATCTTATTTTCTGGCCTGTGACGTTCATCTGGCTCTGCTGGCAAGGACGGGTTTGTGGCAGCAAAGAAGGCACCAGCAAACACGCGATTCTGCCACCCTTGTCAAAGGCTCAGTGCTATCATGCAGGGAGCAGAGACATCTCGCATCCTCCACATGGGTGTGAATGACCTTGCGGATCAACTAGAGAAGCACTTTTGAGGCAATTCCTTTGTAATTTGGCAATGCCTGCAATATTGTGATTATTTTATTTTGAATGCTTTTTGCTGACTTAGTGTCACTGAACATCTCTGAGGCAGGAGTAAATTATTAATCTGCTCTGACTTCCTTCCTCTATCCTGTCTACGTACATCATAACAGCTCTGCACTGAGATCGCTACTGGAGATCTGCTGCCTTTCAGAAGTACAATGAGAGTTGAGTCCTTTAGAATTGTAACTCACACCAGAATTGGCTGCTTTTCCTCTTCCCAGTGGAAAGATCTCATTAAAAGGCTTCCCTTCCACAGCACATGATGGACTCCTAAGGATTCCCTATGAGTGTGCCACGTGAAGCACGAGCAGCATGGAGATGGTGGGTAGGAAATGATAGTTCACATTTTCAGATAGTAGATTAAAGTGCAGTACATGGTTGGATCACTTGGGGAGGGGGAGGTTCCTTATATGTATTCTTTACTAATAACTCCCAAGATCATCCCATCTGTTTACTTGTAGCTTATTGTCTTTGTCCTTGTACTTGTTTTTATTTCAACGCCCCACCAAAAAAAAAAAATTAAATCAGGTTCACTTTCCTCTGCAGTTGTTTTATCTGACAGTTTATCAGTCATGCTTGCTGAGTTTATGAGTATTTTTTAAGTGTTTCTGTTGAAATTTATGACTTTTAATGCATTGAGCCATGTTGGCTGGACTCAGACCCTGTAAAATGTGGGTTTGGGTTTTTTGTCATCTATTCTTCACCCTAGATAGGGTTTCCCTTCAGTTTCTCCCCAGAAATGCTGGAAATTTGAGCTGGTTAAGGGTAAGGGAAGAGTGATGGCTTCCCTGGGCTCCTGGGAAACAGCTACACGAGGATGAGTCTTGTAAGCTCAGTGTTTCACTTCTGGGATGAGAGGATCTACTTCTCTCCCTTGATTGTGCTCAGATCCCCAGCCCTCTGACACCTGTAAAACACCTTTTTAATACAATCACCTTACAAATGGAATCTACCTGTGCTATTACATTTGGTTGGCTACGATTCAGGTGCTGAATGAATGCAAAAGCCTTCCATATCCCTTTCTCTCCAAAAAATAACATTTTTAGCTGGTCCCAGAAGACAGGAAGCAAAATAAATACATGCAGCGATATTCTAAACTTGCCTGGATGCAAAGCTAAAAACTGCAGCTTTCTGTCATGCGTTGTAGGAAAGGAATTGAGTCAACTCATCCTTTCCAAAAAACCCATGCTGCTTGCTTTTTTTTTCTCTTGTGTGGGAGGAGGAGAGAATTAGTTATTCAGTGGAACAAGGACAATTAAAAGCAAATGCAGCTTCCAGCGATGCCATCATCTGTTCTGTTAGCCCTGAGCAACATGGAGACAACCTGGCTTTTTAATTGGCTGCTTTCTTTTCTCTCTGGCTTGTGCTTCCAGGTGGCAGAGTGGCTGACATTTTCAAAAGTCTCCATAGGACTGAGATGCAGGCATGCCCTGCTTCTGATTTGTGTGGACAATAGCCTGAAATGTGACCTTAAAGGGGATGAAAGGCTCCAAAATTGCAATGGATTGAGAGGGTGTGCTCTCACCAGCCCAGTTTACCTTTCCACTGAGTATTGCCTTGGGATGGGGATGTGTCCATGGGTCCCACCATGCAATAAGACACTGGTGCCATCCTTCACCATTGCTGGAGGATAAGTGTTGTCCAAGATGTGTTGTAGAAGAGTTAGGCACCTCTCCTATCTGCTGCTCCTTCCCTGCAGCCTGTGGTCATGGCAGCTGTCTGGGTCAAGTTGGTCCCAGGCTCTGTAGTGCAAAGCTGCTGGGAGCTTGGTTCATTTAATTAGCATTCTTCACTTCTTACGGGGAGCTAAATCAGTGAGGTCTTCTAAATGCTATGTAGCTGCATGGAGCATGGATATTTAATGCTTTTTCACTTATCTGCATTAAAAATGAATTCAGAGCAGCTTTCCTGAGAGGCGAGGTAAGTGATGCCAAAGTCCTCATCTCCACCATCGCTTGGGGTGTTTCCAGTGTTACTCAACAATTCTGCCAGCATCGCTCTTTATCACTTGGAAATCTTACTCCGCCTGTTCTGGAGCAGGAGAAGCAGAAGGTGTGTGCAAGCGCCTTTGGGTGTCGATGAATCAGTGCTCGTGTCACACTCCTTGGCAGCTCCCAGCAGCTACCTTCCAGGGAAAGCTGTTGCCTGAGTAAGGGCAAATGCCTTTGCTAAAAGGGGGGCTTGACTAGAGACCATGCCGGCTCTGAAGGAAAACACACCCCAGCCCCCCTCATTCTTTTAATGCTATTGCCAAATGTGCAGTATTTATACAGTAGAGAGGTTTTTATACAGCAGAAGCCTGGAATTAGTGTTCCTCACAACAGCATGAATACATTTATAGACCATGTGTCTGTGTTTTGTTATACTTTTACCTTTAGAGGCTAATGGTTTATGAAGCCAGGCTATATTTATGTTTCTGTGGTGAAAAATACGTGGAATGATATAAAAGAGGCTTAGGCTCTGCTGGCCCCAAACAATCTTTCAGACTGCAATTGAGGGGCTAATTCACATTATAGAAATATAAAGGTGGGAAAAGTCCTCCAGAATGGAGGTATTTAACCCACCTTTGCTCTTGGTACTCAAAAATCCTGCAATGCATGCACTGCACTGTGTGTCGCAGTAGTTTCTCTGACTTCCCTGAGCCCAGCTTCTCCCCTAGCTGATCCTTGTATCTTGTATGCATCCTGTCAGCAGTCACCTTATGCTTGCTCCCAGATTCTGAATCGTGATGCAAAGCAGCATCAGGTCCAGATGCCTCCTGAGTGATTCTGTCCTGTCTGTGGCAGAGCCTTGGCCAGAGAGCAGTTGGCCAATACACTTCACGTGGCCTTTTCTGAGGGGGGAGAGTGCTCATCTTTTAATCATAATGTCACTCTATACAGAGTCAAATATCTTACAATAGTTCATTATGACTGCCTTTTATCTGCCGAACTTATTACCTCAAACAAGGAAAGCAGGTTTGCCAGATGTGAATTTCTCTTAAAAAACAAAACACAACCAACCACATTGATTAGCATTATATTATTGTCCTTTATGTGTGAGCTCTGATCAGCTTTCTTTCAATTTTATTCTCTATGCTAAACCAGTCATTTGATCTGTACATTGTGTTTGCCAGACTGCTGGGGTGCTTGCTTCTATTTCCTGAGCTCTTGTCTTCAACTTTGCCATGTCTTCCCTAGGGTCCTCTACTTGCTGAGTGAAGTGAGATGGTCCCTGCCCATGTCCTGCATGCTGTATGTCCCTCCAAAGATTCTTACCCACCTCCTCCAAGAGGGAAAAATGTCCTGAAGGTTCTCTGTTTCAGTACATTACTGTCAATCAAGGAGCAGTTCAAATTTGGGTGTCCAAGACCAGAACACTGAGTGATTCAGATCTTCTACAGTGTCTTCTTTTCAGGTATAAACTGCAAGGTGAGGGGGATGATCCACACAAATCAATCCCACGCAAGCATTAGTGCTGCTGCTGGTGTCACTGCTGCACCCAGGAGTGGGGCTGTGCACCCCTGGGATGCAAGGCTCCTCCTTACCTTCTCCTGGAGCACCCTCCATTCACCACTCTTCAGGGGTGTCCTGGTTTGGGTGAAAACAGGACCAATTCTGTTCAGTGGTTTTACTTTTCCTTTCAGTACTTCTAACAGCACTTTCTGAAGTTAGGAGCATGTTTTTGCAGTGTCTGCTGCCAGCAGTGATAACAGCCCATGTTTAGAGTTACTACCAAGAAATGGTATGCAGACCACGGCCACTGCTGGACGGTGTGTACCACACAGGGGGGTGCAGAAAAAAAAAAAAAAGACCACACCTAGGAAGGAGCGGACAGGGCAGATGCCCCCCAACTGACCAGCAAAGTATTCCAGCCCATAGATGGCATATTCGGTAGCAAGCAGAAGGATCCAAAGAGGGTCTATCNGTTCTAAGTTTCCTTTTCTAATCACTAAGTCTCTCTTCCTTATTCCTTTTCTCTTCCGTTTTGGGGAGGGAGGGGGGTTAACAGAGAGCGTCTGTTTGGTCTTAGGGGCTGCCCTGACCCTAAACCATGACAAGGGGACAGATCCTGCAAAGAACAACAGTCTTACACAACCACGTTCTTTCCACCTTCCCTGTCAAACCAATTCATTAATGAATGAAGTTAGAACTCAGCAGCTCCCCCTCTAATAAACTAAACTGAAAAGCAAGTTGAAACCACAGAATTACCTACTCTTTGGGTTTTTGATTTTGTCATTGTTTTTTCTTAAATTAAAAACAACTGAAAGCAAAAACTTTTGTATTCCAAGCACTTCTGCAAAATTTGGAAGTAAAGACATTACAACTTTCTGCAAAAGGCATGCCTGTTATTGATCAACAGCTTCCCCTGCATGCCACTGAAGGAATTTGTCCAGCAAATGGACCTGGAAGAAAAACGAGGAAAGGTGCCTAACAAGCCTTAAATTTCTGATATTCAATTTATTAAAATTTAATGATGAGTTATTAATAATGAATGCAGCCTGGAAGATGGGAGAACTGCAGTATAATGGCCTCAAGATTTCTAGTTAGCCAGACTTCTCTGCAGAGCTGGGAAGGAAGAGGGCAGCTTTCAAATCAATGCAAAATCACCTCTGAAGGACAGATGTAAGCAGCAATCCGTAACAGTCTCTTGGGGCTGGGTAGATTGGTGGAAGAGTATTTCAAGTGTTTCCTTAAGAGCTGAATCAGGGGTTGGTGGTGTACATGTCTTGAAAGGCAAAGATGCTGATGAATGCCAAGACATGAAGTATAGCACAGGCAATTGGGGTCATTTCCTTACTGATGGTGATTTCCTGTGTGAAATTAACTCTTTCTCCCCATGTCTCCCAACACCTCCTGGTATGCCCACAGAAATGCAGCCACCTTCCTCTCCAGCCAGATTTTGGGAGCCAGCGTTCCCATGGTAGTGGCTGTCAGGGACATACAGAGCTGGGGATGTGACGAAGGTTACACTTTGAGGGTAAGCAACTCACCTGTTCACACAGTAATGTTGTCTAGACCATTTCCTTTGGTGGCTGCATGAGCCAGTGTTATTCGAGTGAAGATGCAGCATGTCTGTGACTTCCTTCTCCTAGCTGTCAGACCAGCTGCCTTATCAAAGGGAGAAATGGAGTTGGCTAGACACAGCCTGTTTTTGTAAGCCCATAGTGGTTGCTTTAGAATCATGTGGGTCTTTAAGATTAATTAATGCTGCATTTGGATGTCCTCCCAGGTATTGATATTAGGTTTTCTGGTCCTGTGGGACCTCCCCTGTCCCCCAGAGTTTATAAAGACATTCACTGACAGCCATTTGATTAGTTTTTTTGAAGGCCCCAGAATAATTTTTTCTTGGCCTTGTGGACTCCAAATTCCTCTCATGTCTCTTAACTATTGTTTAAGCTGTTCTCCTCCTCATCTGGCCTGTATTTCCTGTCTCTGGTTGTTAGTATGAAATGTGTTAATAAACATCTGGATGCCATTAACATATTTTGTGAGAACAGAAGCAGGATAAAAAGTAGAAATTGAAGGCAGAAACATAGAAGTAAATCTGTGTTCTTTTTTGTATTTGCATCAGGAGCAACCTCCCAGAAGACGTATCTTTGCTCCTTCCTTGTGCTTGTGAAACAGACCACTAGGACTGATTAATACCAGTCAGGTAGGTATAAAAACACAGTATGGACAAGGGGGTTGCCATGTGGCAATAAAAAAATGCTTCTACAGAATCCAGAGGGTATTAGAAACAGCCTTGATGTGCCTGTGGTCATCTCAAAAAACGCTGTCCTGGTAAACATTCTCGTTCTGGCTCTGAGAGCAGGGAATAGAAAAGGGCAGGACAGAAGAGTGCTGATTACTTTTCTCCTTGCTTTTCAGGGCTGGGTGAATCCATAGAGCATATCTAGGGCTCTTCTGAACAGTCACCAGCAGATGAAGTAATTTGAGGCCTCGCCCACACCACAGTTTATTCAGCCAGCTGCTGTAGGTCTTTTAACAGAGGTACTTTTTAATACGGTGTGAACATCTTATTAAGTCAAGCACCAAAAAATGCTGCTTGATTTTGACATGCTGCTCACAAAGCATGATGTATTTTCTGTTATGTGTTGTCGTCAAGGTGAAGAAACAAATTAGCATGGATATTTAATTATTTTGACCTTGAACTTTGATATAAGTTGGAAGGGAAACAGCCTACAGGAAAAAAAGAGGTGGTGCAACAGCTGATCAGACCTCAGGTGAGGAACCAAGCCCTGCAAACCCAGGTAGGTTAGTTCAGTCTTGTGTCTGTCTCTGTCTTCTTCAATTCAGTTGCTGGTGGCAAGCAGGCAGCAGGAGAGGAGAAAAGACACTGTCTGAACTCCAGGCGCTCTTCACTTCTGGAAATCTGGGGAAAGGCTGCCATCTGCTGTAATACGAAGCATTTGCTGGAAGTAAATCTGACCTAAATCAAATCAAGAGTAGTCACGTTGAAGCTGTGATGAGTTTAGGGTGGAAGCAAGGCAGGACAAGCAAAGACAAACCATGTGCTTAAAGACATGTTGATGCTTTCCACACAAGTCACTCTCCTGATAACAGCTATTACTTATTCTTACACAATTGTAACCTTAAAGGAAAAGAATCATCCTTGTGGTCATGACCTGCTTTAATCCCTGGGATTTCTAGAGTTCAGAGACAGGCAGAGGGGGACAGAGGCTGGCTGGGGGAGCCTGCAGTGAGGGGACGTTGTGCTGCCTCAATTTAATCCAGGCACTGACGTACTTCCAGAGCTTCTCAGCTGTGGAATTTTAAGATGCACAAAGGTGTGTGGTTTTCCTCTCAGTGGCATACCTAAGATACCTGTGTGATACCTAAACCAGCAATGAGTTAGCTTGGCTGCTTCTGCATTACTTCTGCATTACCCCATGACTGTACCCTCTACCACTGGACCTTGTAACCTAGAGCACAGCAAAGCTAAAAACATCTATAATTCAGGGTCTTTATCTCTCATCTTTAAAACAACACCTCTACTGAACTCCGTGGTAAAACCAGCATCAAATTTATATCTCTGAAAGTCCCAAAAATCACAGTCCTGCTTGCTTGGTACCTTCTTTAGATGCCACCAACTTGGTCTGCTTTTTCTGCACTTCTTTCTTTTTCTCACTTCACATCATCACTTGCTTTGAAACTACACATTCTGACTTACAGGTAATCTCAGAAACAAAAGCTTTTAGCTTGCCTGAGTAAAATCAGACTGAGAGGCCAGAAAGAATTGCTCCAAATTGCTCCAAGGAGCATCCACAGGTTTGTCTAGAGTGAGTCAGTCTGCTCCACACATTAGGACTTCTGTTAAAAAAAAAA
>VWZY01006004.1:0-10012 GCA_013399075.1 Chloroceryle aenea | reverse complement strand
GATGTGGGAAACGGTGTCAAATGCCTTACTGAAGTCCAGGTAGACAACATCCACTGATCTTTCCTCATCCACTAAGCGGGTCAGCTAATCGTAGAAGGAAATCAGGTTGGTTAAACAGGACTTGCCCTTCATGAACCCATGTTGACTGGACCTGATCTCCCTGTTGTCCTGCACTTGCTGTGTGATCACCCCTGAAGATGAACTCTTCCATAATCTTCCCCAGAACCGATGTCAGGCTGACAGGCCTGTAATTCCCCAAATTCTCCTTCCTGCCCTTCTTGTAGATGGGTGTCACGTTGGCAAGTCCTTATAAGGGACTTCCCCAGTTGACCAGGGTAGCTGATGAAGGATGGAGAGAGGGAGAAGAGACCAACCCCACCTGTTTCCAACCTACTTTCAGGGAATTGTCAAGAGCAAGAAGGTGTCCCCCAAGCCTCCTTTTCTCCAGGCTGACCTTTCCTTACTCCTAATTCAATAGCCAGTAAAATAGAGCACCCACAAATCTCTCCACTCCCTAACTCTGCCTCTTCCTCCTTGCTAACATGATCTAACAACCCCTTCCTCTTTGTCTGGAGCATGGGTGTCAAATCAGGATGTGCTACTTGAACACCAAAGAGGCTGATTTCAGGTTCTCAGAAACATTTCTAACTTGTCTGCTCCTGGCTTTCTAGGTCAGGATTCATTAGGATACACTGACTGTAGCTGTGTCCTGTACATGTACTTTCTAAAGTTGAGGTGATGATCCTTGCACGAAGATGTACCATGTTATAACAGGCTCACCCTGGAAGCACCTTCTCACTATTCCTTCTCCTCTACCCCTCCTTTCGGCCTCTGATCTGACTGCAGTTCTGAAGCAAAAGTGTCCTCCAAAGAGGAATCACCAGCTAAGAAGAAATGTGTTGTTTATTAAGCCTTAAGACATTGTTTTCCTGGGTCACATTTAGTTTCCCCGGGATTTAGGAGTAGTGCACTGTCTTTTTGAGCAAAAGATGCTTACTTCAAGGGAGGTCGCTGGCTCAGTGTGATCCCAAGTGCTGGTATTACAGGAGTAACACCAAGCCAAGGTGTTCATCACAAAGTAGTGTTGTCATCTGGAAAAGATGACCCTGCTCTGCCTGGTTTGGGACTGTTGTGCAAGTAGCACCCCAAAAGAAAACTATTTAAATTCATGCACAAATTAGATGTTCTTGCTGGCAGTGCTTGAAGTATCTTGGGGAGGCAGGTTGGTGTGTTAGGCAGTCTGTAACTCCCTAAGGATCTTCCAGCATGTGCCAGTCCAGCATATGTTCATCTCCCCGCTGACAAATTACTCCAAGACCCCTTGCCTTCATTTCTTCAGTCCTTCCTCAAATGTTTGTTTCCCCACCTTCTTCCAGCTGCCCTCCATTCTTTTCCAGTGTCAGTCAGAAGCTAATTCCTGTACCCATCACTGCTGCTGGGAGTAATAGGCACTGGCTCCTTATCTGGGTGGACAAAGAGCAATTATAGCTTTGGATCCTCCCTTCTTGGGAAAATGTTGTGTTGCTGATGGGCTTGTCCCCCTTCCTGGGGTGGTGGCCCTTGGAGGTTCTTGAACTTCAGATAGGGGCAGTAGGCAGGTACCTGATACAAGAAGGTTGACCTACAAGAACGCTTTGCCTAGAGCATGCCTGGAGCCTGGTGCTGCTGTGTTCCTGCTTCCTGGCAGCTCTGCCAATTCCACAAGAAGCAGTCCCCAGGTGCCAGGGAGACCTTGGTGGCTTGGGTGTCATGCAGGCAACCTTACAAATAAAGCCCAGTGCTGTTGATATTACGATATGTGTGTCAGTTTTGACTAGAGGTAGGATTTAATGAAGAGGCTGTTTGAATTTCATGAAACTTGTGGACTGAAAGGCTCTAGAGAAAAACTAAGCCAGAACATTTTTTCCTTATGAGGATTTTTGTGGGGCGGGGGTGTGGGGAATGTTGTTCTGCTTGACTGAGATTTTAAGTTTGATTTTTCTTTGCCACCTGAAGAACACCTCTTCAGAGGGTTTGCTGTAGCTCTAACTTAGTTTTGCAAAGGTGGAAAGGCAGCTTTTTCATTCCATATGTGGACTAGGAGCTTGTCTGTATATTTTTACTGTATGGGGGAAAGTGTAACGTTGTTTGATGTTGGGTTTTGTGGGTAGGACAACATGATTTGAGCAATGTCCTTCTCACTTCAGCGAAAAACCATGACCTAAGCAAATGTCTTTCATGGCTTCAAAATCTGTGTGCCCATAAACCCTGGAAAATGGGCACAGATTAAAGTCAGCTGCTGTCAGGTAAGTCCTCTGTGGCGGCAGCCATACCCCAAATGAACTGATGGCTTTTTCTGCACAAGCCATGGAATCTTATTTGTCATCTTTTTGTTTGAGCAAAGTTAAATCAAGGCCTTTAAAAAAAATATCAATTTGGATGAAACAAAATATTCAAACTAGTCGACTGCAGATTCTCTTTTTAATTAAGTGATGGTTTGTGTAGGATTTATTCAGCCATGTTGTATACGTTTTGCTAGTTGGACATTCTAGGCAGCTGCAACCCAGAGATAAGTTAACTCTTTTGCCAGGTTGCACTGGAAATCTTGATTTTGACTTTGTTGTTGTTGTTGTTGCTAATTTAAGTTATTTAAACATTAGAAAACTCTTTCACCAAATACATGCTTTTTATAGACATCAGAATGACATCGGGGATGAGTAATCGTTGCTGCCGTGATTGACTGTGTTTATTAGGGTGGTACCTGGCAATCAGCTGAGAGCAGAGCAGGCCCTGCAAACACTCTGTGTGCTTCCCCAGTAATATATCAGCGCAGCCTAAAGGTTGGACAATATAGCCATATATTAATGCAGCATCTTGAATGAGAAGCCCCAGACAATCTCTGCATTTTAGAAAAATGTTTCAAAAGGTGTGCAAAGCATTTTTTTGCTTCTGGAGGGCAACCAGAATGACTCTCAGCCTTCTGAGGCAAAAAAAGAGTGGCTGGGTTGTGTGTATCTGAGAAGTCAGGGCTCCAGCCCCCAACATGCTGAATGTGCTCACAAGTTAGTGAAAGAGCGAGGTATGATTTTTATTTCTGAACCAAAAGATAAAAGACACATGAGAATAGCCGTCCCATCATTTTGCTGATACCCGGGGAGGAAACATTTATATCCATGCAGGTTGTTCAAGGTCTCATCCAACCTCACTTGGAAGGTATCTAAGGGTGGGGCTTCTACCAGCTCCCTGGGCAACCAGGGTCAGGGTTTCATCACCCTTAATGTGAAAGCTTTCTTCTTTCTCACTAGTCTAAATTTCCTCTCTTTTAGTTTAAAACCATCACCCTTTGTCCCCTTGCAACAGGCCCTTCTAAAAAGTCTGTCTGTGTTTTTCTGACAGGCCCCTTAAGTACAGTAAGTACTTAAGTACAGAAAGGCTGCAAGAAGGTCTCCCTGGAGCCTTCTCTTCTCCAGGCTGAACAACCCCAACTCTCTCAGCCTGGCTTCACAGCAGATCATTGCTGTGGCCTCCTCTGGCCCTGCTCCAACAGGTCCCTGTCTCTGCTGTGATGAGGACTCCAGAGCTGGACCCAGCACTGCAGGGGGGGTCTCACCAGAGTGGAGTAGAGGGGCTGAATCAATCTCAAAACATTACCCAGTCAGACTTAGGGACTTCCCCGGGTGTCCACAGTCATAGTATCCCTGATCTACTGGGCACAAGTGTGTAGTCTTTATAACTCTGACTGTGTCCTTGGACATGTAAAGGTGTCTAAGTGCTGTGGCTGTACAGCAGTGTCCAGAAAGATGAACGCCTCTGCAGAGAATCAGAAAGAGCTGCTGGATCTGTGTGCAAGTGTGCAGCTGATCCCTTTATGCATGGGGAGTCTCAAGGATGTGTCTCTGGAATAAAGTCAGAGAAGCCTTAGCCCCAAAATGCCAGCTATTGAGTTTGGCCTACACCATTCCTACACCAGCCATGCTATGTGGGCTTCCTGTCTCCCAGAAGGATTTTACAACTGTTCGTGAAACCCCTCAGGGAGGGAGTGGTGGTGGGATACACTAATGTCAGCTTCTTTGGAGGTGGAAGAGAGAAAATCCCTTTCCAGTCAGACAGCTTTGGAGGAAAAAGTAGCCTGAGAGAGAAACATTCTGCTCACAGCATTTGCACTAAGTTATTTTAATTTTATTTATCTCCAAGTAATGTCCAGTTGGGGTGGGTCAGCTGGGGATGTGGCCCAGATCACCTCCTTTGCAATCCTTCAGGGTGGGCAGGCAGCACCACCTCTGCTGCAAGGTGTCTCTTACCAATGCCTCGCTCTGTGCTTTGTTTTGCAATTCATTAAAAACCCTACAAAACTGATCTTTTTTTTATTATTATTTTTCTTCTTCCCCTTTCCCTTCTCTCTAGTTTTGTATGGAGCTGAACCAGCCAACGCTGCCAAACATCCGCAAGTGGAAGGGCCCCAGAGGATGCTGGAAGGGTGTTGTTTCCGAAAAACCCTCAGGCCAGCTACACAAGGTACATTAATCCCTAAGTCTGTACTTTGGCTTTCCACTTTTTTTTTTTTTCCCTCTATAACCAAGGACATATTTTGAATGTTTAAGGCAAAACATTTTGGATATCTTTCTTGGCAAGGTTTACATCCCTGACTGTTCCTACAGCTTTCAATTCAAGTGAGATTAATTATTTGGAAGAATTGTTTTCCTCAGCCTGTGCCACACTTGCAAGGAGGAAGGGGTGTGTAAAAGCACTGTAGAAATACAGATGAAAGACTACATGTTAGGACAAGGAAAGAGTCCTTGGTTTTGCCCCAGGCTGGCTGCAATACTTCAGAATTTTTTTGTGATGGTCACCTGAGCTTGTTCCATTGCATAGCACCAGCTGGCATTTCGAAGGGCTCCTTGTTTTCCTTGTTTGCAAGTGAAGACCCCCCAGAGTGCTCAGCAGATGCTTTTAAAATGATGTGGACTCTGTTGGAAGTCTGCATCAGGCTGTACTGTGGTTTTCCCTGTAGCATCTTCTGCCATAGATAAATATTTTTTTTATATATATATACACACACTGCAGTGAAGTTCTCATTTATAAGGTGGTGACACCTGCACCTGCTACCCGTGACAGTATTCAAGATACAGCTCCTTTGGGTCAGATACCACCAAAAACAGTCTCTCCCAAGGGAAATATCTTTTTTCCCTTTAAGGGCACTAATGGGTTTTCAGAGCAAGGTCCTCCTTGGACTCCAGCCTTTTGATGCTGAATGGGATCGTTCTCTTGATGCAGCCATTGTAACGTGGATATTGTTGTGGGGTAGAAGCAAGGAGAAATACCTGTTATGGAATGAATAGTGTCCAGCAGTACGTAGGGCTGTCTTCATCTATTCTGAGTTATTAAATACTTGGCTTCAGTTATATCCTATAATCACGCTGCTTCGGATCCACATTTCCTTAATTTGGCTTTTCCAAGTCAGGTTCCATCACCATTCTCTGTTTTGGGAGTGATGATTTGGGAGGTGCTCCTCCTTTTATTGACCTTCTGAGTAAAACCCAAGAATGAGAAAAACAAAAACAAACAAACAAACGAAACCAAAACAAACAAACAAACCCAAAACAAACAAAACAAAAACAAACCAAACCAAACTCCCCCAACCCACAAGGGCTGGACTTCAGCTACCACTAGAAAGACACAGAGGGTCTGAATATGTCCAAGGTTTAACACAATTCACACTTAATTGTGATTTTACAGTGAAAATCCCCTGCAGGACATTTTTATTCCTGTCTGGAGTTTTAGAATCTCTTGTTAGGCCAGATCATTAAAAACGCAAATTTAAAAAGTTGTGCAAAGTTGAAGTTGTTCCCTCTACTTTTTCTTCTTTTTTCTTTTTTTTTTTTTTCTTTTTCCCCAACTTTTATTAATAATTGTCTGAGTGTCTATGTTAAATCCAGAGGCTTTAGTCTATTTTTTTTTTTCTTGTATTTCCAAAGAAAACAATGAAAGTTTTGACTATGGGCTGAATAATTAAAAAACATCATCTACCTTGTTTTACTGGTAAGGATGTAAGGATGAATGGTTCCCAAAATTATAGGAGAGGTCCATGACTGAGCTAAGAACAGAAATGTTATCTACTGATTTTTCCTTTTAGCTGCTTTAACAGAAATCTGGCTGTGCTGGAGAACCCTCCGCAAGGCCAAAAAGTCTCTTCTAGCTATTGGGGTAGTTAATGAGTTTATCAGGTTTGAACTCTGTGAACACAAACACAATATACTGAAGTAACAGTGTAGTCCTGAGTGTATCGCACCTTTCACAGAAGTTGAGCTCAGGATGCTCAATGGGTCTAAATAACAAAAAATGGTGGATAATGCTTTGGGCTCATGCTTCCACATGACCCAGGCATTTGACCTTCAACCAAGCAATGACTTTTGACCACCATGGTGTTGTGAAATCTGGAGCTAGGAAATAATAAACAGCTGCTAAGAGCAGGTTTATTCTTCCATGTCTTTTCCTGTAGCTGTTTTTCAGACCACAGACTTCTGACCAGTGGAATAATTTTTTCAGTATTTTAAAAGTGAGTTATCTAAAGGAGCTAACAAAGGATTTTAGCAGGCCTTCATACTTTCTTTCAAGGTTCATAGGAAGTGAGCAGAGCAGAGGGTGCTTTTTTATTGCAGCTGAAATTGAAAAAACCCTCTTTCTCATGAGGTATTTAACTACAATTCATTAAGGGAATGATACCAAGGCAAACTGTGTCTGGATGATGGGAGCAGGGGCTGACAGGCTTTGAATTAACACTGCTGCTGGTACAACTGGGATGGACAGCTTTCTGAAAATGCCAATTCCACATCAAAAATATTCACCTCAGATGAAAGAAACAGAGCTGAAATGAGTGCTCGAGCTGTAAAAGAGACAAAGAAGATAGAAAGGGCTGAGAGATCTAGATCAGATTTCATGCCAAGAGCCTGGATGGTTTTGGCTTGTGGGCAACAGAAGACTGTGAGATGCTGTATGGCATGGGGAGAAGGAACAACAGTGAGCATCATCATCTGCTGCAAGTCCTAGCAGTTCCCTGGTGAGACCACAAGGCACCGAGCTCAGGGTTAGACAAATAATTGTATGGGCAACAAACTATCTTGTGATTGACCACACTCAGAAGAACCTGATGCTTTGCTTGGACTAGGAGGAAACAAGGAACATATCAGCTCAAACACAAGCATGAGATAAATCAGTCTATTAAGTCCTTGGCTGGACTGACTAGTGCTGAGGTTACCTGGGTGTCTGACAGCCAGTGTAGAGGTGCAAGGGGGTGCAAGTAGCATAGAATCATAGAATGGTTTGGATTGGAAAGGACCTTTCAATCTCATCTAGTCCAACTTCCCTGCAGTGAGCAGGGACATCTGCAACTAGAACAGGTTGCTCAGAACCCTGGCTGACTTCACCTGGAATGTTTCCAGGGATGGGACTTCTACTACCTCTCTGAGCAACCTGGGCCAGGGTTTTACCACCCTTACTATAAAAAAATTTCTTCCTTCTCTCTAGATGAAATCTCCCATCTTTTAGTTCAAAACAATCACCCCTTGTCCTGTCGCAACAGGCCCTGATAAAAAGACTGTCTCCCATCTTTCTGAAAGGCCCCTTTAAGTACTGAAAGGCATCCATAAGACCTCTCTGGGAGCCTAAGACCTGGGGCTGTTTATCCTGGAGAAGACTGAGAAGGGATCTGATCAATGCTTATCAATATCTAAAGGGTAGGTGTCAAGAGGATGGGGCCAGACTCTTTTAAGTGGTGCCCAGTGACAGGACAAGGGGCAGCAGGCACAAGCAATACCGGAGGTTCCATGTAAACAAGAGAAAACACTTATTCCCTATGAGGGTGACAGAACCATGGCCCAGGCTGCCCAGAGGAGTTGTGGAGTCTTTTTAAATGGAGAGATTCCAGACCTGCCTGGACATGATCCTGGGCACCCTGCTCTAGGTGACCCTCCTTTAGCAGGGGGGGTTTGACAAGATGATCTCAGGAAGTCCCTTCCAACCTCTACCGTTCTGTGATTCTGTGTGTGATTCTGTTTTGGTTTTACCTTCTTACTACTAGCTTTTCTCTTTTATTTTTCTTTTAAATTCCAGGGAGTTGAATATTCTGGGTTCCTCTGGGATACAACAGCTGGTGTTGAACTGAAAGATGCTTCATCTCAGGAGACTGCACAGATGAACGGCAATGGTAAACACTCATATCCTCACCCATATCTTGCACATTTCAAGGTAAGTGCTCTTGCAGAATTGAGCTTCTATTAAAAAAAAATTTTGTAAGAAGATAGAAAGACACATAGTATTCTAAGAGACAAAAATCTGCATGGGGCTCTAACCCATCTTATTGGTGGCTCTTCGCTAGCATTTGCAGCCACTGAGAGAGTGACAGAAGTCACCATTTGCCTTGTTCTGCTTTTACCAAATTAAACCAGCAAGAACGACGCAAGTGTCCAGCAGCAGTCAGCTGCAGGACTGTTATTCTTGTCAGTGTCACAAATTGTGAGTGGAGAGGGATAAGCATAGTCAAAATGGAGATACCTATAAATATAGAAGGCATAGTGCTCCCAAGTGACTCGGGCTGATCCCTTACGTGTTGCTGGCATACTGCAGAGTTTCCATTTTAAGGCTTTTTCATTAGGCTTATCCCATTTCATTGTGTATTTTGGAAACTGTCCTTGAACATACAGCCCCTTTCTCCTGGAATGGAGGAGTTTGGGGAATTTCACATCTCTGGTAGTGCTTTGAGAGAAGCATTAATAATTATAGATAAATTATGATTGATATTTAATATAGATTCATTAATAATGGAAACAGCTCAATATTAGGAGCAAGTATTACTGGTAATACATGACAAAGCGAGTCCCAGAAGGTAAGCAGAAGATGGCAGGGAGACAACCCTTTTCAAGGTTAAATTTCTTGGTTAGTCTCTGTGAGGAGCCAGGGCTAATCACGAGAGAGTCATAATTAGCCTATGTAATGACCATGACGCTCATTGTAGCTTATTAACAACTGTTTTTGAATAAACTGATTTTCATAATCTGCCAACTTCTTTCTGCAGCTGTGGTGGAAAGAGGCTGTTTGCTTATACAAACCAGTTTCCCCAGAACTGAAAGGGTATCAGTTTATTGTAAACAAAGCTGCAAAACACCTTCCTCTTCTTCCTCCAAAGCCAAGACCAACCAAAACACACCCCCCACAGTGAAGCAAGTCCTAGTCACCCAGGTTTACTACCAAAAGTCCTGGTAATGAGTGCATAGCTTTGCTTTGTGACCTTCCCTGCCCTGTCTGCATGGCATTGATTTCTCCTCCTTCCCCCACCAGGTTGGGATGAATGATCTAATGCTGGTTAACCTTCACTTGGCCATGTCATCCTCGGCAGGAGAGAGCACTGGGAAGAACCATGACAGCCACAAACTGGCAGCCTTTGCGCAGACCTTGCAGGAGACTCTGAAAGGTACGGTGTGTTTTTTCCTGCCATCTTATCTGATCAGAAGGAATTTAAAAAGCAATATAAAATCTATCTTGGTGCAGGTTCCCAATCCTCATCATCTTTGCGTTGTCGTTACTGGTGTTTGAATTTGAGTGATCCATAGCATGGCAAACATGCTTTTTCCCTCTGCTCACTGTCTCATAGTCTTTCCTAATTAACATAAATAGCCCAGGGGATCCTACTGAGTTTAACACCATTTTTTCAAATGAAGTTCCTTCTGATTTTGTGCTAGGGTAAAAGTAAGTTCAGCCAAAAAATCAAACCTGAAACCACCAAATTTAAGATGCTATTTTAAGTGTTTTGTGGAAATGATGCCTACATGATATTAACGGTTAGATTTTATGATCTTAAAGGTCCCTTACAACCAGAATGATTCTATGACATCATAACAAACATAGAAACATAGAAATGTTTGGGTTGGAAGGGACCTCTAGAGGTCATCTAGTCCAAGCCCCAATTTTTTTCAGTTTATGAACAAAGCTTAATGGCTTTTTTTCAAAACAAATTAATTCTATATCACAGAATCACAGA
>VWZY01006002.1:83170-107991 GCA_013399075.1 Chloroceryle aenea | reverse complement strand
AGCATCTAACCCCTTTGTGCAACAGAGAGAGATCAGGGAGCAAAGGAAAGTGAGAAATCAGAATTTTCCTCCACTGAGGTCAGCCCCAGCCATGCTAGTCTCCCTTCCTCTTCTCCTCCATCCAGCCCCCATCTTCTCATTTTCTCATGCCTTCGGTATTACTTTCAACCAGCAAGAGCTATCAGAGGCCCTTTTCCACAGTCCCACTCAGGTACCTCCCTGTTGTTCTCACCTTGAGATGTCTCAAACAACATCCCTTTGTGTGCAGCTCTGTCCCTCTGAAGGGCGTTTTCAGACAGGGACCACAAAACAGGGACTGTGGAGGACCCGGTTGCTTCTCCACCCCTCTCCATGCCCCACAGTGCCACCTCCACCACCACAGTCCTGCACATGGAGTTGCCCAACATCCCAGGGGATGGATGGAGGGATATTCCTGACAGCAGGAGAGGTTTCTTTCTCAGGAATACACGTGACTAGAAGTCCCCGTAGTCATTTCCTTGGACCCTCTGGGAAGTTTAATTAAGGCAGGGCCCATGTGCCACCCCCCTCTCCCTGGTGACATTAACTGGGCAGGATTTCCACAGCAGCCAGGATAATTACTTTGGTAATTGCACCATTATTTCTGGTGGCTGTTGGCTGCATTTTTGCCTGGCTCAGCAAAACTGTCTCCCTGGGAAAAGAGGAGGGATGCTCTCCTCTCCAGACAAGCTGAAGCTGAGTATGGACTTCCCAAGTGGATTCAGGGAGTGGGAATAGGAAACCCCATCAGGTCCCAAACTTTTGGCACTCCTCCTCTACAGTGGGAAACTGTTTCCCTACTGCCAACTGTGGGTCCTTCTGTGCTGCCAAAATATTTCCCTGGGCAAGGGCTGCTAATGCAGGAAGAGGAGCTGGAGCAGGATCTGGCCATCCAGCTGGCAGCCCTGGGTGGGGAGCAGGCTGCAGATCTCCAGATCACTTGGGAGCGCTGGGGAATTGCCACAAGGTTTTAGAACCCTGCTATGAATTCCCCTGTTTTTCTAGGAATTCCCCAGCACCTTCCAGGGATGGTGGAACTGGAGCCTCTCTAAGAGGTTTTCAAGGCTCGCTGAGAACTTTTACTACTCTTCAGGACTTCCCTCATCTTGCCAGGAACTCTGGGGCCTTTCTGGTCTTTTTCTGCCCTTTCCAGGAATGTCCATTAGCTTCTCATAAATACCCAGATCCAGAGCTGTTTCCCTTGGCTGCACTTCTTGGGTGACAGCTTCAGCAAGTAAATACCTTGGTCAGTGGAGCTTCAAACACTGCAACACCTGGGCCACAAGAAAGAGGGTTTGATTTTCCAGGAGATTTTCCTCATTTTCCCTGTCTCGGATCTGTGGCCCAAGGCACTTGTTGGCTCTTGAAGGCTGTCAGTGAGCAGCTGTGGGATGCTCTGACTTAGCTGACATCTTGCAGTCGCTGCATGTCCAGAAATTCCCCATAAATACAGTCAAAGCAGCCACGGGTGATGGGAGAATGGAGCTCAAAGACAGAGATATGTAGGGAGTGGTGGGATGCTCCACCATGGCCAGTTCCTATGGCCCCAGGCCACACAGTCAGCACAGGATGCCATGCTTCCAGCTCTGGTAACTCCTCCCCCAGACCTGCTCTGAGCATTCATTCAAGTGCCTTTGTAAAGATATTATCAAGATGGCATTAGGAGAGGCAGGTCCCTTTTAATCGCCATTGCATTTTAAATAAGCCTCACTGCTTCCCGCAAGGCAAAAATATTCATTTTCATTTCACCAACTCAGCACCAGGGGGAATAATTTGCCATATTTTGCTTCCACCCCACTGACTACATTGTGCCTGGCACTGGGCAGCTCTGGTGGGGCAACCCAAGTGTCCTCCAGCCAACACCATGGGCACTGCTGGCACAGCTGGGACCAGCGTGCCCGGTGAGGCTGCATCCCCTCTTCAACCCAGCAAAGCCAGATGACTGCAGTGGAGCAGACGAGGAGTGCTTGCCTGCAACAGCAGAAGGGGATCGCTCCCTTTGGAGGGGTGCGGACAGTGCCTGGCTGTTGCTTTGCTGAGAACAGCTCCTTCTGGCCAGCACCTGCCCAGCTGGTGGTCCTGGGTGTGTGGCCAAAGAAAGGCCCCAGTTTCATTAGTTGCTGGGTTTAAAGGTCACACGAGAGCATCTTGTCTGACCTCCCATGACACAGCTCAGTGAATGGCAGCCAATTAGCTGTCTGACAAGGCTCTGCATTACATCCCACCCAAGGGTTTCTCTTGGTCATGATAGAAAACAAGGATGCAAGGGCCAGTGTGTGGCTGGGGCCCTTTGTTTTTCTGGGGGAGGCTGCCTGCCATGGGAGAAACCACCTCCCAGATATTTGTCTTTTGAGGAACAGTGTCTGCACTCCTGGGGCTAAAACACTTTGTGGGTTGCCAATCCAAAGAAAATCAAAGATTTTGTCCAGGCAGGAAAAAAATCACAGATCCTTGTTTCTTTCAAATGAGCTGGTTTATGATTTCAGTTGTTGTCACTCTGTTCACCGTGAATCCAGAGAAGAAACTGCTCTGCAGGATGGAGACCTCTGTTGTTGGAGAAACCAGCTCAGCCTTGAGGGGAAAATGGCTTAAACTGGGATGTAAATGGGAAGGCCAGGCTGAGGATAGAAACAGCATCTCTGTCATGATCCCTCATAATGGGGCCAGGACACAGAGCCCTGGTCCCTCAAAGCTCCCCTGGGTGTCCCTACAAAATGGCTTCATCCCATCTGTGCCTCAGTTTACCGTGACACTAATACATCCTTACTGTGCTGGGAAGCCTGTGACTAGGTAGGCTCAGGGCTGCAGTGACAGATGCAGCCTAATTAATAAAATAATTATTCACTGCTAAGTAATTTATCACAGCCGTTTTTCATGCCCTCTCTGTCCCCCTCACTGGATTTACAGAGTACAATTCTGTCCTTTGTAAGATGTTGTTTATGATAATTGAAACTACACCCACCTTAGAGCAAAAAAAAATTCCTTCCTTGGCCCAAACTTCCACTCAGCTCCAGCTTGGTCAGCACTGTCTACCAGGGACCTGATGTCCCAGCACAGCAGGACACTTTTGCCCACCCCAGGCTTGTAAAGGTTCAGGTCTTTTGGCTCGCTGTGCCTGTTGAAAGCAGCAGGTGCCCAGCTGGGTCCATGCAAAAAGTAACTGTAGGCAGCATAGATCACACTAACAATGCAAATCCAATTAGCCGAGGGTTAAGCACTCCACTGATGAAAACCAGGGATTCAAACTGCTGAGCAAGCAAAAGCTCTACACTGATCAATACCACATACATAATACTGCGTGTGCTCGGGAGCCCATTTCTTTCTGTTTCAACAGTGAAATCCATTTCACCCAGCAGGACCCTGCTGAGCAGATTAATAGACATCACCCCAGTTTAAATATGGGGGAGTACAGAGAGACCCTGCCTTTCCTGCCTCTCCTGCACACACAGTTAAACAGAACGAGGCATAATTGCTGCTCACGTCGTGCTGGAGACTGCTATCAGATGATCCTGGGATGACTTAGTGAACCAGGGGGGTTCTCTGAGCTGTGTCTCTGGTCTCAGTGTTGGCGCAATCCAGCCACCAGTTAACGGAGTCCTCTGGGGAGTTTAATGGAGGGAGCATGAGCTGGGAGACACAGAGAAGTACCCAGCAAAAGCTGGCCCGCCCCAGCTCACCTGCACCAAACATCACCTCTGCAAGGTCCATGAGTGGGTCCAAGTCCCACCGTGGATCCTCTTGTGGCTTCTAAGGGTTGTGCCTGCTCTCCATGTGCCCACTCGTTCCCATCCATATTGCTGATCCTAATTCATCCCAACCACTCTGGGCACTGGCCAGGAGGTTCAGAACCATCTGAAAGGAGAGGCAGCTCCATGGGGAGTCAGTGCATTCCCCTAAACTACGTCTCCCTGCCTTCAGGGACCTGAAGAACACTGCTGCTCCTCAGGATTTGGTTCAGTGAACACAAACAGATAAATTAGCAGGGGAAAAAAACCCACAACAATAAAACCTCCAGATGGAAAGTGCAGGCAGAGATGATGATGAAATAGAGTCCTGCCTTGGCTGGTCAGAAAAGGGCTTCTTGCGACTCCTGGTTGATACTTTGGTGTTATTCAAACCCTGAGGGTTGACTGCTTCCAAATAGCGATGCCCAAAACTGGTCTGGAGGTGTGAGGAGCTGAAAGCTGCCCCAGTAAATTCTCCCTGGGGTGGGACAGGGGCTGGGGACCATTGGATACCCTGGTGGTGTCTCCCCAGGTGTCCCAGGCTGAGTGCTGTGGCTTGAGGCTTAGCCTGCTCCAGCTTCTCACTCCAGTGAGGCTTTTTCTCCCAGCCTGATGTGTGGCTTCAGCTTCCCAGGATGCATCTTGTAGCAGCAGATAAATAGGCAGGACCAGCCGGTGGCAGAAATGCTGATGGGGGCTGGGGAGAACATCACCTCAGCTGATTTGGGAGGGATGGACATGTCCCATGCCAGGAGTTTGCTCCAACTCCCTCAGATTTGTCCCTACTTCACCTGATTGCTTGTGGTTGAAACACCAAGACACTTGTGAGAAAAAGGACAGAAAAAACACATTAAAAAAAANAAAAAAAAAAAAAGATTCCCTTAACATGTTTTCTTGGCTTGCAATAAGCCACTTCGATCTTCTGATTGGAAATTTATTCTCCCATTGACACTTCCTTTATTGCATTTATTTATTTATTTAGCCTTAAAAAACAGCAAATCAACCCAAGCCTTTCTGATTTTGCCTGTAACTGATCAGGAGCACAGATGAAGTCTCTGGACAGTGATTTTTTTTTTTTTCCTGAACCACTCCAGAACTGGGAGGAAGAAAACTCTCAGATCTGTTGTTGGCATGGCTGAGAAGGAGATACTGAGTGTGTGGAGGTCTTGGGGTGAGCTGAGCCTTGGCTCAGCTCTACCAAGAGCAATAGATTTCAGAATGCATCTGACAAAAGCTGAAGGGGAGCACCCCCCAGTGCAGGAGCAGGGACCTAGAGTGCTTGGCAGAATAAGGATGTTGGAGCATCCCCAAAGCCAGAATGACTCTCTCCAGCATGGAAATGATTTCCAGGATTTGGTCTCCCAGCCTGGCTTGGAGGGATGGAGAGACAGTGGGTCCTGCAGCATGGGGAAAGCCGCCTGCCCTGGCTCACCATGTAACCACATTGCCCTTGAGTTCTTCCTATTCCCTCCAGAAAAACAGGTCCTCTTGGGATCTTTATAACTTGCAACCTTATTTTTGCTGAGGTATTTCCTCAGGGTACTTTGTTGGGTACTTTTGGCTGCCCCCCAGCCCTCTCTGCAGGCTGGGATTGCACAGGACAGACTGGGCAGCATTTGCTTGGGTGAGTATGAGCCCACATGAGAAGCACCATGGATCATCTCCATTTCAGCTAGATAAGCAGGAATTATGGGCTTGGAAGGCACTGGAGGAATGAGAGAGACAAGCAAGGGCTTTCCCGGAGCATTAGCAACAAGGTCAGTTCCGTTTCAGCAAGAAATCCTTTCTGGTCTCACGATAGCTGATGGCATTGCCTTGCCTAGACGAAGGGTCTGCATACTGTGAACATAACCAGGGCACAAGCATTCTCCTGCACAGCTCTTCTTTCATACAGCAGCTCCCAAATCCTCTTGGAAGCAGCTGAATCATTCCATTAATGTGTTTTTAAAGCTGTCTTTCCTGGGGCTCTCAGGTAGCTTGCTTATAACCGGTTTATTTTCTTGCCACGCTCAAAATGTTCACAATATGCTTCAAATCACTGCAGTCCACACATTTGCCAGGTCCTCTCACTGGTACCTGATTTTTGTATTTAGGCTTTGAATTGTGGGTTATGATCAGGAGAGAGCTCTTCATTCGTTATCCTGGAAGCAAAGTCTCTCCGGGGCAGCTTCCTTGGGCTCTTAGGATTTGATTCCCAGCTAATGGCTGTGGTTGAAAAGCTACAGAGATTTTAAAACCTGCCCTCCTTATTCTTTTGGGTCTGGGTATCTCTGACTCTGAAGACCTGACCTCCCTTCTGGGAGGCCATGAAGTTACTGGAAACCAACTGCTAAAAGCCACAGCTCCCAGCCCATGGTGCTGGGATGATTTATCCTCCTCCTTGATGCCCCTGCAAAATGCTGTTGGCCTAATATAACCAGGAATGTTTTGTTTCAGAGCTCACTGATGCAGAGATGGAGAGATGGCAAATTTCCCCTATAATCAGGTTGTGATTTCTTTTTTCTTTCCCTCTAAAAACCGCATTGTTTCAAAAAAACAAAAAAGTGTTTTTCCAAATCGCATGGCAGAAGACACAGGAAGCAAAGCCAGCTGGGAGGGGAGGTGGCATCTCAGGCTACGAGCCTTCCTCCCCAGCAGAGAGAGGAGAAACCTCTGAAGCCAAGATAAAAAAGAAATTACACCGGTGGTGCAGGGGGTCTGTGCTACACCTTCCACAAGTGCCCATGTCCGTGATTGTGAATGTTGTCAACCAATGGTGGAAAAATCCACTTATTCCCAACTTCTGACCCTTCAGGACCTACTTTGGGTGTCCTCCGTCCCACAGGCTCTGCAGATGCCATGCCTGCACCCCCTGCAAACCCTTGGGTCCCAGCCTGAGATCATATTTTTTGCGCCAGTAGATTTGGGTTAAAATCTAATAAAAGGAGCAAAGCTCCTCACCCCCTTCTGGACCCTAATCTCCACAGGACTCAAAGATGTGCAGTGTAATGCAGGATGGATCCAGCCTGGCTGTGGGGAGCTTCAGACATCTTTCTTTCTTATTTTTCCTCTCCTCTCTCCTTTCCCCCCCACTCCCAACACCAAGTGATCTATAGCAAGATAACAGTTTCAATTGCTTCAAATTGCTTATTGAGGACTCTGTGGTAAATCAGTGATTTTAAATGGGATCACAGAATGGCAATCCCAACAACAGCGGAATAAAAAACATCAATGGAGCAGGTCGGCAGTAAAGAGAGGCAAAGTGGGCAGGCTGACTGTATCCAGGCTCTGCCATGGGGGATGGGCACCAGAGATGCCAGCATGGGACCCAGGAGACAGGGTCTAGACAAACAGCTTGGAAACTTTCTTGGGTAAAGCTGAGGGTCCAGGCAAGCTCCATTCGCTCCTTTGTCTTAGGTGCTGTACGCAAAATTGGGATCTTCTCCTTAGAACCATGTCTGGGACAGGACCCGTAGTGCTGGACTCCCAGAAGTGGCACACAACTGTCCCCATGAGCTGCCTTGCTCTGCCCACTGCCCACTGGGCTCTGTGGCCACAAATTGGACTAAAATTCCCTGACATGTGCATGGGGGTCACTGTGCATAGCCCACATCCCAGCATGTGCTTGCAGGCAAGGTGTACTCAAGGTCAAGTTCCCACCAAAACCATTACTCATCCCCTCCAAATTTAGTTTCTGTGTGAAAATATCCCCATTTGTCTAAGAACAAATAGCTTGTTGGTCACTACAGAAGAACATGAGTTATCATGTCCTTAAACAGCCATTTGCTTGCTTTTAAGTTCTCTAGTTCTCGCAGTAAGTTAGTGTGAGCAGAAATGCTGTCACTTAGCAACCTCCCCAGTTTGGAGGATGTGGAGGGAGGTCATGATGGGGGATTTTTTTCTTTCTTCTGATGGAATTTCCAGCTTGGCTCAGCCCTGAAATTTCTGTGTGCGTGTCTATGAGGCGAGACAAAATGAAGATGAAGGAAAACAAAAGCACTGTTAGACATGTTAGTAAGTGGATGAATGAATGCTCTTCCAGTTTTTTCTCTCCCTCTTGATGAATGAATTTCATTTACTGCATTAACAACTGTACTTTCATCTGCATGGCCAAGGCTAGAAAAGGCCCTACCTCAATGCAGGCCAAATAGACAGAGATGCAGTGGATGGAAGGCTGTACAGATGGGCTTTTTGTAGGCACAGTGCTGCTCACAATGTCCCACCTGGCAGCAAACATATCATTTTGGTGGGAAACCCTCAAGGATAGGATGAAAAGAGACCTACAAAATCACAGGACAAATTTCCATTGTTCCCTGTGGTCATTTCCCATCTCTGCCACCCAAATCTGAAGTATTTCAGTCCACATAAGGCTGTCGTAAAATGACTGGAAGAGGATAAGTTGGGCACAACAAGAGAAAACCCAAAAGCGGGGGTTCTGGAGAAGGTTGTGGTAGTTCTGGGGCCATGTAGGCAAATTAACTTCAATTAGCTGCAGGGTGGGATAAAAAGTAGGTTATGAAAGGTGTTTAGAGAGTCAGAGTCTTGCATGGGCATGGGATGGGTTTGGGATGGGTTTCACCCAAGGAAGGAGACGCTGTATGGAGTTTGAGACCCTTGGCTCTGGAACGAGCTTGTTCATGGGCTTCAGATTAAAAGTGAGTGGTGATAAACATCCCCAAGAGACAAGGCTGAGGCTGTCTTTGCAGGCCCAGGTGGGACACTTTGGCCCTGCCCAAGGACCTCCAGACAACACTGCAACACTGTCCTCAGAGACAGGACATCACTGGAGCTGCCAACCTGTGTAGCCCGGGAGTGCATGAGTAGTGATGAAGAAGGATGATGATACTGGAGTATGCACAGAGTGGGGACAGAAGGGATTCCCCTGTGCAGGAACTGCTCTTAGAGAGAAGCAGCAGGTAAGCAGAAATGGTGCAGAAACCCCCTCATTTGCAGGATAAACAGGGAGAGCTGCAGGCCAGCAATGCTCATGGTGAGGAGTCCCATCACTTCTTCCCTCCTTGCTTTGGTCCCCCATGGGTTTCTGGCTGCCATGTGGGTCCCACTCTGACACACCACAGGGGGAGATGACTCAGCCCCACTCTAAACAAGGTGTCTGAAACACAGCCCCCTGTTCTGCTTTAACAGACCACTCATTGTAGATAGTGAGCAAAATGCCACTGGCTTTGCAAACACAGCAGGAACCAGCACCACCACAGAACACCATCGGAGTCTATTATGCGACTGCTGAAGAACGTTCCCAATAATTAATTGTTGGTTATACTTGAGGTGAGAACTTGCCCATTACACCCAGTGTGCAATTAGCTATATTTAAAAGCTCTCTGTGGGGCTGGATTCAGCAAACTTGGCCCACTCCGAGGAGCGGTCAAGTGCACACTCAGCTTTAAGCTGGTCCTTTTGTCTCACTGACCAAATTAAGCGTATGCTTAGCTCTGTTTCTTATTCTGCACTTGACTTATTGATTTATTCAAAAATGTAACGTAGCACTGGTGACAGTTTAAACTTAAGAAACCTGTTCAAGAATAAGTTTTATGAACAGAGACAGAGGAAAAATCTAACTCAGTTATAGGCTGTTAGAAACCCATCAGCCCTGCGGTTTTCAAGGGGAGGCATCATGTGGAGATCTCAGCATGGGCACACATGCCACCTTCTGCAGCATCACAACACAGTTTGCAGTTTCCCTCAGCTCCAGAGTGTTTTCTCCCCCTCAGGACCCTGATGATAGACCGGAAGGAGGGGACTGGAGGGACAGAAGAGGTAGCAGAGATCGGAGACCGTTATTGAGAGGTGCTGTACCCCCAGTAATTTCAATTCCCACCCCAAAGGAAAACTTAGGATGGGAGGATTTAAGGACCAGCAAATGCCATGGTTCCTGCCAAGGCTGGAGGTTTTCCTGGTGTTCAAAGAAGCTCTGTGATAGTCAGCAGGGTGGGTCCCACCACAGGTCCCTCTGAATCGTGAGGGGGAAAAGCTCCATTCACCACCCCTCAAACTGCTGCCCATGTCAGGGACAAAGTGAGCAAAGTCTCTTCTCGCTTTGCCACTCTCCCTGTCTGTAAATACTTAGAGATAGCAGCCATAAAAATACCTTAGAGAGAAGGCAGCAGCAAAATTACATCAAGCCTAGGGGCTTAAACTGATTGAAGGATACATCTTCCAAGCGGATACAGGTAAAGCAGTAGCAGAGCACTCCTGCACCACGCAGCCAGTGAAGTTTCATCATTTTTTGCTATTCTAACTGGCCAGACAGATGGAAAAAAAAACTAACACAAATATTCTGGGAATGTTTGTAGAAGAAGTGGAGTGACGGTGAAGGGGAATACATTAGTCAGAGGGAAAAGTCTCTGAGATATCCCCTACAAAGAACTGTTGCTGGAAAAATGTAAGGGTAGTGTTAATCTTGTTGTGGGGCTGCAGCCTCTGCTCTCTTGCAACCCTTTTTTGGTGCATTCTGCAGCAGGTTGTGAAAGGTGATGGTGGTCCTGGAGCTGCTGCTGTTGAGACAGAAAGGGAGAGGGAAACAGTGACCATCCCAGCCAGTGCACAGCTTGAATGTATGTTCTATCTTTGAATTAAAAAAAAGTCTTCTGAAACACCTCCTCCCCATTAATTTCTAGCCTCCCTGCATTCTCTCTGCCCCTTCTCAGGGGGCTACATCACGTTCCCCCAGCCCCAGACCATGCAGAGCAGCCCAACACAGAGCACGGAGGGGCTCAGCCCCATGGGACCACGATTTGACAGCTGAGATGAGGCTGGGTAGATTCGTTGTGACCCTCCCTGACGCCTCTAATTATGATTACTGGCTGTGAGGGTTATCTGGTTGACTTTTACTCTGCACCCTGGACAGCGCTGGGGGCACGGCCGCCTGACCTGCCCCAGCGCGTGGGGTCCAGTGCTGACACCAGGAATCGATCACAGCAGCTCTGACTGTTGCTGCTGCCGGCAGCAGGAAAGAAAGAGCATGGGGAGGGAGGTCTGGCTTTGCTCTGCAATGGGAGCTTCCCCGGGGGGATGTGACTAGATGTGTGAAAAAGATCCTTAAGGCTCTTCAATTATCCCCATTGAACTTTCTCTGGGTTTGCTGAAGGGTAGGAGGGAGGGAATGGGGAAGGGGAGTTTTTGACCCCAAACCTAAAGGCCAGGATCTTGAGTGATTTGTGTCAGTAAAGCCTCCAAACCTTCTCGTCCCCCAAACCACAGAAATCTGGCTGTCAATGGGCTTAAACATCCACTTTTCCCCTGCAAGAGGTGGCAGGTGGGGTAAGTGGGATGCAGCCTCACATCCCATGTTCAAGAAGACTCACACACCAAACCCTTTCTCCAGGGCAGACCCTGCCACAACCCGGCTCCCAGAGATGACGCTTTTCCCTGAGCCTTCGCAAGGACAGACTATGTTTGAGCTGCTTTGTGCCCAGCTCGGAGTAAAAGATGCCCAAGTACCCTCCTGCCAGCATGATGGAAGCAAAGGAAAGAAGAGAGAAGGGGCAGGGAGGGCAAAGGGCAAAATTACCTCTTTTGGAAGCAAGATGCAACTTAAACCAGCATTAACTACTTCATGCTTACCTCACAGTGTCACCTTCCAGGGAGAGGGAAGCAGACGGGAAAGGAAAGCCTGAACCTGGGTGGGATAAAACTGTGACCCACTCAGGCTGGGAAGACAAGGCAGAGCTGCTCCACGGAGAGCTGATGGAATTAAACAGATGTACGAGAAAGTGCTGGCCTCACTACCATGAGTTCAGCTTTGCTTAGATGCCTGGAGGGCAAAGATGAGCTATGAGTTGGCTGGCTGCAGCTGAATTTCATGGTGGGCATGGTGCTAGCAAGATGCTGCCATGGTACCCAGAAAAGCTCTAATGATCTGGGAGGAAAATGAAGGCAGGAGTCCTGCTTGCAACTCGCTGGTCTCCAGCACTGCAGCTCATTTCTGAAATAGTTCCTGGCTCCATAATGAAGTACAAGGTTATGCTGGACTTTAACAAACAACACAGACATGGCAATATGGTAATAAATGCTGATTTAAATTTGATGGAAGCTGGGAAGAATTATCCCAGAATGCATTAATTAGCGTGATCATGAGGCATTTGAAAAATGAAAATGCAAAGCAAAGGCTATAAGGAGGAAAGGTATTTAAGGAGTGAGAGCCTTTGAAGCTCTTCCCGAGGGGATGTGCCTGGATTCCAGCACGAGAGCCGGTCTCCACTCTGGGACCGACTGCGGCACCTTCCCCGTGACCACCCTGAGCTGAAGCACAGAAGCCTCCAGCAGCCCGTGGCCTTGCACTCCATTTGTCAAGGTGTGATGGGGCTACAGGAGTGGGAATTGCCAGCCCAGCTCGTCTCCCCCAGCGATTCAGCACTGCCAAACTCCACTTTGCTGTAAACACAGCAAAAGCTCTTGAAATCATTTCCTTCCCTGCCCAAACGCTGCCTCTCGCTGAGCATCGTGCGGGGTTGGCTGCCGGCAGGGCAGGCACGTGTTTCCCCTGAAGGGGAATAGGTTTTCAAAGTGAATTGTAAATCAGGAAGCTGATGGGCAGCCCTGGCTGATTTCCTTCTTACTCTCTTTTCCTCATTGATGTTATTTTACCCCCAACATTCCTAGCTGTCATTTCCTCCACCACCCTCCCCCCTGCAATTCCCCAAATCACACAGTGTGCATCAAACTCATTCTTCAACCACCAAACTGGAGCTGGTGCTTCTTCTCTGCTGCATAAACATTCGCAGTGCCTTCCCCAGAGGACAGCAGCTCACAGAGGAGAAGGGCAAGCTGTGGCTCTGCCACTGAGACCCTGGGATGGAGCAAACCAGGGCTCCCCTCTGGGCACAGCACCAATACCGAGTGCTGTCATCAGGTGCAATACTCCAGACTTAAAAACAACATTCCTGAGCTCCTTTGATGGAAATGATGCTCAGCAGTGCTCACATGCCCAGTAAGGGCTATTTTGCCCTTTGATTAAGGTTACATGACCAGATCTCTTTCTCTTTTAGCAGACCGATAATCATGTTGGTGCAATTTCCCACTACAAAATGCTACAGGACAGTGACAGTCCCAGGATCAGGCTGAAGTCTCACTCACCTCTGCTCAGTATCAGTCTGAGCTCTATTCACCAGCCCTGTTGCCAGTGAGAGCAGCTGGATGGACAGAGGAACGGACACTTGTCTGGAGGAGGCCAGGGAGAATATATGGAGATGGGTACCTGGTGTTGTCTGAGGATGGGCAGCTAGCGACACAGCCCAGCTTACAAGATTTCCCTCTCCTGCGATGGCACAGATCTGTGTACTCCTACCTTTCATCATCAAAGCAGCCACGTGCTGTGCAGCATCTCCCAGCTGACAACACTCCTGTGCAGCGGCCCCAGCAGGCACACACCCCAGACAGGTGTAGGATCTCCCTGAGCTGCTTTCAGCTGCTCCTTGATGCATACTTGCGCACATTTACCGATTGCAGCTGCCTCGCTTAGCTGCGGGCCTGCAGCTTCTTGCTGGAGCATCAGGACAATGGTCCTCCCAGTTTCACCATCAAGGCCGAGGACTGAGCCTCAGCGGAGAACATAAAGAGCCTCCCGATTCTGACTACCCAGTTTACAGTGAGAGCTGCTCAGACAGCCCCTGCTGTCACCGCTCCAGACTGAAGTGTGGGGAAAAAGACCCTGAAGCCACCTCCCATGATCTGTCACAAGGCAGGAGTTTGGCTAATGGGCTGTTGTCATCATGCAGCAGTTTGTCCTCTTGAATCTGTCCCTGCTCTCCCACAGAGCAGAGATCATGCCAGGAGGGCTCACATCTATACCCATCAGGAGCTAGAAGCACTGGTAAAACTCTCCACATTCCTTGCAGGGAGCAAGTGCAAAACTGGGGAGAAGGGCTGGGCTGGAGGGGACTAACACCCAGGGACAGCCCCAACTCCCAGCTGGACTCGCTGTGAACGATGCTACCTGAGCATGATGCTGATTCACCCCCTGCAGAGCTGGGGGTGCTGGCAGAAGTAAACTGGTTGAGTGCAGTGGGAAAGGCAACCAGGCCTGGGATTTTTTTTCCAAAACCTCAGGGTTTTAGTGCTTAATGAAGAGGCTGAGGAGGAGGAAATGGAAGTGGAAATTCATGGCTAGACAGATGGCTATAAAGCCATAGGAGGGGGGAGATGGGTGGGTTTTTTTGCTTGGAAATCTCTGCCTTCCTTCCTGCATCTGGATTTTAAGATCCCAGGTACCCAGATTTTCACCCACACCCACCTATTCAAGCTGGCATCTTTCACACCAGAGCTGCCCCAGCCCCAAGCATTGCTTTCCTGTCCTTTTCCTCCAAAAGGATTTCAAGAAAAAAAAATTTCCCAGTTACCACCTTCTTGGCAAAAGAGGATGTAGGTTAAAAACAAAAAAAGCCCTGTATCAATTATAAAAGCCAAGATGAAGCAAACTGAACCCATCTGCAAACCTTCAAGTCTCCAGTCCCATCTTCAAAGCTGAAGGTATCAATGGTGCCTTTCCATTCTCCCCAGTAAATCCTTAAATTTTGTGTCTTGTGTGTGAAGTTCTCCATGTATAATTTATACTTACCCAACACCCTGTTTGTCTGGGGTTTTTTTCCTCATTTTCAGGAAATGTCTACAAAAGCAGAGCTTCCATTGCCAGCTCGTGCACATGGTGAAAAATCAACCCGGAGAGCTTTGGTGGCCAGCTGCTGAAGCTGTGACCACCCTCCTCTCTGTGGGTGATGGAGCTGCAGATCTAACCCAGAGACCGAGCTCAGTGGTGTGAAGCAAGTTCTGAAACAGTTTTCCAAGACTGAAATGATCCTGAAGCTCCAAGTCTGGGTGTCCCCTGTAATAGCTTCAGCGCAGGTGTCCTCCCTGGGTTTGAACAAGGCAAGGTGAGGAATCCCAAGGTCTCCATGGGCTAGAGAAGACAATAAAAATACCCAACAATTATTGCTCTTTGAATATTAAACAGAGAAGCACACCTTCCTCAAAGTCCAGAGCCACAGGCTGCCCTGGAGCCCCACCAGTAGCAGTGGGAGGGCACCCAGGGGTGGCCCCACACTCCATTTCACTCTGCTTTGCCCAAATTGCATCCTGCAGCAGTTCAAAAACAACGGCCAAAAACCCCAGACTGCACTGGCCCGTTCAGAAGGGAATGATTGTGACTCAAAGTGACTGCTCCTTTGGACACTTCCTCTCACCGAAGGAGAAGGACAAACAAAAGCTCTTTTCTTTGGGAAAAAAAAACCTGAAACCAACAACAAACCAACAAACAAACAACAAACAGGGAAATCAAGCTCAGATCAGAAGGGGAAGCTGTAATGGGAGCAGACACCATCCCCCAGCACAGCTGAACTGACCGCTGATAAATCGTTTCAGGTCAGTGCAGAACAACACAGGCTCTTCTTAGAGCTGGAGAGGCCCTGACAGAAAAGCACCACATCAATTAATTTGGGTGTTTCTAATTAGGGCATCCCAGCTGGGCTGCAGCACCAGGCTCAGCTCACTGCAGGGCTCAGCTCGCTGCAGAGCTGAGCCTGGGGCCACGCCAGCTGCCAGCCTGCCCTGAGGTGTGAATCCAGCCCTGACCACACACACCACCCACAAGGTCCTGGCACACTGTGCCCTCAGCTGCCACTCCTTTGGGTTTGGTGGAGCAGAGGAATGGCATTTGCTACCCAGGTCACTACACCTGCTCATCTCAGGTGGTTTTGGATCTCAAAGAGAGCCCAGATAGTGAGCAGTGGATTTGTCCTCCAGAACAGCAGTGACAATGGAACTCATGTGCAGGCAGGGAGGGGTGATATTTCCTCTCCCATGCTAGCACACACAGGGTGGGTGGGTGACGGAAATGCCAAAGTCTCTCTGCAGTGAGGGCTCAAGATGGGGCAGTGTGTGAGTCAGTTGTGGGCTTCCTACAGGACACAAGTGTCCCCCCTGGGGACTTCCCTCCAGATGTGGAGGAGGGTGATGAAGGGCAGTCCCTGGGACTCCCAAGTCATCATTACCTCCTCTTGCTGGGCTCAGGACATCTCAGGGCAGTCCAGCACTGGATAATGGTGCAGGGGGATTAAAACAGAGGGTGTTAGCTCATGGAGATGCTGGAGCTGATGACTAAGCTTTGGCAGTCTTACCATCTCCCTCAGCTGAGCATGGTCACTCTGGATTTGGCAAGCAAAATGCTTTTGTCCTTCAAAAGCCAACCTGTTGCCACACTGTCCCCATGCCATGAGGCTGAGCACAGGTGGGGATGGGATCAAATAGAAGTCCCACCAACCTCAGAGACTGAGTCCTAACAGCACTGGGAGCGGCTAGGGTCCAGTGCTCCCAGCTGTACCTCAGTCCTATCCTGATGGGATATTCCCTTAACTCAGCCAAAAGCTGCTGCTGGCTACCTACAGGAAAAGAGGCCAAGAAGGTCCATGGTGTCCATTCCAGGCGAGGCAGAGGTGTCTGGCAAGCCCGTGCGAGTGGATGCTCAGGAGGGGGAATGCAGCCAAGCAGAAGAGAGTGCTGCACCCTGAGGCACAGAACTCAGTAAGCTATCAGGCATCCCAGGGCAGTCCCTGCAGCAAGACTTTAATAGACTTATCTTTACCACAATAATGTATTTTACTTTTCCAGTGCACATTCATTATTCACACACTTATTTCCCCACGGATTATGTATGCTGCCTGAGCTCTCTTCTCCTGCCTTATTTTCATGATGTCAGCTCTGGTACCTATTTATTTTTACAGCATTGTCACCTGCAAACAGGTTTCTATTTAATCGCCAAAACTAATAATATGGCTCAGTGGAGATGTCAGAGGTAGGATGCTTGTTCTCTTCCAAAGTCCCTTGGCTGATAAAGAACAGCTGTTGGCACCAAAGCGGCTTGCGTGCAATGAGTCTGGGGGCTCTCAGACCACCTCCTGCATGGATCCTTCACCATGGTGGGTGAATCCCATGGCTGCAGCATCCAAAGCCCCAAGATGGAGTTTTTTTAGGGAAAGAGTGAGGAACATACCATACATCAACCCTGCTGCTTCATCCCAGATTTAAAAGGAACTTTAAAAGGCTCCCCAAACCCACCTCCTACTCAATCGCTGGACTGGAGCTTCCCAGTGCCACATGGCACAGAAAAATTATTTGTCCATGAATATCTGTGAGTATTCACTCAGACCTGGGATGACCCACGGCACAAGGGGAAAATGTACAAACTAGCTGCTCGTTAAGCAGGGACATCTGTGAAGCAGGTGAGTGCTGGTGGAGTGGGATGCGCAACATCTGCTCAGCGGCACTGAGCTCGTTCTGAAAGGTTTCTGCACAGAGCAGCTTCATGAGCTGCACCTCGGTAACCCAGTTTCCAGCATTTCTGGATTTCCAGCCTCTTGGCACGTTAAAGTGAGGAGTGGTCCCTTACCATGGGTTTAGGATATGACACTCATAGTTGCCAAGGGCACACAGGCGCATCCAAATATTCCTGCGGGCAAAGCTACCGCGCCATGCCTTCCCCCATGTATCAGGCACTGCACTAGCAAACCACCTAGCACCCTGATGATCTGGTTTTGAGCTAGATTTGACATTCTGGTGTTTTCTGCAGAATGATGATTTAATTTCATTGCTCTCCTTCCATGGGATAGGGAGGTTACTTTACACTAGAGGCAGCAAGGGCTCACATTTGCACACACATCTTTCCATGCTAGGGGAAGCAGCACAAAACCCGTGCAAGCTGTGAAGTGCTCCAAAAGCAAGAAATATTTCTGGTTTTTTTACCCCTGAAATGGCTTCTAGGTTTTTCATTAGCTGTACACTGGGTTTGGGGCTGGATCCTCAGGCAGCAGAGGGGAGCTCAGCACCTCAATACCAACCATCTCCCTTCTTCATTCATTCAACTTCAACCTTGCAGCCCAGCCAGCCAGTATGGGTTGAGAAAAGCAAAGCCCATACTGTGGGCTCAGTTTTCCTTGCAGTTGCTTTGTCAGTCTGGGGCCAAGCAGTCTGTATGAGATATCCTCCCCACTGGGTAAGAACACTTCAGTCTTCATCCCCACCTTTCCATGGCGTGCCCTGGTACCCTGCAGGATCTCACACTCTCATCCCCAGGCACAGCCTGCCCAAGGTCATGTAGGCTCAGCTGCCTCTGGGGTCCTACCCTAACTCCTTGCTCTCAACCTGCACCCAACTCCCAGCCCTCATAGAAGCACAGGATGATTTGGGTTGGATGGAACTTGGATGGAACTGGATCAACCAGTTCCAACCCCCTTGCCATGGTCAGGGACACCTCCCACTAGACCAGGCTGCTCAAAGCCCCATCCAGCTTGGTCATGAACACATCCAGTGCTGGAGCATCCACAGGTTCCCTGGGCAACCTGGGCCAGTGTCTCCCCAGTCTCAGAGACAAGAACTTCTTCCTAATTTTTCATCTAAATCTCCCCTCTTACAGTTTGAAGCCATCAGCCTGTCACCACAAAAGTCCCTCCCCAGATTTCTTGTAGGCCCCTTTCAGATATTGAAAGGCCACAATAAAGTCTCCCCATAACCTTCTCTTGTCCAGGATGAACAACCCCAACTCTCTCAGCCTGGCCACACAGGAGAGGTGCTCCAGCCCACTGATCATTTTGTGGCACTCCACTGGACCTGCTCCAACAGTGGGAGGATCTGCTTCATGACCTTGCTGGGCACAGAGGTGACATTGACTGGCCTGTAACTTCCTAGGTCTTAATTTTCTCCCCTTTTGAAAAGGGGGGTGTTGTTTCTCCTTTTCCAGTCAGTGGGAACTTAACCAGACTGCCAGGACTTTTCAAATACAATGGAAAGCAGCTTATCAACTTCGCCTGCCAGTTCCCTCAGGACCTGCAGAGGTAACTTATCAAGTCCCATAGACTTGTACACCTTCAGGTTCTTTAGATGTTCTTGATCTTCACTTACAGGGGGCAGGTCTTCCTTCTTCTGCTCCCTGCCTTTGCCTTCTGCAACTTGGGTAGTGTGGCTGGAGCTCCTGCCAGGGAAGACTGAGGCAAAGTAGCTGTTAAGTACCTCAGCTTTGTCCCTCGTGACCAGGTCTCCTGTTTCCTTCCAGAGAGGACACACATTGTCCCTGGATGCTCCCCAGGGCTGGATGCTCCCCATTCAGGATGAGACCCTGTCCCTCCGCTGCCTCCCTTCAGCACAGACCTGTCTTCACGGCAAGAAGTTATTCTCACCCATATTCCTCTCCCCTACCATTAGCCTGTGTATTATTCTGTCCACATCCCTGCACTCGCTCCCTGTCTTCAATGAGAGTCATAAATAAGGCATAAAGCACGCTAAAAAGGGAGAGAAAACATCTAATCTTTTATTCTAGCTTGTTGCAGAGTCAAGATGGATCCAGCTCCTCAGGATCCCTCCTCTGGGCCCAGCTGGCCACTCCTGCCCTCCCCAGGACTCCCAGAGATGGAAGGGTCACAAAGAATGGACACTACTCCCCTGGGCTTAAGCTTATACAGCCATTTTTCTTCTTTTTTTCTTCTTTTTTTTTTTTTTTTGTGCAGATGGGAAGTGCCAAACTGCACATGAGCAGGAGTATTGGTGCATCCCAGCAAAGGGATGGAGATGCCCATTAACCGGTTTGTGAGCCCTCAAAGTAGAGGTGTTCCCAGTCCCTGAAAGTGCCAATCTCTTCACAAAGCCTATTTGGAGAAAAGAAAGAAAAAAAAAAAAGGAGAAATTGTCCAGTACTAAAGCCTGTTGTGAAATCAGAGGACATTGCCCACCGCGTTGCTCACCATGTGCTTCCAGCTGACTAAAAACTTCAGGGCTGGGTTTGGTCAGGAGCTTTTCCTGTGACTCAAGGGCAGGTCATCCATCACAGGCTTCTGCTGAGAGGGGGTTTTGGGAGCTCCAAGGCCATGTGTGAGCATCCCTGGAGGGTGCAGTCCCTGGGTGCTGCTTCACTGCTGTCTCTCAGTGATGTCAGGATGATTATGATGAGCACCAGAGGGAAAAAAAAAAAAAAAAGTGCATTATTTTGGTTTCCATAAGCCTGGTTTCCCATGGCAAAGAGGTTGATGCAATCACACCCCCTGTGCCTGAGGCAGCCGGAGCATCTTCCCTCATCAGTTGTACCTTCCCAGGCAACTTGAACCAAATTTGACAGTAATAAAGGGAATCTGAAGAGAATTGTGTTCTGACAGGCCTGGTGAGGATCCGCAGTCTGACAGAGGGGTGAAGGACACAATTAACAGCCCTGCTGATGGAGAGGACGCATTGTGAGTGTTTTCCTGACCAGACATCAGAGACTCCCCGGGGGAAGCCTTGCTCAGCATTCACATCACCCCGCAGGGAAAAGCCACCAGTAAGGAGACCGCAGCTGGCAGCGGGTACTCTGGGGTCTGCTGGGGCAAATCCGGCAGAGAAAGTGTTTCTTTATTCGGGACATCATCCCATTGTTATCCTGTTTGGATTCTCTGCTGTTTACTACATAGCTATGCCACTTGGCAGCCTTCTCACCCACCCAGTCACCTTCTTTCCCAGGCTGGTGGCTGTGGCACTGGGAGGAAGAAGGAGCTTCAGCCACGCACAGGGAGCCCACAGTCAGTCACAGTCCTTGCCGTCTGGATCTTTCTCTCCATCCTCACCCTCCACCAGGACATCACAGTATGTGCTGTCCTACATTTCCTCAGCACAGGGACCATCTACATGCACTGGTAGGACCAACATGCTTGTCCTGCCATTTCCACTTATCTCCGCCTGGGCACAGGGCTGTGCTGTACATATCTTTAATCTTAAAATATCACTTGTTACACCCAGAATCCAGCTGAACGTTGCTATTGCAGCTGAGGAAACACCAGTCTGAATCCTTGGGAGATTTAATAGGAAGGCTTGTTTCAAACCTAAACTTTAATCTTCCCGACATTTTTCTTTTCCTTATAAAAAATAATTGTCATAAACAGCAAATGCAAAAGCTCCTGTCAAGGCAATAGCAAAGTGGGTCTGCAACAAGCCACTGATCCCGGGCTCAGCTGAACCAGGGTGGGATTCAGCATCTTTTCCCAGAGGGTTTGGTTTGGTTCTCCATATGCCAAAGGAGGCTGCCCAGGGCACAGAGGGATGGTGAGGAGTGAAACAGCATTTGAAAAACAGTAATAAATTGTCCTGTCTTGTCTTGTGCCTCCCTCCTGCAATCTCACCTGCATCAGCTGGAGACGAACGCTTTCTTTGCCTCCAAGATTAAAAGTTCTGTTTCCCTTCTATACCCCTTATTTGGAAACAACAGTTTTGCAGTGATGCACTTTGTCTCCTTTCCCTCCCTCTGATAAGAAATAATACACCAAAGCTGATGGTGGTCCCCAGGTAGCTCCAAAGATTCTTGTTTTAGGGTCAAATTCCCCCTTTAGCAGGGTGAGGGTCCAAAGGTGTGGTTGGTATTTTCCTCCAACAACTGGTTTCTTCTGGAAATACCAGAGAAGGGCTGAAGCTGTGCATAGACAGTGGATATATGTGACATTTTTTGGCTAAAAAAGGCTGGAAAAGTAAAAACCTCAACCCCCTGCTCTGTATGGCCACTGTAATGCCTACCACCCCCCTGCGGTCCCTGGCATGTCACTGTGGATAGATGAAACCCAGCACTGTCACTTTGCCTTCTTTGGTAAATGCAACAAACCACCAAACCTTGGAGGTTTTCAAGGAAAAGGAAATAAAATAAATAAACCCAAGTCCCAGTGCGGGGAGAGAGGCAGAGCCTGTGGAGGCTGGCCCAGCAGAGGAATGGGGGCAGGGCGTAAAATAATAAAATCAAGGCAGAAAGAGTCAGTGTAAGAGGAATTATTTAACAGTTAGAAGAAAGCTGTTAAAAAAGGGGGAAGAAAATAATCAACCATCTCTCAGGGTGGGGAATAAAAATGTTGGAGCGAAAGTAGGCCATTTGCTAAACAATAAAAGGGATGAAGCAGATGATGACTCTAAAATGGCTGAGATGCTGAACTGCTTTTAAAAATCTGCCTTTATCAAGAGAAATGTGGAAAAGTGGTTTGGACAATTAGGAAGTAACAAAGGCCTCATAAAAATAGCTCCGGGGAGAAGAGAAACACTTGGGAAATGGGAGATGGCAGCAGCATTGTGGCAGAGCGCATTAAGGGATTAACTGATGGATGGGCTGACCCTGTGCCGGGGACTGAGGGGGTTGGATGGGGCTTGGGCTATGGGGCCACATTCTGACCCCTCCTGGCACAGCACTAGGAGCTCCTATATGTGCTGCCAGCGCTGCCTCGGGGCTTTGGGAAACATGGGAGAGGGATGTAACAAGAGGGGCTAATGAGGATCCCGTCAGACAAACCAGAGTGTTGCCTCTTCTTCACCTTTTAATAGCAGAGACAAATTAAAGACACCAAAGCAAATTCTCTTTGGCTATCAGGAGCTGATATCGCTTCCCGGGGGGTGAAATGGAGGAATGATGGAATTAATTTAAGAAAGAGGAAGTTAGAATTGAATATCTGAAAGTAAATGTTGCTCAGAGTAATTCTCTGCTCAGCTGGGGATCAGTGTCCCGGAGGATGATCGCAGATAAAGTCCGACAGCACCTAGAGCTCTTGGCATCCAGAAAGAATTTCAATAGGAGCCGTGGAGGCTGCTCTGAAGAGCAGAAACAGGAGCCACATTCTGCCCAAGGAGCATAGAAACAGAAACACAGAACTGTCTGGGCTGGAAGGGACCTCCAGAGGTCATCTGGTCCAACCCCCCTGCTGAGAGCAGGGACATCCTCAACTAGAGCAGGGTGCTCAGAGCTCTGTCAGCCCCACCTTGAAAGTCTCCAGGGATGGGGCCTCAACCACCTCCCTGGGCAGCCTGTTCCAGGGCTCCACCACTCTCCTGGTAAAGAACTTCTTCCTCATTTCTAATCTAAATCCACTGCTTTCTGATTTAAACCTGAGGGCAGCTTGAAGCCCACTGTGCCACAGGTAAGGGTGCTGGAGATGGAGGAGATAAGGAGGAAACAAAGAAACAAAATCACCACTCAGGGTGGATTTTCCTGATGTTTTTTTCTCTGCATCACAGCCAATTGGACCGTCTCTTTTCAGGGTGGGGGAGCAACGGGGAGCAGAAGGAGATTATTTGGGATCAGGCCCTGAAAGATCTGATGCACATTATCACACAGGGCATCTGTTTGCTACCTCAGTTTCCCCTAGGGATGACATGGAGGTGAGGCCACCACGTTCCTACTTCTCATTACTATTGCTCTGTATAAGCTGGTGAAACAAAACTACCTTAAGAGGGCAGCCCCGAATCCAGACCTTTGCCAACCTCAGTCTCTGATCATGCTTAGTAGCAAAAACATTAAACACAGCATGAGAGAATTGTGCAGCTCCCCCAGCTCCTCTCCCACCTCCCATCCCTATCTTAGGGACCAGGATGGGGGGATGCCCCAGTTGCCTCAGGCAAATGTCCTCTTGTTGGCAGCTCTAGGCTGGAGAGCTGCATCTCAGCCATCAGAGAGGAGGCAGCAGGTGGGAGAAGAGGCAAATTTCTCTGCCAGCCTGAGAACAGTCTGGGACTGGTCTAAATCTGACCACTCCCCAGGGTCACTTCCCCAGCTCTGACTCAGCTGGGCCTTGCTCATCACTGCTCTCCCATCAGCCCCATCCTCTTCCTCCTCTGGAGAGCCTCTCATCCCCTCCTTCAGGGAGCAAAATGCATGTCCCAAACCCTGCTGTGGGAAACCCCTGTTTCAGAGCAAGGAAGCACGTGGTAGCCTCTTTGCACAGGGAGAAACCAACCAAGGAAAAAAAAAAAACACGGAAAAAGCCTCAAAATAAGGCAATTTGGGATGCCATCATCCCCAGGTTTTCAGAAGTACTTTTGGTGTCAAGTTTTGATCTAAAGAAAACAGCTGTATGAACCCTGGCAGCAGAAGAGACAGGATGTGTGAGCCAACACCCTCATATTTACATTGCACTTTTCCTTAAAATACCCTGAGTCATGCAACTGGCAGCCTCCCTCTTCCTCTGAAATGAGACCGAAGTATCACCAGCATCCCCCAGAAAAGACCGTCCCCTTTGCAGCACCAGAATGCTGACAAAAATAGGTCCCTGTTACTGCAGTGCCAAATGTACTCACCACCACCCAGGACCCGAAATCCCACGAAATGCCCAGGGACCCATTTTACAGAGAGCTCCTGGCCAGGCCAGGAGGGTGTGATCCTGCCCCAGCCCATCACCTGGGAGGCTGCAGGTGAGGTCAACCCAGCCTCGCACTGAAAGGACCAGCTTTTCTTGTGAATGACATGATTTAAACAAACAACTTTGTTTTTTCTTTTAAATTACAGCATGTTCTGGCTTTGCACTGGGCTTGGGGAGGGGAGAAACCCTCTGTGGTTTTGAGAAAATGGAGCCCCACTTGGAGAGGAGCTGATGGTCTCTGGCTTCAGTCTCTAACATCCTCCCGAAGGAGTGACGAGTGGTGACAGCAGGGCAATAAATCTGCACAACTTTCGGAGCAATTAAGATGAATCAGAAATATCCCTAACTCCAGAGCATCTGCTTCAGTTACCACCTGCCTGCTCAGCCCCAGCCAGGGCCCAGAAAGCTGGAGGACATCACTGGGATCTTTAATAAATCTTGCAATGATGCAGCCTGGAATTTAGGGCAAAGAAAAGGGAAAAAGGCTTCTGAGTGCATCCCGAGTGCTTCATCCACCCTCTCCTACTGTGGAGAGCTCACTCCCTTGCCCTGGGTTCTTGCAAGAGGCTGCTCCAAGCCTGGAGCACCCAATTTCTGCTAGTCCAGTTCCAAGGTGAGAAAAGCAAAGACGCTCCTCAGGAATGCGCACAGGGGAGAAGCAGAGGAGGACTGATTTCAGCCATCGGAGCCCAGGGTGAGCCTTACCAAACTGAGCTGGTCCCCAACTCTCCTGCCAAGGAACAGACCTGGAATACTGTGTCCAGTTTTGGGATCCCCACATTCAGAGTGACAGGGATCTACTGGAAAGAGTCCAATGGAGGGTAGGAGGATGATTTTAAGGGACCTGAGCATCTCCCCTGTGAAGAAAGACTGAGGGGACTGGGGCTGCTTAGTCCTGAGAGGAGAAGACTGAGAGGGGATCTTATTAATGTCTAGAAATATCTGAGGGGTGGGTGTCAAATGGAAGGGG
>VWZY01006002.1:68452-78464 GCA_013399075.1 Chloroceryle aenea | reverse complement strand
AAAAAAAAAAAAGAAAAAGAAAAAAAAAAAGACCTGGACAGCTGATTTTTATAGGATGGCCCTAACATGTAGGATTTTCAAAAAACAATGACATGAAGATAGCGCAGTTGGTGTTAACAGACTGCAGAGTAGGTTGTGAAGGGCTGAAGAAGGTCTTTCATTCCCAAATGGAGATTTAGTATGTTTTGATTTTTCCTCTTATCCTGGCAGATACTGGAAAGGAATTGGGAAGAAGCTGATTCCTCACCAAGGGGAAAATTGTCCCTTCAGTCAGTGCTGGGAACTGGATGTCTGCTTGAGAGTGTGGAAAATTAACATGGTACAAAACAGCAACTTGAATATCCCATACTGAAGCATCAGTTCATGGCAAATTTCCCACCAGTTCCATGAGACACCAGAGCACATGCATATGGAGACTCGTGGCTCCAACTCAATGCATGAAGATTTCCAAGAGCTACACAAGGAAGAGAAGCCAATGGAGATGTCACCCCTGCTCCTAGCACCATTTATCATGTGGCAGAAGACACCTCCCAGATCGCCCCAGCCTGGCAGATGCTGATAGGCTTCTGACATTGCTCTTCCACCCATCCTTCCCACACCATATGGCTCTGGGTCCCAGGAGGCCCTTTCCAACAGCTGCTCTGCTAATGGCTCCCTATTAATAGCAGGATTCTGGAAGGGCACCAGTGATGCCCCTCTTGAAGGTGGACCTTTCAGGGATAGATTTGACTTCAGATCTTCACCTTCACAAACAGCCCAGATGACCTCCAACACCAGCAGCAATGGCTTGGGTGGCACCATTTGACACGTGTTGAATGGCTGACAGTTAATGGCCACTGGCCATGTCATTTCCCAACCTTTCTGTGCCTCATATATACTGGGTGCCAACATCCCACAGAAAATGGAGCTAGCCTGAAGAAGGCTGGACTCCAAGAGGACTGTCTTGGTGTCTTCTCCTGCCACACCACCATCCCGTATCACCCACTGTAACAGAGAATGGGATGTAAACTGCTGGGACCATTTGCTTCCCTGGGCTCTTGGCTCATGTCCCACCTCACACAAAACCCTCCTCTCCCTGGGCAGCTCCTGACAGAACTGTACAGACAGGAGCTGGCATGGGGAATCCTTTGCCTGTTCAGGAGTTGCATGGGTGATGGGTCTCAGTGAAAGCAGCACTGGCTGTGTTCAGGACAGAGCATAAGGAAACCATCACGGGGTGGTCCAAAGGACCATTCACAAAGCTTTGGTTCTCAGATGATCTCAGAAGATCCCAACTGAAAAGTCCAAGCACCAGGGCTGTGGCCAGCAAGTGTTGAGCAGCCCAGTACTCATCACAGTCCTGTGTATTCTGCGAAGCCACCCAATAGTGACCCATGCCTATAGTACTGGTTCAGTCCTTGGGCACCTGGGAAGAGGGGCAAACAGACTGAAAAGTCCTGAACAAGCCCAGCCTCAGCCTCGAGAAATGGTGTGTACCATACCTCCAGCACTGGCAGCTCTGAAAGCCCAGAATTTTGGGCATTCATAGGGTGTTTTGGAGTACAGTTAGGAGGACATTTCCAAGGCTCACAGGACTGCCTCGTGGGGCAGAGGGAAAAGAAAAGGCAGCTGAATCAACACCAGAGAATCAGTAACCCCTCCTACAAGCCAGCCCCATCAGCGCAGGGTGAGATGTAAGAGCATGCCCAGAGCAGGTACCACCACTCCAGAGACATAGCAGTTGGAGCATTCAGTGGAAGCCCTTCTTCTTCCAGGTGGTGGAGTCCTCCCTGGAGCTCCTGTGTCTCCCCTGTCCTTGCTCAGACACACGGGACCCTCGCTGGCCACCCCACCCCACCTCCACAGTGGCCTCTCTGCAGAGCAGCAGCAAGGAGCAGAGCTGGATGCAGTGGGGTGTGTGCCTGGAGAACACGTGTCTCACTGAAAAGCACTAGCATATGGTGACTCTGTTCCTGGAGGCACCAAAAGCCACAGTCTTTAATCTCTATGAATAATTTTAGCCATNAAGAAAAAGCAGCTTTATAAAACATTAGCATTCCTGAAACAGCAGAGCAGCCTGACTGAGATCAGAGAACTGGAGAGCAATTAAGTCAGATAACTAATTACTAGCAAGTGCTGCTTCTCTGATGGGTGATGGGTCCCTGTGTGCAGGAAAAGCGTGGACAGTGAGCTGTTTGGTGGGCAAGCTGCTGGCTGATAGGGCTGTGTGGCTCCTCTGGAGGGGCCTGACTCAGCCCTGGGAGTTTTCTGCCCTATGTGGGAATAGGTCTAGCATGACTGGGGCTGGAAGAGACCCTTGCTCTGCCCCAGGGATCATCTGAGGATTGAGCAGGATGTCCTGTTGGGACATGGTGGAGACAGTCACCAGGAGACATGACACATAATCCATGTGTGATGGGTGTACTCCAGCTTTCCAGAGCTCAGACACAAACTTGGGCCTTTGAATTCCCAAACCAGAGAGGACACAAAGCACCTGTAAATACACACCAGCTGAGCCATGCATTCATTTGCACTGAGTTGCAAATTATCACCTGCTCAAGGGGACAGGAGAGGGGTTGCATCACCACATCACTTCCCATCTGCCTTTGCCTGTCTCTTTTCTAGGCTGTGACTGAGAAAGAGATGCTGTCTTTGAGTTACTCTTGTCTCCGTGCACAGATCAAGACACCAATATGTGCTAACAGTGCTCACCCATGCTGTGTCCCAGTCTCTGTCCAGGATCTGCTCCAGGTCCTCAAGTTACTTCCCAAGACAAAACTGGAGGTGCTACACTGGTCCTGTTCACAGGCTGGAACCTGCAGGGTAGGCAGAGCACCTGACACAACCCTGACAAAGTGGCCAATTTGTCCTTTTAACAAGCTGTGGTGACATTTACCCAGTGCTGGAGCTAGTCTTCTGGTGATGGCAAGGTGGGACAGGGAAGGCATCCCCATGTTCCAAAAAGCTGCATAACTCATCATAATAAGGGGGAATATTAGGATGGTATCAAGCTGATTTACCTCAGCAAAACCTGGCTCAGAATCTCCAGGATCCATGGGAGGCAGCAGCTTTCACACCAGACCTCTGTACCAGAAAGTACCTTGGTCCAGCTTGGACCTTGCCCACCTGGGGAGCTGCTCTCCCCTCCAAGGGTTAAAGCAGGAGCCATGCAGGGTAATAGAGTAAGAAATTTCACTTTGCTCCTATTTGTAGTTAAAAAAAGCACTAATTCATTCTAAATCTGCCTGAAAGAGCCTTAAGTGGTAATACGCCGATAAGACGACTTTATTTGGCTTAGCATTTAGAAAGTTTTATGTGTGCAAATGGGTGAGGATATCACAAAGGCTCATTTTCCCCGCTCTCTCTCTTGGATTGGGGAGCTGTCTGTCTTCCCTTCTGCTCTCCTGACAGCGGCGTTTATACCTCTCAGCCTTTTCCCCAGGCACAGGCACGAATGTTGCCTGCTTTTCAGCAGGGGTTATTGCTCAACGCAGGACCAATTGGTCAACCCCACCTTGCCCCCATGGTCTCCCCATGGCCCAAGGACTTCTGCACCCCACAGGTCCTGGTGCTGCAGCCCCAGGCAGACCTGGAGCCATCCTTGAGCCTTTTGTGGAGTTTTTGTCTCTCGCTGGAGTGTCAGTCCTGGCGAATCAAGGTTGGTCCCTAAGCACACTCGGAGCCAAGGACACAGCCTTGCAGTGATTCAGGGTGAACGGGGTGTGCAAGCCTTCCTGCGAGATGTGAAGCATGCAAACACTGTGCCCCAAAATTACCCCACACAGGTAGCACCCCAACAGTCCTGGGGAAGATACATGGCCATCCATCTGCTTTGTCATCCTCATCCTCACTCCTCACCCAAGCGAAGGAGGAATTTCATTCCCTGGAGCACCATCAGCCTTTGCCCTCTGACCACTTGGTCACTGGGGTTGGATACATGATTTCATCTGGTTTGAGGTTCATTTACCCCCCTTTGTCTGAGTCACCAAAAAGTTGCTCCCCAGCAGCACCTTCTTTCCTCAGCCTGGCCATGCTCCTCTGCTTCTTCCAGCCCAACGTTTCACATCCAAGCCACAACCACAGTTGGCTCTTATGCAAAACTTGTTGTTTCACAGGGAGTTTTCTCCACCTGATCCCTCCATTACTTACAGGGCCATCATACAAATTCCCAGCAGCTAATAGGGCTCATGAAGTGTTCTTGTCAAAGGTCAGCATGGCTGTGAAAAGACTGATCATTAGGAGTAGGAGCTGGCTGCAGGGGAATAAACAGTGCGAGTGGTACTCGGGCCATCTGAGATTTGGCAAATTTCGTAAAGGTCAGTTATCAAATAAATGAGAAGAGATAAGAAATTTCAGCAAAATACCCCTGCTTCTTGGCAGTACTTGATTGAGCATAAGGCTTGATGGATGCTAGAATGGGTCTTATGTCTGTCAGTGTCTGGAGTTAATTTTTGCTCTCTGAATATGAACATGCTGATGGGGTTTCAAGCCTTGGGCTGCACATTTGTTCCCCACAGCTTATTCAGGAGGTTAAACATCAGCAGTGATTTGTAGTGAACTAGCAATGGTTAAATCGGTATCACTTGTGTCAATGGGAGAGACACTTGTTCCAGTAATAAACAGCATTAACTGGTGGATACCCACCAAAGACACAGCCAGAGTTCAAGTGGGACAAGCAGATCTGGCTGGAGACACCCAGAAATGTGTTTGGAAGGAGCTGAAAATAGTATGTCCTGATGCTTTTAAAATAAGATATTTCACTTCAAGACACTCAGCTCTCTTTGGATCATTTTTAACTGAAATGTTTTGACTTCTTTCAGTGGATTTTCTCAATAAAATTTGTCTGATTTTTAAGAAAAAAAAAGGTAGATAGGACATAAAATAATGTTTACTGGGGGAATTCTGTTAAAAAAACCTTTTCCACTGATCTGCAGTTTGTTATGTTTTTCCTTTTGCATACTCCCAGACATGTCCACACTTTGGAAGAATTGCTCTTTTGGGCTGACACCAGCCAAATAACACGGATCAGCTGAGCTTGGCTTTAATCCTACAGCAACTCAAAGAGAGGAGGGGAGAATGAGAAGAGAATGAAGCTGGAGGGTCTGCAGCAAGAAGTGTCTACAGGGGCAAGGGTCAAGAATCAGACCTTGTCCTGGCAATGCAGCCTAGCACAGGGCAGTCACCCAGGCTCTCAGGCAGCAGTTGGGTGTCACCTGGACCTGTGAAATGCCACATGGAAAGTTGTAGAGGAGAAATTACACTTGGGTACAACATCCCAAGGAGGAGCATCTGCAGTGGCTGGTCCTACGCTGCAAAGTTTGGGTAAAGCTCCCAGTGGACAGAAGCATGTGAACGTTTCCAGTGCTCTGGAAGGGAACAACATTTCCAGCTTCCTTCAACTGCTTTACTGGGATTGCAGCCCACAAAGCCACTGGGCTTTGTGGTTCTGTCTCTTTGAGGGTGAGCAGACCACAATGCCAGGGACCACTGGTGCTTAATAAAGCAATGCAAAGCAGAGCAGTGAGGGCCGTGGCGAGGAGAGTTTCATGCCTGTCCTGAACAATCTCTGACAGCCCAGGAAGAATTTGAATTATTTCAGCTTGGTTTTAGCATTATTCCTATTCCATTTAGCTAAATAAATAGAGGCTGGGTTTAAACTCATTTAATTGTGTGCATGCAGCCAACTTGCACAGCCTAAAGCAAATCATAATTTTTATTGAACTGGTATGGCTTGTGTTTAGAGGAAGAGTTTGCTACAAGACGAATGTTCAGAAGGATTCCTACCCTTTCTAAAAGGGTCAGTGCTTTAACTGCTTCGTGTGGGAAAATGAGGGCAAGTGCCAGGGGAAAAAAAAAAAAAAGGCCAGTTTTCAAGGAGGTACCACTGATTCATGGCAACATTTAATTTGTCCTGGGCTGCCTTTAGAGCCATTTCAGTAAGAGACATGCCAGATCTGTCTGCATTTGGGATTTAACAGGATCTTTCTAAAAAGTTTCAAAATACAAGAGCAGTTAGTTACTCAAATGGCAATAATGTGGAAATAGCCATTAAACAGATAACGTAGACTCTCCCATTCATCCCTCCATGCCCTCTTTCCCCCCTCCCATTCTAACAGCACAGCAGCAGAGCCCACAGGCAGTGTACAGTGTTGGGATGGCATGGGAGTGCAGAGACCCACTGGCAGCACGTGACACCTTCATGGTTTTTCCCATCTGGAAGCTGCTGAGATGATCCAGGGGGGAGTTTCATCGGTTTATAGCAAAATCTAATCCATCTGAATTAGAGGCAGCAAGGGTACACCACCCCCACCACCCCCGCATTCGCCATCATTGTCTGCCTGTTTTCCTGATCCAGTGGGGACACCAGCCCTGCTCACAGCACCAGGAGGCCAAGCACCAGAACCACATGCCTTTGCCTTCTTCCATTTGCAGAAGAGACCAAATAGGAGTATCTGTGGCAATTCCCTGGCTCCCCTCCTGACCCCAGCCACCCTAAGGCAACGATTTGGCAGGAAAGCTTTCACTCTGAAGGGCTGAGGCTGGGTGGGGATGCAAGCAGCTGGTCTGCAGTCCAAGGGTGCAAAGCCATAGTGGAGCTGCCGGCATGGGCTGTGATAATCCGTCGGGAGCTTGATTCCTTGCCACGCTGTTACTCACTTTTGTTTACTGCAGGAAATTCATCTTTTCGGCTCATGCTGGGGATTAATTAATGGTTATGGCTTCTGTGACCCTGTGATTAACTCATTTTCACATAATTGCTTGAAGACAAAACGATGTATTAGTAGCTTTTCTCCCTTCCCATTCCTGCTTCCATGCCCTCCGGAGGGACACAGCAGTCAATAAGAAATCAGTTTCTCCTTCCTATTTTTTTCCTTTCCCTGATTTTTGGTTGGTGGTTTGTTGGTTTTTGGTTTTTTTCGGTTGGTTGGTTGGTTTGGTTTCTCTTTTTTTTGCACACCCTTCTAGATCCAGATGAAGAAACACAGTGAGAACTGGGGTTGAGAGCTGGCATTTGGATGGGCACAGAATCCTTCACCACAACCTCCATGACAAATTCTGACCAAGTTTTTAAGGTTTTCTACCTGAGGATTACACTGCAGAGAGAAAAGGGCTTGGCTTTGCCCTAGAAATGCTGCAATCTGGAGCAAGGCAAGGGTGATGCCTTGGCAGACTCCTGATGGAGCCTGGGAGTCTGATGGAGTCAGGAGACTGGTTGCCCACCATGGTTTGGTGACCTTGAGAAGGGCAAGGATGAAGCTTCCTCCTTCAGTACTAGGCAGCACTATGAGTGTTGGGGCTTCAAAGTCTTGGTGCATGAGAGGTGGTGAGACAGAGACCTGTGTGTGTGATCCATCTCCCCCTGCACATTCCAAGAGACCTGCTCTTGCTAAGAGATCAGTCATAGGCAAGGCAAATGTGTCCAGATCCTCTCTCTGGGATCTTTTCCATCATGCCCTGCCTAGAAACTGCTCTGCACTGAAATGGGAACAGAAAAACTGGCCTGGTATTAGGACACAGTCCTTCACTGTGCATAGAGGAGCTGGGTCACCCCTTCTTGTATATCCATCAAGAAAAATAACCACCTCTGAGACCATGCAAACATGCTTGTTCCAGACCCCTTAGCAAGCAGAAAAGCCTCCTCTCTGGAATGCGTCTTAAACCACTACTGCCAGGGGATTTAGTGCAGGCCCTACAGAAACCCCATTGTGGGCCCCACAGGAGAGGGTCTGTCATGGTCCTCATGACTACCAGGGTTCACAAAACCCAGCTTTGGGTCCCTTCACTTCCTGAGGAACCAGGGACAGCCAGAATGGAGAAGGAGTTTGGGAGCTTGGAGATCCATCATGAACTGACTTTGCTTTGCGCATTCCTCTGCCAAACATGGGGCTGCAGCCTTGTCTCACCTCCAGGTCAGAGATTGTTTTTCACCATTGAAAGAGAAGCTGAAAACTCATGTTTTGCTTAATCCAGACTCCCACAGGAGCAGCCGCCTTGCCTCCCACTGCTCTCTCCCTTCCCCAAACCCATTTCAATCTGAGATTATCGAGTTAAAACACTCAGCTGACAGAAATAATAAGCACTCAGCAGGCAGCCAGCAGCTCAGCTGGGCTTCCCTCTTCCCACGCCCTTAATCTATTTTTCAGAAAGTCTTCAAGCAATTTAAGCCAGCCTTTCAAAGCCAAGGAGCTTTAAACTTGGACAGTGAGAGTTGTCCCTGCTTGTCCTCAACTCACAGCTCTGCTCCATCCCTGGCTGCCAGCAGAAGGGGGCACAAGGCAGGAGAGAAGAACTGTGATTTCTTGTTCAGGGATATGGAATGTTTGGAGAGACAGAAGGAGAGGTGAGGCCATGAGAGACACCGGTACCGGCAAAGTAGATGTGGGAAAATGCGACGACGGGAGTTACAGCGTTAGATTCAGGTTTCCTGCTCGGCAGCTTGGTAGAATGCAGAAAAGGACCCCAATGTGAAATGCTGCCTCAGGGTCAGCCCTCAAGCAGGAAAATCAGATTCCATGAGATAGAGAGACTTATCTCCTTCCTTTGATGGATGGGAGGAGCACTGGAAAGGTGGTTTCCATCCACACATTGCGGGCCCAGAAGGAATGAGGATAAAGTTTAAATCAAGCAATTATTTCCTTCATTTCTTTCAAAGTCTTGAAATGTCTCAAATTGCCAGAAGGTTTTTTTTGGGTTCTGGTTTTGTTTTGCCCTTTTTTTCTCTTCTTTTTCTTTTAAATCTTATTCTTCCTGTCCCTCTTTAATGGTTCTAATTGTGTCATTAGTAATTAATTACTTCGGAAGACATTTTCCTTTCAATTAAAGGAAGAAAAGAGGAAAGCTGTAGCAACACGCAGGCATCATTCCACCTCTGGGCATGGACAGGGTTTTCTTAAGGCAATAACTGGGGAAGGGGCTGGGACCAGCCTGGCTACATTTTCTATGCTGGTGTACCCCAGTTTGGAGAGCTCACCCTCCCACCTCCTCACCTCTGGAAAGGAGCTCTTCTGTGCCTTGTTCAAAGTATGGCAGGGAGTAAATTTTAACTCCAGGAGAGAGATGCTCTGAGTGCAAATTCACATGGAGAAGGTGGGAGTGCAAAAACCACTCCAGCTGTGGTTCTTCTCCCACAAACCGCGGAGAAGACCTCAAGCTCACCTGGTCCCCTTCAAACTTCAGGACTGCTTTGCAGAAGCTCATCCCAACACCGCCCTGAAACCTGAAGAGATAGCACAGCCCAGCGTGGACCCCAGCAATGTTATGTTGTCCCCACGGCTGTCTGAGGAGCCTTTCCCTGGCCACACTGGAGCTGTACCAGCCTTGAGGAAGTCCAGAGCATCACTTGCTGATGCATCTCCACCAGGATCTGCTCTGTGGTTGGAGTGGGCCCCTGTCCCTGTCTCTGTGCTCAACTGCTGCAAGCTGCACCTGGGATGGTGATGTGGGAAAACTGCACATCCTATCTCATCTGGCAAATGGGTAATTACTCCTCCTGCCGATGTTGCTGCTCCATCCAAGCCGATTTGGTGCTCCATTTATCATTGTTTGTGAGAGCAGGAAGAGGCCACCGCAGTGAATGGGAATCGATTGCTTGGATGCTGGCCAGGCTGGGCAGGCAGCCTGGGCTCTGGGAAATTGCAAATTATTCCTTTAGTGTTTCTACGCGGGAAAGTTGCACACTGGGCAACTTCCCAGCTACTGGGAGAACTGGTCTGTTCCCAGAGAGGAGGAGGAGCATCAACAGGATGTGATACGGGTCTTGGAAAAGGACAGCAGCCACACACCTTCACTGTGGATTTGCTGATTACAGAATCACAGAATCACACAGAAATATTGAGGCTGAGATAGACCTCTGAGATCAACAGGTCCAGCCTGTGACCTATCACCACCACATCAGCTAGACCATGTCACTACGCACCACATCCAATGGTTCCTTAAACACCTCCAGGGATGGTGACTCCACCACCACCCCGGACAGCCCATTCCAGTGTCTGATCCCCCTTTCTGTAAGGAAGTCCTTCCTGATACCCAACCT
>VWZY01006002.1:45867-68220 GCA_013399075.1 Chloroceryle aenea | reverse complement strand
GTTTTTAACCCAGCAAAGGGTGCACTTGTCCAAGCCATGGGCTGCCAGCTTTTCCAGGAGAATGCTGTGGGACACATTGTCAAAGGCTTTGCTAAAGCCAAGGTAGACCACATCAACAGCCTTCCCCTCATCCCCTAGGCAGGTCACCCAGTCATAGAAGGAAATGAGGTTTGTCAGGCAGTACCTTCCTTTCCTAAACCCATGTTGGCTGGGCCCGATCCCCTGATTGTCTTCTACATGAGGCTTGATGGCACGCAGGATGATCAGCTCCATAACCTTGTCGGGCACTGAGGTCAGGCTGACAGGCCTGTAGTTCCCCAGATCCTCCTTCTGACCCTGATGTAACACCTGATGGGTGTTAGATTGACCACCCGCCAGTCATCTGGGACCTCCCCAGAGAGCCAGGACCAGTGATAAATGATGGAGAGCGGCTTAACCAGTTCTTCTGCCAACTCCTTCAGCACCCTGGGATGAATCCATCCAGACCCATGGACTTGTTGGGATCTAAGTGGCACAGCAGGTCACTGACTACTTCCTTCTGTATTTCAGGAGGGATATTCTACTCCAATCCCCACATACCAACTCAGGAGACCAGTTGCCTTGAGGACAGCCAAACATTTTGTTAAAGACTGAGGCAATGAAGGTGTTAGGTACCTCAGCCTTTTCCTTGTCTTCCATTACTGTGTTCCTCCCCTCATCCAGTAAGAAATGGAGGTTTTCCCTGACCCTCCTTTTGTTATTAATGTATTTATAAAAACACTTTTTATTACCCTTAAAAGAGATGTCCAGATTAAGTTCTGACTGAGCTTTCATGTCTCTCTTTCTACATGACCTTACAATATTCTTTAACTCTTCCTGGTTCACCTGACCCTTTGTCCAAAGTTGATACACTCTTTTTTTTTTTTTTTCTTTTTTTCCTGAGCTCTTTCAAAAGCTCCCTGCTCAGCCAGGCCGCTCTTCTTCCCTGACGGCTCATTTTTCAGCACACAGGGACAGCCTGCTCCTGCGCCTTCATAATTCCATTCTTAAAGTAAGCCCAGCCTTCTCGACACCCTTTGTTTTTGAGGGCTGCTTCCAAAGGGATTATCTGAACCAGCATCCTGAGTAGACCACAGTCAGCCCTACAGAACTCCAAGGTAGAGGTTTTGCTGACAACCCTCCTAACTTCACCACGTATTGAAAATTCTGTCATATCATGGTTGCTGTGGCCAAGATGACCTCTGACCACATCTTCCACCAGCCCTTCCCTGTTCATAAAGAGTAGGTCTAGTGGGGCAATGCCCCTGGTAGGCTCGGTTACCAGCTGCAGCAGGAGGTTGTAGCACTCAGTGCGAGTGGTTAATGGGGTTTTGGAGGAGCCTATGGGAAGCAAGGGAACTGGGAAAGAGTAAAAAGGAAGGAAGCCCCACATCTACAGAAGTGGTTCTGTAAAGGATACAGTGAAACACAGTGGGAAGGAGGGATAACTGGCCCTGATAATTCAGCTGATGTTCAGGAAGCAGCTCTTGGGACTCCTGCGAACAGCTGGGAGCAGACACCTGACCAACAGTCAGAAGAGTTGAGGAGAAAAAAAATAATCCCCGAAACCTAGCACAACATCAAGGTGATACAAAGGAATGAGCACAAAATAGCACAGAACATTTTCTAAGGCCATTATCTGAGATTCACAGCCTCTCTCAGGCAATGGGCTCAGCTCCGGCTGCCTCCTTGGAAAAGCTCTGCAGAAAGGAAATGATGATAAAGAGCAGAAAACCGTCCGAGGTTAATATGGGAACAGAAAGCATGTTTCAGCAGGGAGTGAAAGTCAGAGATGATCTCGATGCCCAGCAGGGAGCCTGGAGCCAGTGGGAGCCACAGGCATTGTGCTGTGCCAGCCTCGAGGTGCTTGGGAGGCTGAGCTCAGAGGGGAGCAGGGCTGAGCACCCACCCTTCCTGCTGGTTACAGATAAAAGCAGGGATGTGAGGGAGATAGAATCACAGGCTTAAGGAATCATAGAATGGTGGGGGTTGGAAGGAACCTCTGGAAACCATCGAGCCCAAGCCCCTGCCAGAGCAGGGTCCCCCAGGGCAGCCCACACAGGAACAGAGCCAGGGGGGGCTGGAAAGTCTCCAGAGCAGGAGACTCCACAACCTCTCTGGGCAGCCTGGGCCAGGCTCTGTCACTCTCACAGGGAAGAAGTTTCTCCTCATGCTGAGGTAGAACTTTCTGTGTTCAAGTTTATAGCCACTGTTCCTTGCCCTATTGCTGGGCACTACAGAAAAGAGATTGACCCCTTCCATTTGACACCCACCCCTCAGATATTTCTAGACATTAATAAGATCCCCTCTCAGTCTTCTCCTCTCAGGACTAAGCAGCCCCAGTCCCCTCAGTCTTTCTTCACAGGGGAGATGCTCAGGTCCCTTAAAATCATCCTCCTACCCTCCATTGGACTCTTTCCAGTAGATCCCTGTCACTCTGAAAGTGGGGATCCCAAAACTGGACACAGATAATTTGCTGTGGTTTGTGGGTGGAGGAGGGCTGAGGAGCTTGGCTGTCCCCAGCAATGAGGAAACAGGCTCAGAGGTGCAGCAGGGAGGAGGAGAGGTGTGTGAGGAGGTAGGAGAACATTTTGTGGTCCTGCACCCTGGGCTAATGGGCTGATCCTGGCCTGGGTGGGGACATGTGCTGGTTCCTGCAGGGTAATACTGCAGCAAGTGCATTAAGAGAAATGTTGACTACTCAAATATGCTGTCCTCTGCAGTGGACTACCCCCCTGGGAGCAGGTGAGCCTTGCACTGAGGGTCAAACTTATGGTAGGGAAGAAAATATTCTTTGCATATTGAGAAATATTACTGGGATATTGAGGGATCCTGGGTCTTCCTGAGCTCTGGCAGTTTTCTCAACTAACCCATTCTCAGTGCTGGGATGGAGTGTTCCACCAAGTTCTACCTCCTTCCCTTTGGTCAGAGTTCGATAGAGCAGCAAAATATGAGACAAAATTTGAGGCAAGTCAGGAGGAAAAATACCATTATGCACTCAGCACTTTGGGAAGAGACAATGTCAGGATCAGATGGGCCACTGAGTCCAGTCTCAGCCATTCCACATGCCCTCATAAAAGGTGACCTTCTCACAGGGGTGGGGGACTGACCCCTCCAGTCACACCATACAGGGGAGGTGGTAGCTTCTGCCCCTCTGCTGCACCACGGCACCTCACGCTCGAGGCAAATCAATCTTCTACCAGCTCAGGGAAGATGCATCCTGCCCCTGCTCCTTCCTTTCACTCCCCTCTTCCATTTTTGCCCCATTTTTATTTTTTAAACTGTCAGGGAACCTCATATTAACTGCAGCTTGGAGAAAGTAATCAAGCTATTTCTAGGCAGAGAACTAATTTAATGCATGGATGACTTTAGCTCAAAAGAAGACATAAGGACACTCAGGCATCCTAAGGGAGCAGAATAATAGGGTAATTTGCAGAAGATGAGGAGAAAGGGGAAAAAAAGGGCCACTACTTCTTTTGCATAATCTTTATAAATCTTCTTCTTTCCCCTGTCTGCTGGTCAGCACCACTGAGTCTCCAGACACCGAATGTCTGGTGACACACACCAGCATTTCAAAAGGGGCAAGAGCTCGGCTCAGCTTGGTGGGATTTCTGCTCTGGTGCTCACAAGGGTGGGGGAGGTGGGGTAACAGACGAGGTTTTGTGGCTCTTTGGGGTTCAAGTAAAGCTTAAATGCTCTCAGCCTGTGCCAGAGGTGAGGAGGCAGTGAAATTTCTAGTGCCTGAGAGAAATTCCACTATTTCCAGTTTCTTAAAGGAAAGAAAGTGAAGGGAAGGCAGGAAAGGCAGGGAGATGCTGCTCAAAAGGTTTCATTCTGGTGGCAAGACTCTAATATTTACAGCTGCCTGATTATACGGAATAAAAGAAATGTCAGCATGAAAATCATTTGGAGGTGAAAAATTGAAGCTTTTCCTTCCAAATGTGTGGAAACAAGGATGTTTTTACTTTACCAAAATGCTCCATGACATTTTTTTTTCCTTTCCTTTCACCCTCCTAACCAACATTTGATTGATAGCACCACTTTCTTGCAGGAAGCTTCCCTTCTGAGAAAAGCACCTTTCCTGTCAATAAAACTGTTCCTGATGAGGATTTTCAAGCAATGTGCAAATCCACGGGGACAGTCAAGTGCTGGGAATAACGAAGCTGCTGTGTCAGAGGCACCTATGGTCACAAACCTTTGTCCCTGGGCTGGACCATGGGCTAGGAAGGACTGGGTCCGTCCATCCCTACTGGCACTGGAGAGATCAGTACAGCAACTGGCAGCATCCAGAGCAGCCTCAGGATTCATGGCTGACAGGGATGCTCTCCTAGTTGCAGGAAATTATTCACCTCTGTACTGGACACAGCAAGTTCTGCCATGGGATTGGATGATTTTTCTTGCTTTTGTCCTGGATCAGCTCTTTTCCTGGAGCAAGTTCCCTTCCCGCAGCATTTTGGTGGGGATGAAGGAATTGCAGAGCAGCTGTTGAAACTCTGCAGGATCAGCTGCAGCAAGGAGGAGCCCTTCGAGAACAGCTGAATGTTATGGGACCTTTAAAGCTTATCTAGTCGAACCTGAAAGGAGCAGGGACATCTGCAACTAGAGCAGGTAACTCAGAGCCCTGGCCAACCTCACCTGCAATGTTACCAGGGATGCAGCTTCTACCACCTCTCTGGGCAACCTGGGTGAGTGTCACACCACCCACATCATACAAAAATTCTTCCTTATATCTAGTCTAAATCTCCCTCTTTTAGTTTAAAACCATCACCCCTTGTCCTTTAATTAAGTATTGAAAACCCCCACACCCCTTATCTTCTGCCCCCCACCCCAGTGAAGCAGGGTCCAGGCACAGACTCACTGTAGTCATCTTTCTGAATCCCTGCCTTGCTCCCTGACCAACTCCAGCTGCATTGCACCAACATGGAAAAAAAATGTAAATAGGTCAGAGTCCCATTTGTTGGTTATTTTACACTGAGTGGAGTGACCAGAACAGCCAGCTTAATGGATGGATCTCACTTGTGAAATTATCCAGCACAAAACCATGTGTACCTGCAGGGCACAGAGGCGTGGTCACACCAGGAGGAGGGGAGATTTGATCCCATCACCAGCAAAGAATGGAAGAAAAAACACTGTTCCTCTCATCCTCCCTGCTGTTTTCCTCATCTGTGGCCATGGCCATGCACTGGCCCAGGAAGAGCTCACTGCCTGTATTCCTCCTCCCTGGCTGTGATACAAGGAAGCAGGAGACCAGCCTGGCTCACTTTGCCCAGCCTTTTGTTCGTCTGGGCTGGAGGCTGGGCTTAGAGACAGCCCAGGGATGTGCTCTCTAGATGCAACTCATGTCAATATGGGCAGATAAAATGTGAGGGGCTACAGTTCTTTAGGTCATTTCTTACCCCTTTTAGCAACTGAAAATGGATAGAGGAAAGGAATGTGTATGGGGGAGCAGCTTTACTCTGCAAAAAGCCTTAAGAAGCAATCTTCCATAATGCACTTATCTTATAAACTTTACCCTGTCATTGGCAAAGGCTCCCAACATAGCATAGAATTGTAGAACAGTTTGGGTTGGAAGGGACCTTAAAGATCATCCAGTTCCAACGCCCCCTGCCAGAGGCAGGGACACCTCCCACTAGACCAGGTTGCTCCAAGCCCCATCCAACCTGATCTTGAACATATCCAGTGATGAGCAACCTGTGCCAGTGTCTCACCACCCTGAGAGTGAAGAACTTCTTCGTAATTTCTCATCTAAATATCCCCTCTTCTGGTTTAAAACATCACCCCTCATACTATCACTACAAGCCCTTGTAAAGAGTCCCTTCCCAACTTTCTTGTAGGCCCCTTTCAAATACTGAAAGGCCACAATAAGGTTGCTCCAGAACCTTCTCTCGTCCAGGCTGAGAAACCCCAACTCCCTCAGCCTGTCCCACAGCAGAGATGATCCAGCTCATTGTTCATCTTTGTGGTCCTCCTCTGGACCTGCTCCAACAGATCCAGTGGAGCATGCAGTGTGTAAGCTCATTGTAATGACAAAGCCAGCCCATCACTGAGGTGTTCCCACCCCAGCATCCCCCAAGGAGGGAGCTGGGACTTCCCAGTGTCTTCAAGGGTTGGAAAACCCCTCTCATGGCACTGAGAGAGATGCTGCCATACCTTGACATCGCCTAAACTACTAAACTAAACCAAAACCACTACTGTATGTGCTGCTGCAAACACTAGCTCCCGGCACAGCAGAGCCCATGCAGTGAGTGTTCCAAGGCAAATGGGGTCTCCTGCTTTGCTGGCTCGAAGCGATACCCCCTGTCTCACCCCAGGCTCTAACTCAATGCTGGATGCACATGCAGAGGAGCACGTGGGTGCTGGGAAGGGGAACTGTAGCGAAGCGCATCCTGGGGTGGGCTTGGAAAGACCTCGTGGATGGAAAGTGAGAATGCTGAGAAAGAACCATAGCATCTTATTAGTAAAGGCCATCTAAGCCTCTAATTAAAATTTGCCTAATGACCTGACTGCTTCGTCATTTTCACTGTCAGAGATATTAATTTAAAGTGACAGGCACTTAGGCAAAGAAAAAAAAAATAATTTCTCCTTTAAAAAAACATCAAAGCAGGAGAGCATGGATTTGGCTGCACCCCCACCCCCACAGTCCCACCACAGAAGGATCTGTAGTGGGGCATGTCTCAGGGAAGATGGGAGGAGGAGGAGGAACACACAGAGCAGTTGTTTCTTACCTTTAACCCCTGCTGGAAAGGGGCCCAGATGATGTGATCATAGTTCCACAGAGAGATGGCCCACTCTACCTTGGTGGCAGTGGTGATGGTTGGGTAGGTTTGTCTCAGCATTGTCAGTGAGTGATATGTCCTGCAAAATGCACAGACATCCCCACAATCAAGTCCATGTTTTCCTCAGACAATGGAAAAAAATATTCACGGTTCCTCCCTATCCCCGTTCTCCACCTTTTCACTGCAAAAGGATCTGATATTCTTAAGCCACAGCCCCGCGTCCCCAGCAGGTGCTCTGCACCATCCCTGGAGCTACATGCCCTTCTCTCCTCGTTGCCACCCAGCTCATTTCCAAAAAGTCCGCCTGAAACACTCAGACCTGTCTCAGCAAAATTGCTTCCACTTCTCCAGGTCACCACAAAGTGGAAAGAGGAAGATATCCAGAAAACAACGTATCGATGTCCCAGCAGTCCCTGTTCAACATCCACAAGCAGCTCCTGGGGGCTCTTGGGGACATGGATCCATCCCCGTGTGCACCTCCCACTGCAGCCCAGCCTCTGCACATGCTCCCACCTGAGTGACGAAGATCTCTGAAGATCTCAGGCCTTCACTGTGGCTCAGCCCACGGGACAGCAATGCTGAGCCATTCCCCAGCTACCTGTTTCCTCTCACAGCGGCTGTGCCAAGGCCAGTGTGCGCAGTCTGGGAAGTCACATCTGCAGTATTCCTCCCCATCCCTCTCTCTTTGTTAAATCAGAGGCTGTGGAGGATTTAGTGTTCAGCATCGGTAGTCCATACCTCATCGTTCATGCCACATTGATTCTCAATTCCAGCCCTGTAGATTATTTAATTGGGCAGATATCCCTTCAATTTTCTCCTCCAGCAATATTATTGATGGCTGAAGTCTATCCATTTCTTTTCATGGGGCTTCAAAAGGAGACTGTTAACAATTATAACAATAGTCAAACACTTTGCATTCAATTGTACTTCACAGCCCCAAATCTCAAACAATCCATTAAGACTGTCTTGGAGGTATTAATTGTCCCAGGTTCAGTCCAGAGATAGCCCGTGCTGCCCTTCGGGCTGAAATCATTATTCTTCTCTCTCCATTTCCCTCCACCAAGTGGCTTTTGAGTTGTGAGGCAGACTGAGGACTGTGCCTCCATGTAGATCTCCCACAGGATCTTGCAGCACAGGGCCACCGTGGTCAGCTGGTGGCCCTAGTCCCCAGTTCTCCTAAATCACAGCCACACCACTGTGCCCAATATGGCATCAGCCATTGGGGCAGGTGCTGGGACTGGCCTGCAGAAAAATCAAGCTCTTGCTTTTCAAGCTCCTGTGAGCTGACCATGGGAATCAATAGGCCAAACATCCCCAGTAAACCCCCACTGAAGCACTGGGCCATGGCTGGAGGTGGTGAAGAGAAACAGTGACATGTCCCAGTTAAGGCAGCAGAGTTCCAGGGTGGTCTGTCTGCCCCTTGTTCTCCTTCCCAGTTCACTTCTTCACCGGTGTCCAGTTGAAGACTTCCATGGCAATAATTTTTCCTTGGCATTCTGTATCCCCAGATTCTCTGGGTTGGGAAAGACCCAGACTCATATCCCCTGACTCAGCTGTGTGGGAAGGAGACCAAAAGCATCCTCTGCAGACAGAGACAGGCTCCTGGGGAAAAGGGCCACCAGGCAAAACTTCTGCCACTGAAGGAACACTGCTACCCCCCGGCTTCCTCCAGAAGGACCCCAAAATACAACCAGTGTGTTTTTCACCCCACATGAAATTGAGGAATCTGAATCTCTCCTCTAGGATGGTTTGCAAGGTCTATTATTTGTAATTTGTTTTGGTTTGTACATGGACAAAGATAGATTGGTGCCAGCTTCATTGACACATGAGATGGTCATGCTAAAGAAAAAGGTGCTCTCTTTTCCCAGCAAGTTCCCAAAGCTGCTGAGGTCGTCTCCTGGAAATGGGAGCACCCAGGTGCTTCCAGAGGGGCCTCCCTCTCCTGCAAAAGTGCACAAGGAGTTCTGCTGTGGTGGTCCTTTACCACAGGTGGAGGGACTAAAACTGCTGGGAGCAAACTGGCAAATCACTTTGAGTCCATTGTTTCACCTCTCCAACATCCAGTGTCATACAGGGGAGGAAAAGTTTTATTTCAAGCTTTATCCTTTATTCCTAATTTTTGATTGATGCACTCTCAACATTTATACTATCTGAAAATTAATATTTTACTATAGTATAAAAGTTGAAATTACATGAATTAATTATAGTTAAATGTTACACCGAATACTTAACTTGCAGGGTAGAATAGCCAGTGCTGGAAAGAAGCATTTTGGCTGTCTGTGCTGGGCAGATCCCAGCAACTGTGATCCCTGGCTGCCTTCCTTTCATTCATCCTTTTCCTCCTTCTTTCTACATTTTCATGTGGAGGGCTGGAGAACAGCTCTGTGGCTCTAAGCTTTCATCCCGGTAGCTCTCTTGCAGCCATCTTACAGGTCCTGTAGACCTGTTTTCTCACAACATGATGCCCCTGTGACCATATCCAGCATCAGTACCATGATGGGGCTGCCACTGTGGCAGAGAAATACATACCTCAGCAAGCAGGGCTCTGTGGAGAACACTCCTATTGCTGCTGCTAATTACTCTGGGGCTGCTGGCCATGCACCATCTCATTAATTACCCACAGGTCACAGCAGCGATTCTTCCCCTATGAAAGCTGCACTAGTAATTTCATGTTTCAAATGAACTCTGGGAGCACCCTGCAAGTCATTCTTTGCCAGAGAATAGTGTAATATCTATAATTAAATGCAGTGGGGATGGTCTAACAAGAGAGTGCTGAGGAGCTAAACAGAGATGGCTGTTCTGTTCGGACACTCAGAGGGATTCCCTTCTCTGCCAGGGTTTTGGGAGGTTTGTTGGTCCAGCACCGAGACGCGAGCCTTGACTGTGTTGGTGAAACAAGGTGATGCTCAGAATGATGCTGTCCTTGGCAGGGCATCCTCATATGAACGCATCCAAACCACATCACGTTGTGAGGTTATGGGGTGTGGGGACAGGACAGAGAACTGCGAGAGCAAGGGGATGGTGGTGGCCAGAGGCTACTCCATCTCTCCTGCACACCAGCCCCATCCTTTGCTCCTCTGAATGCATCTGACCCATCTGTACAAGGTGCTGCTTTGTGTTGATACATCAGCCTCACGCTGCCATCCAGACCCTGCTGAGAGCTCTCCTGGGAGCTGAGGATGAGTGTAGTGAGCCAGGGAAGGAGGAGGATGGGGAACTCAGAACCACTGTAACCTCAAGGTGACTGGAGACAAAGGTGTTTTTACAGGGAGCATAACACCAGAAGTTGTAAACCATCTGCTCCCAGTTGCCCTGTATTCAGCAAACTAGGGCACTGCTTTTTCCTACATGTTAAATATAGTCCCTTCAAACAACAACAACAACCAATCAACCAACCAAACAAAAAACCCATCAACAACCAAAAAAACCCAGAACAAATCAAAGAAAGCAGATGAGAAAATGGGAGGAGTATCAACAAAGACTCCAGAGCGACCAGAGGGTGCATTGTGCTTTTCCCACTGCACCGGGCTGCTTCCCCCATTTGCTCTGTCTTTTTCTTAGACCTTGGGGCAGAAATATGCTATTCCTGTGTCTCTGGAAGCAGGCATATGCACACATGCAAGCACACTCCCATGCATGGGTGATCACTGCTAATGGAACTGAGAGCGTCAAGCCACCCTTCTTGCTCCTCTCCTTTCTGGTAAAGGTGAGGAGGAGTATACAGGTCAGAGGGCTTGGGATGAACAGTTGGGGGCTGGTTTATAGGCAGATGCCCCTGGGGAGAGATGGGTTCAGCTGCCTCTGGCAGCCTCTCTGCCCCAGGATGCCCTGCATCAGATCCAGGTCCACTACTGGAGCATCTATGGCCACCTCCATCCCTGCCAGATCCCTGCCTTCCCTGGGGTACTCACCTACAAGCCATGATTTTCCCAGCAGCAGGTCTCAAACACAGATTATTTTTCCTCAGGTGTGACCAATGTCCCCTGCAAACCCTTTTGGGACCACACTGATGATCATGGAGCTGGGCTGTAGGTAGGATCTGGGCACTCAGATCCTGGCCTGTCTTTTGACACAAGCCCAAGACAACCTGGGAGAAGATGCTTTTTTCTCTCCGAGCTTCTGCTTCCCTCCCCATCCAATACTGATTTACAGCCTGAGCTCTCCAAAACAACGCTGGTCTTTTGCAGGGTTGATGTGCAAGCACAAAGCTCAAACACATGAACCCACTGCAGGCCACCACCTCGCTTCCAGCAAGTGGGTGCCCACAGCTGGGCAGGCTGAGAAAATCCCATTTGCAGGATATGCACAACAGCTCTAAGTGATGGAAATCCTCCTTCCTTGGCCAGAGAGAGGAAAGGGAAAGAAAGATTAAAAAAAATGCTCTTCCTGGGGAAATGAAATTGGACTTCAAATTTACAGGGTCTTCATTTTGTTCTGGTGATAATGAATTAAGCTCTTGCTGGCAGTTATATTGCTGCAGAAATAAGTACTGGTTAAAAGCACTTTTGGAAACTATGACTTTCATTTTAAAGCTGCCACAATTTACATTTAATCCATTCATAAGTCATTTATTTATGCTCCTCAGGTACAAACCTCTCATCTCTCCTTTCCCAGGATTCAATGAAATGCTGTTTTTAACCCAAAACCAGTTTCCACGCAGACACAGGGGTTGGGGCAGGGCACATTTCCCTGTAAGGATTTTGCTCAGATTCACAGAGGGCTCCCCAAGAGCTCCGGTTTGGAAGCACAAGACCAAATCTCCACCTTCCATGGACTGAAAACACTTGCAGATGTAAAAGATGTACCATGGTCTCAGCAGTGACCACTTCTGACAGCTGTGGAAAAGAAGCCACATCTACCGGGCCTCCTAACAGCACTCCAGGTCAGATGATCCAGAAAATGGGCCTTTGTCTTTGCACAGCAGGAGGAAAACCCCAGTGACTGTATTAATATTTTGTCTCCCTCTCCCTAAGGATCTCACTGCTGACGTGGAACAAGCCCACACACCCCTGGCCATGGAACACTTTGGACTGGATGACTGAGACAAGAGTGTCCAGTAACAGGAAAAATGCCAATCAAAATGACCCTGGTTCCTGATGGCCTTGCAAGGACAGAATGCTGAATGGGAGCCAAGATCTGGAGGTGAATGGCTTGTTACCTTCATTAACCAGAGACACAGAAAATGCTATGGCTTGCAATAATTTTACCTCTTGCTAGATGCCCCTGACCTGCATGTGAATCCAGCCCCCACCTTCCTTCCCACACACAGCCCATACTTTCCACAGCCCCTTGCACAGATGCAACTGTCAATGTTTTCCTTCTTCTTGCCCCAGCTCCTCCAAAAGCATACCTGATACAGGTTTCTGCTTCACAGCACAGGTGCACAGGGGTTTTAAGCAGGGTGAGGCTTTCAGAAACCAAGCCCAACTCTCACCAGAAGATTCTGCCATCTTCCTCGGGTAGGCTCAGGAGGTTGACCTGAGCTGCAGTGGTGTGTTGCAAGGATTTGCTCCCAGACTGGGAGCGCACAGACAGGCTGCCATGTGCGGCCATTGCCCCCACATCTCACAGAGAGTGGAAGTGAGACCACAGACTGGCAAGAGTGCCCCACAGAGGGGACATTACCTCCTGACAGCACCATGTATCTGCTCATCACCTGCAGCATCTCCAGAGCTCTGCAGCATGGCCCTGCACTGGGATTCTGAACCTAGAGCTTCTGGGAGGGTCAAACCCATGTGAGATCCTGCTCTCAGCCTGCAGCACATCACACCTGCCAGTTCCTATGTGTGTAAAAGTGTTGTAATTCCTGCTTGGTCCAAGAGCATAGCAGCCGGCACACTCTGGCACTGCGGTCTATGCACCAGGAGGGACCCATCAGAGCCTGGGACCAGTGGAGGCTCTGCCTGTCCATGGCAAAAGATGCAGAAGAGGAGCAAGGAGGGGGAAGATAGAGGCATAAAAAGGCCTGCACAGCCCCTCTGTGCCAAGGCCTGCTGATGCCATAGGGCAAGTAAATCCCTCTGCCCCTTACAGGACATTTCTGCAGGAGATGCCTGCTCCACAGCAAGCAAGGCTCCATCTCCCAAGGACATGGCTACTGGTTTGCCTTCGGCAGCCCCAATCCCATTTCCACTAGCCTCTGGCATGGCTTTGTGAGGCATCTGCTCCTCAGTGGGTGTCTCGACACAGACATTGGCTCCATTAGAGGCTATGGAGCCGCTCTGCTCCTGCCAGCCACCAGATTCCAAACACTCCTGTAATTTATATAGCAGTTTTCATTACTTCCCTTCTCCAAAGACTTGTTCAATAAATTACCAGTTTATGAATTCCAAAGCACTCTGCACAGCCCGGAACAAAAGGGAAGGGAAAAAAATACTGCCCAGAGCAGCTCTAATGGGACAGCTTTTCAACCTGAAAAGAAAGCCATTACTAAAATGATATCCCCTCTCCCCAGTGCAGATAACTCTGCCTTCATGAGCCAGAAGACAGCACCACACTCCCTGTTATTGTAGTGCCCAGAAGTACCAATTAAGCTCAGAGCATGGAAGCCCCTTGTTACGCAAAGCGTCACACAGATGTTGCAAAAAGATCTTCCTTCAAGAGCTGAGACACTCAAGAGCATGGAAGGCGGAGGAAAGGTCTTAAGAGATGGCTAAGCAAGGAGAGAAGTCTTAACAATTTGGCCAGCCACAAACCCATTGCTTTGCCTGCTCCCATGGGCTGGATTTCCTTTAGCAGCATTATTCTTCTTCATGGGACACTCTGTCCTTCCACCAGCACTGCTGGTAACTGCAACAGTAACTGGAGGGCATCCCTCGGGTCAGCCTCCAATTTGAGCAAAGTTTGTGCCTTGCTATCCCCCACTCAGAGCAGCAGAGACACCACAGAGGGAGCTGGTGGGTCCCTTAAATCACATCGAGAACTTCAAGTGGCAGAGGGACAGAGGAGAAGAAAAAACAGGGGCTGATGCATTCATCAGAAGAACACGATGAATCACAGATGAACAGCAGGGGAGTGGGAAGGCTGCTGACTGGGTGAGCTGGATGGTGGCAGGGTGGAGATGGCTTGCTGCAGATGCTGAGATAGGACTTTGGCCAGAGCTGTGATCTGGCCTTTTTTAGCCCCATCTGTACCTCTTTCTCCAGCCTTGATTTTCCCACAGGCTCAAAAGCAGCTCCTGGAATGCCAAGCCAGGGTCAGGCACAGCAATGCAGGCAGGGAGGAGGCTCCATGGATGGATGGAGAGTGCAGAGAGAAAGCCCCTGCAGTGCTGCCTCTGGAGCATTTCCACTCTACTGGGCAGCAAATGTGGGGAACAAAATATATAAAAAAAAGAAATCAATAACCACCACCCACTGTGTCTCCATCTGCCATTGATTTATGGCAGTACTGAAAAGCCTTGCTGTCCACAATTATTGGGCAGTCAGCTCCTATTTTCCATGATTTCCTCACCTCTCCTTTCCACCCACCTCCCTGATGGGATCCATCTTGCCACATGCTGGCACTCAGGGCTCTGATGACTCCCAGGGTACTCGATGGTCTGGCCCCATGGTGAGATGGTGACTGCTTGTCAGGCTCAGGTCTGATTCTTCTTGGGCCTAGGATAGCAACTGGAGGGCAAAAGTAGGAGCAGGGATGTGGGCGTCTTGGACACAGTGCAGCAAGTGGGGAAAAGAACAGTCAGGTGGACTGCAAGTAAAGCCAACCAGAAAATTACATTTTGCCCTGAGCTGCTGGAAATTCAGCTTTATCTCACAAGAAAACAAAAGCTGAGCACAAGAGGTTTTCCTTTCTAGCCTTCTTGACAACTTTCTCAACTTGATGTTGCTCTTCTGGCCATTTCTATCATATGACACACTGACCCAGGAGGTCAGATTGATCCAGTCATCCAAGCTTTGTGAGAGCAAGAGCCTGCTGGGTGACTTCCCAGAGATACACATTTCATTATACCAGTGTTTCCTCAAGGTAAAAAAAGACTGTGTCAGAAAATAATCCAGTGTCTTAAGAGTCAGCAGTCTGGTGCCTCCATTTGCAGAGTCCAGCCCAGCCACCTTCACCAGCCTGCACTGAACTGGGGACACTTCTGTTAGACTAAAGTGCACTGCCTAATTCCAGTTCCCTGCCCGGGATGTGACTGCTGGCTCCTGCCCAGCTCCAGATCCCTCACGCTCCAGATGAGATAAAGAGTCCTAAAAATTGAGGCATTAACATTGTCTCCTCAAGACCAGGCTCAGCTTTGTCAAGGGGACCCCGCTCAAGCAGACAGGGTTTGGATGAGCAGATGAGGTAGTTCAGCGCAGGGTAAGTTCTCAGCACCAACCCCTGTAGCTGTTGGTTGCTCACGTGCAATGACACTGGGTTCTGGTGCAATGCAAGTGGTGGTGTCTTCTCCAAAGACCCCTCGCAGGCCAGTGCTATGGAAGAGACACACGTAGGGGATAGGGGAATAACCCAAAGGGGTGACAGGAAGGAAAAAGCATTTTGAAAAACCAAGTTGGGGTAATCCTTCTTATAGGAACTGCTGGGAATATGGGGGCCAAGCTGCGACCCACCTCCCTGGGAGATGAAGCTGCAATTCTTGCTGTGGCACTTTTGTCATTTGCCCTATGGAAACCACTTCAATGACTCTGGTCTACGGCAGAGTCTGGAAAACAAACACTGCAGCCAGAGCAGACAAAGCTGGATGTGAGAGCTGGCAGGTTTATGTTCACCTCAGCCCATGAGGCAGTGATTATTTACACTTCGTTTGGGTGAGAAAGGGAGATATTATGGAAGGGCTGATTGCAGAAATAAGCCCTGAACTGAGTACTTTGCTGTAAATCAACTTGTGATTTAAGTGAATGAACAAATGAAACTAAGCCTGCAACTGAGGATCTTGATTTCAAGAACAGTGGACATCAAGAAACAGAAGGAATTGGTTAGCAAAGTCAGCTGGGCAGAAGTCATGGACACAAATATGCAGGATGCCTGGAACTGCATCAAGTGCAGAGGTGTTAAAGCTGACAGAAATTCCAAGCAGGAGGAAGAGGAACTAAAAATAAAAGCTTGCAAAGAAGAACTTGCAAGGCAATGGGCTGAGCAGTCACTTGAAGAAAGGTGTTAGGAAGAAGCAGTGACCCTGTACACACTGGAAGAAAAGAGTCCTGGAATGGAGGTCATAGAGGCCACCAAGTTTTCAGCAAAGTGAAAATTGCATCAAGTCAGAGTTCGACCTTGCAAAAAAGGTGTTGAAACAAATAGCTAGTTCCAGAGCCTCGGAACCTTTCTGGTTTAAGAAGAGAAAGAGCAAGAGCTGTTACATTAGAAGAATGGAGAAAAGATTAAAGGACAGCTCAGGACACATCTCAGCACTACTTGACTTCAGTTTTCAACCAGGGTGAGGTTGCCCATGGAGGTAAGAGACATATCAAGAAGTGTGAAAGGGGAAGTGGGAGATGGGAGCAAGTAATTCCCTGGAGTGGTGAAGAATAGGCACAAGGGAAAGCATTTCTGCTGGCATTTATTTTTATTACATCAAGATAAACTATTATTGGTTTGGCGTACAGCACATGTGGGGGCTGTATTTAAATATAAGACACAAGCCCATTAATCTGATCTCATTGAGGATGAGGCTTCACAGCAGATTCAGACAGCAAGGCTAATTGAAAGTAAGTAGACAACATTACAAGGGCTTAGCAAGGGAAGATCATGGCAGACTAAGTGGATTACCACATCCTCTTGATCTGCAGGATCAACTCTTCTCATCCTGGACAGAACTAAAGCACCTGAAGCCAAAGACTACAGGAATATACACAGAAGAAACATTGCATGGGCTGGGACAGAGAAAAGAGAAGGAGGCAGAAAAGATGAGAAATTGCACCAACCTGACATCAGAAAAATACCTCAAAGGCAGCTTCAGAACATCTGCAGATGGGAACCACCATATGACCATGGCAGCACCAGAGGGCCACTGTCTCTATGTAGGAATCCTCCTTTTATTTGATCATTAAAATAAAATTATCTTAATCTGCCTAAGGCATACAGTGAGACCGAGCCTGCTTAGCATTTTGAACAGAGTCCTTGTTCCCCAGGGGAAAATTCAGATGAGACCAGTTGCAAAATATGAAGATGGGATATTGTACTACAAGACTTGAATACTCCAGAAGTGTAATGAAATTGTAGCATAACAGCATGAGGTGTAAAGCCAAGTACTTGGATTAAAATTATTCTTCTCTGTGTTTTTGCCAGTCCCTTAGAAAGGGCCAGGTTGATTGAAGGAGGACTACAGGACAACTTTGCCTCATGGCTGTGAATGAGGCTAACGTAGTCTGGGTACTCAGAGGGGAAAAGCACAGCCCATGTACAGGGTAAGGAGTAATGCTGTTGCAGGGAGGAGACACGACCTGGGATCTGTCTACCTATGATCTGGAGAAAAGGACACCATGAGGAGGGAGCCTGTGTTAGCTAAACAAAAACCTAGAGGGAATATCACCATCAGATATAAGCACATCAGGGTCTAAATACACGAAAAGGAGAAAAGGCGTCGAAGCCAGAAGACAATGTTGGCACAAGGACATATGGGAAGAAACTGGTTGTGCATAACTAGTAGGAAACGTCCAGCTACTCCCATGATCCAGGTCTGACATTGCATTCTGAGAGACTTTGCCTGAGGAGCCAACCGATGCAGGGGGCTGGGAGATACTGTGTCCATGGCAGCAGAGGACTGAAATAGATGTTCCAGGGTCCTCTCCAGACTCATTGCCCAAGAGCTCTTACCTACAAGAGCCTTCTGCCATTTTTCTAGAGTTTCCTCTGTAATGTGCCCTAGGTCTCCTCTGGGTGAAGGAGAACCTGCTTCTGTTTAATACTGGAAGTCTTGTCCACAGATGTCTGCATGCAAAACCTAAATGGGCTCATCTGCTTTCTGGGGAGGTATTTTTGCACTTCTGTCCAGGGTGAGAAGATGGGACAGGCAGGGCAGGGGTCAGCAGCCACCGAAGGTTAGGGCAGCAGATGCTCTCTCCAAAGCAGCATGGCAGCACAGCAGCAAGAACAGCCAGATCTGATGAAAAATCCCCCCAGCCCCCCTCTGGCACACCCCACCAAGCTCCCAGACTTGATCCAGTAGACAAGCTGCTGTGCACGCTTGTCTTTCCAGCCCCTGCCTTTTCTAATGGGATAAGAAAAGTAAAGCCAGAATTTCCTGAACCAGAAAGAGTAGAGACTGTTCTTGAACAAGGCTGAATACTCCTGGCACAGGGCACGAGCACAAGTTTCTCCTTTCTCTCCTGCTCTAATCCTCACTCTACCCATCTGGGACTTCATCTTTCCTTGTGCCTGTTCCAATCTGATCCCCACAGAGCCACATTGCTAATAGCCCTGCACCAAAATGGATTTCACGGTCTGAGAAAAGCTGTCTTCATAGCAGCAGAAGCACCCAGAAATGCTGAGAAATTTTGGATGGTGCTCTATGCCTGAGGTTACCCAGTGGCAGAAGCTGCCAAGGAGCATGTCCACAGCTGACACAGCACTCCAGAACTAGGGTGCTGCCACTGAGATTTCAGCCAACTGGAAGAAGACCAAGTTGGCAGGTGTTTCTCCCCCATGCTGACCAGCACTCACTGTGCATCCACCAGCCAGTGGGAGCAGGGGGACACTGTGTGCCAAGCATGCCACTAATTATGAATGAGATACAGACTGGCATCAGGGGATGGGAAAGCCTGAGCAGTTTATGACTGGCAGTGATCACATGAGTTTGCCTCACAGGCTCACACAGTCCTTTTCCTGCGCAACTTCTGCTGTCTTAGCCTTCAGTGACTCCCTGCTCCACGTTCAAAGTCACTAAATAATATTTGGTCAAGTACTGAGCTTTTGAGGGGGTGTTCTTGAACACACCTTGCATGGGTCTGATGGTTCAAGGTCATCTGTTCCCACTTCCCTGTGTGCACCTACCTGCACCACCCTCATGCCCAGAGAGGAGTGATCTCCTTCACCCTTTGCATCCCTGCACCATCAGGCCTGTGCAAAGGTTTTGAGCAGGGGTGCAGCTCCATCAGAAGCAGCATCTGCTCGGCTTCTATCCCCCACTCCACACTCCTGCTCTGTCACCATAGAAACCCAGCAGTGGGAGACAGGTTGCTTGGCAACACAAACACCCGGCTGGACCATGCTGCTGACCCCAGGTGCAGGGATTCCAGTGGGGGTTTGGTGCTTGCAGCGATGCTCCCAGCCATGAAGGGGCTGAAGCAATGAAGAGAATGGTGGGAGAGCAGTCCCAGACCATGGGAGATGATTGAGTAAACGGCTAACACTGGCGCTGTGGTGGTAGCATCAGTCCAGGGATGCCCCATCCATCCAGAAGTGGCACTGATCCTTCCCCAGACCTGGGAGCAGCTTCTCCCATGGGGCAGTGGGGAGGTAGTTACATCAGTGCAGTCAAGTAATGACTTCAACGGGCCCCGAAAGCGACACTGCTGATGGTTCAGGCTCTGTTTGCATCCCAGGCAGCTAGAGACAGGATATATTACAACCTTCCTCTGCCTCTGCCACCTCCTTCCCTGGTCTCTAAAGTACAGCCCTTCCCCCTGACTTTCAGGCACATCAAAGTTTTCCAGGAGAAAATGCAGGGCCCTGGCACAACCAAGTAGTGAGCAACCCAAGGAAATCTGATAATGAAGGCAATTGCAAGATGCATATCCTTCAGCACACAATCTAATCTCGGCCAGATGAAATGCAAGAAGGAAGATCACTGAGGTAAGAGAAGCTAGCATTTGCAAAAGCTGTCTGAAGAAACAGACTATCCAAGATTGCCAAGAGAACAGATAAAAGCAGTCATTACAACCAGTCAATGTGTGTGATAAAAACAAAAGATATGGCCAGCAGATCGAGACACTCAGAAAGCCTCCTGCAGCCCCTAGCAAAGGCTTTGCAATAGGTGTGGGTTCCATCATACAAAGTTAGATGACAGCCAGGGATATCACCCAAAGCAGCACACGAAGTAATTTTTCAGGAACATGCACAAGGTACAGGGTGTACGGCGCATGCAGCTGCAGAACTTAGCAACATCAACTCTGAGTCCTTTTTGGCTCTGGTACAAGGCAAAAGAATACAAATAAATAAAAAAGGAGTGTGATAAAGCATGCATAGCTCTTACTAGGGTCAGCAGAAATGCAGTGAAATGCAGAGCTGACAAAACTAGCTCAAGCAAAACTTCATCTCCAATAGAATATTGAGAGAAAAAGAGGAGCTGACATCACAGGCAGTGGGAGGTGAAAGCCAGGTTAAATGCTAGTGACCGGGGAAGGGGAGGTTTGATATGGGAATGGGCACGCCAGCACAAGCAGAACACTGTTGACAAGTTTCAGTATCCTTCAAGTGGTCTGAAACCCCCATGGCAGCAGGGAAACCATAAGAACATACATCTTGCAGCGGAAGAAAGTAAGAGACTCCGTGGAGGCAAAGGGTATCTGAAGAAGTAATCCAATAAATGACAGATGAATCCACCTCATTTCTGGCCCAGCAACATGAGCCCCGAGGAGTAGGCATGGGTGGTACGTGGGGCGAAGCGCAGCACACAGGGACCCAGCAGGTGCACGGGAATTGGTCAGGAGCCCTGGCACTGCCCTGTGGCCACAGGCACCCCAGGGCACCCTGCACTGTCACAGCCGAGCTTGACAGCTTGCTACAGCCACAAAGTCCACAGGTTACTCAAACTGGGGTGTTTCCTCCAGGTACAAAAAGGCTGTCTCTGATGAGCAGGCCTGGGGGCTGCCAGAGCGAAGCTGTGAGAAGCAAGCCATGGACTGATGTGTATTTCTAAACCCATTGGGAAGAGGAGGAATTACTGACCGGACAACTGGCAAGCTTGTTCCAACTGTGGACAAACTCCTTATCCCATGGGAGCAAAAGGCACATCCAACCACCCACCCTCACTAGACACCTCTGCAATCTGGAGCTTCTCTTGGCTGACCTCACCCTGGATGCTCACACAGACATGAAATCAGTTCACCGCCCTTGGGGAAGCATCTATGAAACAGTTCTTTCTTGCCAAGTCTGCCACAGCTGATCTTAGAAGCTGCAAGTGGATCACAGGCCTGGCACAAAAACTCTTGGAGCAGAAGCCTCTGAGCAATCAGAGGAAGGAGAAGGTAGAGAGATGCTCCAGATCTGCAGTGAGCTATACAGAGAATTCTTCAGAGAAGGCAGTCAGGATGAATTGCACAACACAAGCAACAGACTCCTCCAGCTGTGAGAGACAGTGGAACAAAGGGGAAAACAAGGCCTGACTCCAAAGCTTGGACTGATATTGAATGGAGGAGCAAAGAAAGAGCAGGGCCAAGGACAACACAGCTGAGAGTGCTTGGAGTTATCAAATACCAGCAGAGATTTTCATTGTGGTGTGGTATGGCAGAGAGGTTATTGGCCCTGAAAATGAAAGCATAAATACCTGGGATGGAGCTGGCTCTATACATGTGAAACACCGGAGGGAAGAGCTGAGGCCCTCGGCTCATCTGTAGCAGGGTGAGGGTCAGGCTGTGGCAGACAGGTGAACTGCTCTGACACTGAGGAAACCATGACCTGTGAATAGCTGATTATGATGACATTTTTTTTGCCCAAGTTACTCCAACTGGGGCATGGGCTAGCCAGTGCCATGATGAGTCACATCATGCCATTGCTCTCCAGCTGCAACATTACTGATGAACTAATCCCAGCAAGCAGACACCGATGAGGAGACATGGAGCGCAGAGCAGCTGTATTACTTACAGGCCACTGGAGCAGCTCAGCGACCAGCTAACGGCTCAGCACTGACAGACCAAGGCCGGTGAGCACATCAGTCCAGACAATCCATTCAGTGAAGGTCCTGGTTGGGGTGTTACTGATGCCAACTACAAGCCACCAGCAAAACCAAGCAGCTGCATGGAAAACCAGAGAGCTCCTGTGAGGACCTTTTCCCAGAAGACTTCCATTCTTCACTACCTGGGCAGCAAAGTGAACCAGCAGAGTGGGCCAGGAAAGGACAGCAGCAACAGTTGCCAAGTCAAGCCAGTTTTTCCCCCAAAAGCCACCCTACTAACCCGTGGTGGGATGAGAAATGTCAGCTACAGAAGGGCAACAGCTTGTCTGGTGCCAGCAGAGATGCCCATCTCGCCCAGCTCTGCTCACACAGCCATGAAGGCAGGACCCATCAGGGTTTGCATCCACAGCCTGCAATACAAGGCAAGACTCAACCTGAAGGGAAATTTTAGGAGGTAGAAGGATACACAACCACAATATAACAATGTCTTGTTGAAGGCAGCATCCCCCCAGACGAAGATGTCACTTTCAATAAAGCAGCTCTGGATGCCAGGCTGGGAGAGGTTAACCAGATTCCTCAGTGATCTGTCAGCCTCATCCCAGTTGGCTCAGATCAGTTTTTTAGAGACTCCAGGGGAGCACTGATGGGCCTTGATCCAATTCAACCACCATGGGTGAGCAACAGTGTAGGAACATCCCACTCAGAAAGGTCTTCAGGGAACCTGGTATAAAAGGATCACCAGTGGGTGGGTTGGGTATTTTTTGTGAAGAGCTGATCATATTTTAT
>VWZY01006002.1:21155-45819 GCA_013399075.1 Chloroceryle aenea | reverse complement strand
TTTTTTTTTGGTAAAGGTAAGCAGCTAATTGAGTTCAGGTTCTTCAACTAATGAAGAAATAAGCTGAATAATTAATTATTTGAAGATAAATTATTCATGGCCAGTTGTGATTGCAGCGTGGGAGCAGCAGGCTCAGTGCTATTTAGTTATTTTCATCGTAAAAGAGAAAAATGTGTGTAACCACCCCACCCAGCCTCTCCGAATCCTGATTGTGAGGACAGATCGGTGGCTTTGGTGGGACCAGCTCATTTCAGTGGTCAGTTGCCTTCCAGCATAAAGTGCTATCCCAGGTGAGATGGCACTAGACCCTTATATCACCTTGGGCCCCTACAGGGATGCTGGTGAAGTTGGGTCCAGGTGAACCTTGTGAGGTTCAACAGGATCAAGTGCAAGGTCCTGAACCCGGGTTCAGACATTCCTCATCAATACAGGCTGGGGATAATGTGACAGACAGTAGCCCCATGGAAAAGGACTTGGGGATACCAGTGGAGAAGAAGATGGACATGAGTCAACAATGGGCACTTGCAGCCCAGGAGGCCAATCGCATCCTGGGCTGCATCAAAAGAAGTGTGGCCAGCAGATTGAGAGAGGTGGTTCTGCCGCTCAGCTCTGGTGACACCTCACCTGGAGTACCGTGTCCAGCTCTGGAGCCCTCAGCATTAGAATGACAGAGACTTGTTGGAGCGGGTCCAGTGGAGGGCCACAAAAATGATCAGAGGGCTGGAGCACCTCTCCTGTGAGGCCAGACTGAGGAAGTTTGGGTTGTTCAGCCCAGAGAAGAGAAGGCTCCAGGGAAATCTTAGAGGAGCCTCCAGTACCTGAAGGGGGCAATAGGAAATCTGGGGAGGTGTTGTTTACAAGGGCTTGTAGTGATAGGATGGGGGCCATGGTTTTAAGCTAGAGCAGGGTAGATTTAGACTGGACACTAGGAAGAATTTCTTTAATATAAGGGTGGTGGAACCTTGGAACAGGTTGTCCAGGGATGAGGAGGGGACATTAAAGGCCAGGCTTGATGGGACCCTGAGCAACCTGCTCTAGTTGCAGATGTCCCTGCTCAGTGCAGGGGTGTTGGATTTTTGTTTGGCTTTAAAGGTCCCTTCCCACCCAAACCAGCCTATGATCCTAAGTTTCTGTGGCCATGTCAGGGCTGTCCCCTGGGCCAGCCTTTCTCCCGAAGCCACCTCAAAAATCCCCTAAACCCCACATTTATGCACCACACAATGGAGATCCAGCCAATTCCCTCCATCCCGCTCTTACATCTCACTTTTCACACTGTGCTCCTGGTTTGACCTCCCAGATTGTTGGAACAACACACTTGACCTGCTGCTGCTCTGGATAACGAGCCACAATGATAACAACGGTTATTACAGATAATGCTGATTGCAACTCAGAGAGGCTTATCTTGGAAACATCCCCACAGCTCAGACCCAGGGTGAGCTTGGAAAGGGGTCACCTGGGACCTGAGCAGTCCTTGGCTTGGCCAGTGTTGAGAGGAGTCCCTGGGGCAGTTGTCTGTGCTGACAACAGAGCCCTTTGATTACTCACCATTTTAAAGGATGATCTTCTACCCTGTGCATGTACGTACAAATCAACTGGCTTTTCTTGGTTCCCAGCAGCTTGTAATGGCAGCTTTGTCTGGCCCTGCCAAATGGTGGTATTTTTTAATCCCATTGCTGTCACTGGGGCCTCTTTTGCTCAGTATTTGCTTCCCTTTGACATGTCTCCTTCACAGAAGGAGTTTTACCTTTCAGTCATCAAGTTTTTTACTAACACTGAAACAAGAAAATAATCCACGGGAGACCCCAGTGGAAAAAAATACTCACTGGTCATTCCTTCAATATCTGCATTTTGAAAGCAATCAGTGATCCACCCAGCAAATAAAGACCCTTTTAATTCTCCACAATCCACGTGAAGGAAACAAGAGGCCATACGGTACTAAGCCAAAGGTCTTGAAGAAATCTTCATACATCCACATCCCAATGCCCTGTAGCTATGCAGATGCCACCAGACCAGAGACTTGCCATAAAGACCCCACTTCAGTTTGACCTACTCTTCACCCAAGTCATACTGGCTTGCAAAGGTATTTCCAGTGCTCAGTCCTTCACCAGTAACATTTATAACAGATTTTCCCATTAATTTGCCTCAGGGCAAACCAATTTCTTCCCCGTGAGTTGCAATAATACTGGGATCCCTCTCTTCCCCTGAGTATCACCTGGTTTTGAAGATCTGGGTGGAGGAAGTGGCAGTTTGGTGAACTGTCTGGCTGCCTACTTTAGGGCTCCACACTTAGGTTGACAAACATTAGATGCTCTCCAGCTTGTCATGCAGCCTCCTGCATTACAAATGGTGGGTTTTATATGCCAGCCACAGCACTGTCTGTGGCAAATACATCTTCCTGCCTCCTCTCTTCTGTATTTAGAATGTCTACAGAGCATTCTTACCTTTTCCACTCTGCTATTTACAATTTTACCATCTGTCTCTAAGAGAGCCACTTTTGACACAGAAATAAATTCCCTGCTCTATTTAAGTGCTTCCTTATTGTCTTTGACCCTTCTGGTCATTCATAGTCCATTAGTTTCTTTGATTTCTTCCAACTGGTACCTATATCACTAGCTAACACTTTCCTTTTTTTAACATTTGTCAACACATTAATTTGTCTATTTTTTCCTTCCTCCCTAAACCTGTGTACTGTTGAAGACATAACAAAAAAAGTGCCTAGTTTCACAACACCTGGACTATAACACATTGCTTACTGTCTTGTCCTGCCATCCTGGCAGACCCACACAGTAGGCAGGGGCTGTAATCAAATTATGTTCACTCCTACTTCAGCCAATCATGTGTTTTCTTTTTATTCTTTATTCTTCCCAGACAGCAATTAATGTTCTTCCATTAGTGGGGCTGAGGTTTGCTGATGGACTGAGCTGTGATGCACACAAGCACTATACTATGAAGTCATTCATTATTTCAGTTTGGTTGGGGGCTATCTTGTTCTTCAAGACAAAGTGTTCCTGAAGTTGCCCCTCTTTCTACCCCCAGCTCTTGAATCATCTCCCTAAAGCTTGCAAACAGATGGTTCAGCACTTTATGCTGTTTGCCAGTAAAACCTCATAGCATTTAAGCAGGTTCTTATACATTCTCCAGCTTTTTAGAACCCAGGGCTCTTGTAGGTCAGCATTTTCTGTGCCTCCACACACCTACCAAGGTCCTGCCCCTCACCACCACCCCTACCAGTTTTACCACAGGAGGGGGTCTAGTCCTCCCTTTTAAACACACTGATAGCTACCGGAGACATCCAGCACTTCTCATGACCAGACACGAAGAGCTACAGATGTTGTATTACCTCGGTCCTCATTTAAGCAAACTGAGATTCTTATGTGCCTCCTGTCTGTTGAGTCCAGACCTTGAAAAGGACTCATATCTGCATGTTGATAGCCCTGCTTAGTATAAACTCCCCCGTCAGCTACCTTAGAGGTTAATACTTCTGTGAGATGGAGGCTGAGACATCAGCTTGTCAGCCTGGTCAGAGACAGGGCAGGCTGGAGCTAGGACCTACAGCAGGGAAGGTTTACAGGGCACAGGACCCACGAAGAGGACTGTCATGCTATTTACTCTCCACTATTGCTCTGCAGAGGTGTGTGCCCATGGCACCTGTTCAAGCCCCACATACTTCCCCCATCCTGAGGGCCACAGGCCAATTCCACTGTATTTCCAACCTTGCTCTCAGGAGACCACAGCCCTTTTGACCCCCAAATCCCTGACACAGCATCAGGGCGTTTGCAGGCAGATGCAGTAAAACCTGTCACTGTATCAGCTGGGTTTGGAGATGCTGAAACACATGGAGGGTGGGTCAGGCAGGTTTGCGCCAAGCCCTGGGCAACTGTCAGTAATGAGATCTATGCACCCATCTGAGTCACCCTATGCTCTTCCTAATGTGTTTTCTCTGGGGATATTCAGTGATATCCCTTAACCATGCAGTAGGTAAGAGCAGTTGCTTAGGTAGAAATTTCCCAAGGACTCTCAGGTCTGGTGAGGGACAAGCACTGAGGTTTTGCACAGCTGCAGCATACACGCATCTGCAGGTCGCCAAGAAGCTGCCCAGCCTAGCATGAATCCAGTGCAGATGGGGCACATAAGAGCTGGTCTATGAGGACCATGGCTGTGAGTTCCCTTGCAGAGAACAAAATAAGAAGCATCTAATACTTAATGCTCCCATCTCTCATTATGCAGGCTATGAGAGTTCAAAAGCAACCATAAATCCAGAGGACACCTCAGGCAGGGATCTGAGATGGGCAAGCAGCAAAAGAAAAGGCAGGGCTGTCAGGAAGAAGAATTACAGAAAAAGGAGACATTGGTAAGCAACCAGGGCGCAGGGCTGGCAGGGGAGGCAAGCTTGAGAGGCTGGCAGGGGAGGCAAGCTTGAGAGGCAGCATCCCATAATGGACATAGACTCACACCATAGCAGCATTCCAGAAGTAAGGGTCAGTGACAGATTAGCATCACTCTGCTCCCCAGGAAGAGTCTGTTAGCACCAGTCACCATTACTGCACTGAAAGTGCTTCACAAAAGGATGGAAAAGAACAGAGTACTGCAGGAGATGGGAGTGTGTAACATTTGTGCTTCTCCCTGCCAGTGCTCCCAGAGGGGATGAGCACACCCTGGTCCAGCTCCTCCAGTCCCACAATGCTCCATGACCAATCCCTCCATACCTGGAAGGGAGGGATGGCATTAGCAAGATATATATCTTTCACTTTCCTCCATGCAGTTACATTCAATACCTTAGATACCTTTTCTATCTGGAGACTGCTAAATTTCTTAACCCCTCAGATGCAAGAGGAGTAGCTCAACTACCAATAAATTACCTGAATATTCCATCATTTCCTATGCAGCTGCCCTCACTATCCTACACAGTACTTTCAGATGAAGAAGGCCGAGAAAATTTCCAAAGGTCTCAAGAAAGCTGGGATGGAGCAGAGCATGCACTGGGCTCCTCCAGTTTCAAGTTGAGGGCTTTGAGCTCTGGCCCACCCTTCTGGGGCTTCTGGATGTGAAAGCCACCAGTGACCCCACCAGTTCAGTACCCACTGGGTACTGCAGTGCCTGCACATGCCACCTTCTCTCTTTTCCTGCCCCAGTGAAGTGTTTAGCCAAGAGAAGAAAGTTAACAGTTTTGGTCTGTTGGGTTGGGGTTTTTTTTTTGTCCTTTAAGTAATTGAAGTACCATCTGAGAAAGAGGCACTTGAAAGTAACCTGAATCTGGTTAAAGCTGGTTATCCATCTTGATTTGCATAATGATTATGCAAATCGAGGTTTGCATAATGTTGCTATGATCTACAATCACTTTAAGGTTTTATTGCATGTAAAGACCACAGAGAAAATATTGAACAGCTGTCCAACCCCCGACTGTGGCTTGGACACCACCAGGCACATGTGCAGAAGATGCTGATGTTTCCCCCTCTTGCCCATGGTTTCCGGTCTCCCACAGGGGCTGAGCCTGACTTTGCAACTGTCCTTGGATGATTTCAGACTTCACGCTTCAGAAGGAGGCACAGGGCTGCAACTCGCGTCTTGGCATTAATTCCAAAACTGGAGAGGATTTTGTGGCTGCCGCGTTGCGCATTGCCTGGTCTAAGGCAGTGAGCTCTTCCACTCTCCCTTTCACAAGCCCTCCAGTGAAAGTGATGGCTTGTGAGGTAGAGCCAGCCAAATCCTGTCAGGGGAGACCTCAGACTCAAGAACAGGGCTCCCCCAACATCCAATCATCATCCAGCAGTAGCAGATTTGTATCAGGAGTTTGGTGCCATTAAACTGATCCCCAGAGAACTGCAGGGAAAATCCTCCAGAACTGCTACCCCTCCCCCCTGCCCCACAGCAGTACTCAAATTTATGAGGGTCCAGACACACACCTTACTTGGTAGGACAGAGCTGGCTCCCGGTGCACCTCCTAGATCCTCCACATACCATCCACATGCTGCCCACCATATGTTTCAGCAGATCATACCCAGTACTCGTCTCTCTGCGGGGATCGACATCACACAGCTTTTTCAGTGGGGTGGCTCTGCAAGCACCAAAGGCAGGTGAAGGCTCTCCTGTGGCACAAGATGCAGCTTTTCTCATAGGCAGGAGCCTATGAGATACCCCACAGCAGCCACCCCAGAGAAACTCAAACAAAATTTCCCCCAAGTTACCCTAAGTCAATGAAGGAAAGGTTAAAAACCCAAACAAACCCACACCCTAAAAACCCCAAATAAAACCTTTACAAACATTTCCTTGTCCAGGAGCAGAACCACACCAACAAAGAGCTCTCTTGGCCAGCCTTTTATACCTTCCCACCCACCCAGCAGCCAGGGAGGTGGATTTTCTGTCACCTGGTAGAGCCAACAAGCCCCCTTCCCTCTCACTGGGCTGTATTGTCTCTGTAGCCCTTCTGCCACCCTTGTAGTGGTGCTGCTGGCTGAGGATGCCTTGGAGCATGTCACCAAGAGTTATTCTCCACCCATTAGTGTCCCAGTCTAATGCAAAACTATCTGAAGAATGAGGTGAGTTTATCCAGACTTTTGTCCTGCCCCATTTTGCAAGAGGTCCCAGTGCTAAGTTTGTTGTTTGGTCAATCTGCGGTGACTCCATGGGACATTGGTAACCCCCAGGATGCTGATGACAGTCACCCTCCAGCCACCTCATGGCACTGACTTTGCAGTGGTGTCTCTGGCCCCACTGCCCTATCACTGACTGGGCTGAAGTCAAAGCATGCTTCTGTGAGCTGATGGTTACAAAAGTTGGCCAGAGTAGAAAGGTGGCTTCCTTCTCCTCCCTCTGTGATTGGCAGCACACAGTCTTCATGAAGCCCAGAAGAAGAAGGGATCACCAAGTGTTGCCATTTGCATCAAGCAAAAGATCTGATTTCCCTCTGCAGCCCCTCTTGTGTTGCAGTCACACCCATGCAAACACATCTTTCCTGTCCCCATTTTTTGGACAGCAGCATCTGACTTCAGTGCCGTGGCTATGGGTAGGAGTGGCACCTTCCTTGCCATGTCCTGGCTCCAGAGCCAGAGCTAGGAGTGTGTTTATCAACTCATATCTCAGCGTTATGAAAGCAGAGGGATGGTCATCATCATTCTGGAAAGAAAGAAAACTAATGGCATAAAAGCGCTTTAGTGCTCAATCCAAAACCACGGGGAGACAAACAAAAACTCAACCTGAATTGTCTCTCCTCTGCTTCAGCCTGAGTGGGACCTTCTTGGAAAGGCTGAGCTCCAAGTACGTTTAGCAGCAGCAGCTTCTCAAGAGGAGTTGTGCAATGGAGGAAGAAGGGAGGCTGATGGCTCTTGGGGTCTCCCCCTGCTTCAGGCGTTCCTGCGGGAGATATATATATAGATATAAACAGCACGGATCAAAAAGAGGAGAAGTGAGGAAAAGCTCCCCAGCTCTAGATTGTATCTGGGTTTAAATCCCAACTCTGGTGAAAACTTGGTTGTTCAAACTAAGTGGAGCAACTTCAAAGGAGGCAGAGGGGACCCACTTGTGGCTGCCGGCTGTGAGACCTTCCCCAGATGCCCTTGGGGCGGGTGCCCATGCTGGTCTCTCCTCTGAAGGTTTCCTTCGCAGACGGATCTGTTCCTACATCTCCTCTTCCCTGGCAAGCATCTGAGGAGACAGCGTGATGGATATAGCTGTGGAGGGAATACTGTTACTGCCATGAGGATTAATACCCAGCAGGAAGACATCACTCTCTCCAACCCACACTTAAAAGGCAGCTGAAGCTTTGGTTTCCATCAAGGACGTGACTCAGAACCCAAACCAATTCAAAACAGCTCAGGTCTGGGCTGCGGCTTCCTCCCTGGGCTGGCTCCTAGTCAGCAGTTTATGTGCTGGAATGACACAATGGGATGTCAAGCGCTGAGTGACACACTTGGGAGCTGGAGAACATGATAAAGAGGTGCTGCCATGCACAATGACAGGAAGCTGAGCCAAATGGCTGCTGCTGTGGCATGCACCTCCTCTGCTCCATTCCTTTCTGCATCATGGCTGCTTACCTGTGTGTAAATGTTTTTCTTTAGTCTTTCCTAATACATTTTGGCTTTCCCAGGGATGACAGGATTGGCTGACATTACATTCCTGTGCAGTCAGACCTCTGCAGTGGCTCACAGCATTTTGGGTGGCAGTGATGTTTTAGGATACGTGCAGATCCTCTGAACTTCATAACCACAGTCACAGACTTGTTAGTCCCCATTGACTGGGGTGAGGTGGGACCTGATGGGAGGTCCCACATGCCAGCCAGCACCGAGCCAGCCTGGAGAGAGGTGGTACTTCCAGTAGAATGGAAACTAGATGGTGATTTCTCTCAATGGCGTGAGAGAGGGGACCCAAAGCCAAGAGGGAAACCACAAGCCAGGCTGGGTCCTTCCCAGACTTGGCCTTCCCTTCTGTTTCTTCATTGTTTCTCATCCTCTGCTATGGGGGCTTTAGCTGTATCACTAATGTGAACCACACTCCAACAAGCCCACCCTTCTGCATCCCTGTGATCCATATGTGCATGCACCTCACCTCAGCCTTCAACACTCCTAATCAGGAGTTACTCCAGGAGGGTCTGGAAAGCACCTCAAGCAATCATGGCTCTGTTCTGGGGATAGAGGATACAAGCAGAGGCACCTTCCCACACCCAGAACAATCCCTGGCTCCCTGCCAAGTCCCTGCCACCCTCCCAGCCTGGTGACAACAGGGACAAGTCACAACACCAAGATCCTTTTCCAACACCATCTCTCCCAATCCATCAAGCTACTGCTTATACAGTATGCTCAGCTCCTGTCTCCTCCTGCTAGCAGCATCTTTTGCCCACCCACCTTGACAAAAGCCTCACCTCACTTTAGAGCTGTGCAGACAGGGTTGCTGAGCTCCCCAACTTTCCGTGACATCAAAAGCTTTACTTATTTGTATTTTGTACAGCTCCAAGAAGCTGTTGGGATATGGTAGGTTTGTTTTGCTTAAGAAGAAACCAGACCGTGGGAGACTGCATATAAATTCCTCAGCAGAAATAGAAACCCAAGTAAAAGAAAGAGGAGAAAACTGGTGTTGGAGACATGAGCTTTCTCACTTTGCTTTATTTCCTTCCCTTGTTGGTATCCTTCAGCCTTGATCTGCTTAATGTTTCCAACTCTGTTCTGGTAGAGTTTGCTGAGCCTACAAGAGGGAAACCAATGACAGCTATCAGAGGTTAGGTTCAGCCAACGGCAAACTGAGGCTCTTTGGAAGATGTTTTATTCATATGCCTGAGCCTGACACATGCAAAGCTGCTGTGGGGGGGGCAGACCCTGCCGGGGGCTCTTGCTGGGAACACGCCGGGAGGATATGTTTTCTTCTACATGACTGGAAGGTACATCTTGCTTGGCTGATCATTGCAAGGCACCCCGTGGAAAGAGGTCATGCTGGAGAGCAGGACAAGTGGCTTTAGAGCTGTTGCTGGAACATCATACAACAAAACCAAATTGCAAACTAGCTTGAGACCTTGTGAGACTGCCCCAGGGAGGCACATGGGCCATAGAGGGGATCAGTTACATCAATCTCTTGGAAAGGATGTCCTGGATCAATCCAGTTGCCTGCTGTTGAAAGCAACCAGCTCATACGATCATCTCTTACAGTAATGAATCAGCCTCTGTCTTAAAACCGTGTAGGCTGCATTCCTTCTGAATTCCTAAACCTTATCTACAATACATCCCCTAGTTTTGAGCTTAAATGTATTACTGCCTAGTTTCTACTGAGTTTTTCTCTACAAAGACAGTCCTTTAACCTGAAGAGCTCTTCTCCTTCCCCGATGTATTCTTAACCTCCTTTTCAACAGGCCAAGGAAGGCATTCTCTGTGTCTACTCTTATCAAACAGGTGCTCCACTCCCTAGAGCGGCAGTAGAGTCTTTTCCTGCCCTTTCCCTGTTTGGGTTTGGCTTCAGAAGAACACCAGAGGAGTAAACAGTATTACAGATAAATCCCACCAGTGATTCAATCAGAGGCATTCATCCTTCCATCTCTACACTGATGGTTCTTCCCTGCACTGTCACTCATGCATTTCTAGTATTTGTGCTGAGGTCAGGAACCAAATTACTCAATTGTCCTCAGGACTGATCTGTAAGCCAGACACCACCACGTGCAGCACACCACGTTGTCAGCTTCTCTTTAACGAGGTCCTCATGCACTTTCCACTCTCCCATTAATCCCTGTCCTCATTAATAATTTCCCACAAGCTATTGTATCAGACACTTTACTGGAGCATGAAGTGATCTACAGCTTTTCCTCTGTCCAGCACCTAACATGAGATGAGCCTGACATCTGTACTGCATTTCATGTCATTTTCTACTTAGATCTGTGTTTTTAATGACTCTTTCCCTCTGCATTTGTTCTAAATCTCTGTATACTTCGGGGGGTAGACTCAATGTGCCTGAGGTTGCTCAGATCATTTATGTTTCCATTTCTCAAACAGGGAGAGAAATTAGAGAAGGAGTCGGTAAGTGTAAAATCTAGAACTGCCTGCTCTCTGTGCATCCATGGCATGGTTCCCGGGGAAGGTGGGGAGTCCCCAGACAGACCACTATTCAGGCAGGGAAGGGTAAGGAAAGGGGCTGTATTTGGGTCACACCACTTCACATCATGGTTGTGACACTTGCCAAGAGCAGATGCCTGGAGACTGATCACAAGGACTGGGAGGCATCCCCTCCTACTTCTCTTGTGTTCAGGGAGAAGAAATTCCTGACTCCTAAGTCACATCTTCGCTCTGGGGCGTACTCACCCATGATAACCTTGGCCTCAGTTAATTTGCCTTATCACCTTTTGAACCCACTTACATAATGCAATACACAGATGACATCTGTGCTGGGAGGTGAATCTGGTGGAAGCCACAACACGCTCAGGTGCAGAAAGTAGCTTAGCTGAGAAAGGAGTGGATTTGTCCACACAGAGTCTAGTCTATTGTGTGACTTGAACTGGCAGGATCCCTCTGAGCTCTTCTTTAATCAAGGAGAACAAACTCGCTGATAACAAGGCTAGGATAGAGAAGTGCCCCACACAGATTTGCTGGAAAACAGAGGTGTGCTGTGGTGTGAACACTAAAAGGAGCTTTTGCACAGTACTGTGATGTTTATGAGCAGAACCCGCTCTCTGATACCACCTACAGAGCTCTGCATGGCTGCTGGTGTAGCTGGGGTAGATGCTGTACCAAATTTGCAGTAATAAACTATTGTTGGTTGGGGACATTGTGATACAAACACTTTTTCATCTTCAGAAATGCTGCACAGTCCCACAAGCAACAGTATCTAGGAATGGCTACCACAGATGGGGTTGTGTAGGGGCAGAGGAATTCTCACCATCCATCCATTCCCCTCATCTTTGCTTCCTATGTCCTTCTTAACATTGGTGGAAACATCCTCCCTTGATCCTCCACTGTGTGATAAACTCGTTGGTGCTTTGAAAAACTCTCTGATGGCCAGTAGTGATGGGTCTTGGAAAAGAAAAGGAAAAAAGCCGTTGGATGCATTGGGGGCAGTCAGGCCTCAAAACTGGGCACTGCCTTTCAGCTATCTCATCCCCACCAGGATGCCTGCAGGGGAGCGGAAGGAAGATCTGAGGCTGTGGCACCGCTTTGCCTGCAGTGATGCTCAGCTGTCCCCTTGACGCTGCCTCAGCTCCTTCTGGGCTCCCAGACTGGCCAGGATTCCCTGGGGGGGGGAAAGGCTACGGTTCACACTCATTCCGGACTGATGGTGGCAGCACTGTCACACCCACACTGTCACCCCCATGCCATCACCCTCCCATCCCTGTCAGCCTTCCAGTCATGACAGCAAGACCAAGTACCACTGCCCTGGGTGCAAGGAGAGCACAGAAGACCTGTCAGCTTTGGATCAATGGAGATGGAGTTTGCCACCCTTTGGGGAGGCCAGAGGGAAGGGATGGGATGGAACTGGCACATGAGGGAACTCCCAGGGATTCTGGGAGATGAGACCCTTGACCCTAAGTGTGAATGCTGGGGGCATTCATGAGACCCTTGACCCTGAAGTGTGAATGCAGTGGGCTGCTGGCACCCAAAGGGTACTGTGACATGAGCTAATGGGTGACTTTTCCAAGAGGAGACGGATTGTCACGTGCTGGACATGCTCTGAGTTTTGCTGGAGGAGACTTGCACTCGCTACTTGCTCCTTCACAGATGACAGAGCCCAAGCCAGGGCCTGAGCAAATTCAGCAACATCCCGTCCTGCTCTGGAGCATTTCCGCTCTGTAAATGACAGTGTTGGCACCCAAATTGTCCCCTCCCGCCTTGTGCTCCACCAGTGGCAAGGTCAGCAGAGCCTGCAGTCATGGGACTTGTCAGGGACAAAAAGCCAAAGTCAAATCCCTCAGCACCCCTGGCCAGTCCCTGGCAGGTGGCCATGGGGCTGTTAGGAGAGGACAGCAGAATCCCCCTGGCTCACAGATGCCTTTCCTGGTCTCCTGGGACCCTCACCATCCCAGAAAATGCACTGGGGCATTTCTTTCTCCTCTTTATTTTTCCTCTGTCTGCTACGGCTGGCTGGAAAACAAGAAAAAGACTATTCTCTTCATCAAAATGTTCCCCTAAATGAACATTTTCTATCTTGTTCCAGTTTCTGTAATATATTCCTTTATTTTTTCTTGCTCTTCATAGGAGATTTTTTACTATTTGGTTTTATTTTATTTTAAATGGGAATCCCTTTCAATTAAAGGAAGAGGGGAAAGCCCTTCAGTCCCATTCAGCTCAAAGCAAATTGGTCCTGTCTCTCTTTCAAGGAGACTCAAGATACAGCTTAGGGTTGGATTAATTTCATTCAGAAAGTGCGAAGCGGCAGGACCAGCTCCACACCACATTTTCTTCTTTCCCTTTGGCTCTTATTCCCCAAACTCTCGAATCTCCAATTCATTAAAAATAAAGTTCCAATCAGTTGAAAGCGACGGCTTTTGCCCAAAACTGAACAAAAGCTAAAAACATTGTTGAAACCCTTCCAGCCCAGCACATAAAACATCTCTTCCTCTCCTCAGATCTGCATGGCTCACACTGGGCTTCTGGAAACAATGCAAACTGATTGAGGAATGAGCAATAATAACAACATGCAACTGGAGCTGCAGGGGAATGGCACCTCACTCTCTGCTCAAAAAAGCCCATTTCCTTCCTCCACAGCCAGCTCCCGCTGCCTGGCGTGGGCAGTTCTGCTGCATTACCTGGTGCTGGGGTGGTGCGGTCACAGTGAGGGTGCTGACCTGGCTGTACCCTGGCTGTGCAAAGACACCCCAAACCCAGCAGCCCCTGACATGAGGAGCAGAGAGTGGTGGGCCCAAGCAGGCACCTGGCATTTGCCTCACCACAGAAGCCAGACTAATCTGTGATGGTTGCTAAGTGCTCTTTGAGGAGATTAAGTACCAGTAATTAATTTTTGGTGCTTAGATAACCAATTATTCAAGTGAGAAAAGGGGGCAACGCTTTAAATCCAGGGAAGCAGCACCAGCAAGTGACTGTGGAGGAAGCTTGTGTGCCAGTGCTGGGGGATGGTACCCCAACACCCAGCTGGGATGGTTCCGTCCCTACTGTGTCCCTTGTTCCTTCTCAGAGTTGCATCCATCCAGAGAGACATGGGCAAGCTTGAGAAATGGATCCAGGTGAATCTTGTGAAGTTCAACAAGGCCAAGTGTAAGGTCCTGTACCTGGGTGAAGGTAACTGCTGGTATCAAGAAAGGATGGGGATGAAGGGATGGAAAACAGCCCGACAGGGAAGGACTTGGGGGTAAGAAGCTGGAGCTGAGACGGCCCCATGTGCTGGCAGCGCAGCAGCCACTGGCACCCTGGGCTGCACCCCCAGCAGCGTGGGCAGCAGGGGAGGGGGGATCCTGCCCCTCTGCTCCCAGGGCTCTGGGGAGACCCCCCTGCAGTGCTGGGTCCTGCTCTGGAGTCCTCAGCACAGCAGAGGCAGGGACTTGTTGGAGCGGGGCCAGAGGAGCCCCAGCAATGCTGGGAGGACTGGAACCCCTCTGCTGGGAACCAGGCTGGGAGAGCTGGGCGGGGTTCAGCCTGCAGATGAGAAGGCTCTGAGGAGACCCTCTCTGGGTCTTTCAGGACTTCAAGGGGTCTGTCAGAAAGATGGGGACAGACTTTTGAGCAGGGCCTGTTGGGACAGGACAACAGGTGATGGTTTAAACTAAAAAAGGGAGATTTAGACCAGAGAGAAGGAAGAAACTTTTGATGCCGAGGGTGGTGAGACCCTGTCCCAGGTGGCTCAGAGAGGTGGTCAATGGCCCATCCCTGGAACAGTTCCAGGTGAGGTTGGCCAGGTTTCTGAGCAACCTGCTCTAGTTGCAGATGTCCCTGCTCCCTGCAGGGGGTTGGACTTGATGATTTTTAAAGGCCTCTTCCAACACAAACCGTTCTGTGGTCCTCCAAAAACATTGCAAGCACATTCAGGCAGGCAGACAGGGAAAAGGCAATTTTGACCTACGAGGTAAATTTAGTCAGAGCTCAGGCTGAAATAACTGTACTGCGATGTTTTGCTGTCTAGATCCACTCCCTGGGCCGGGTGCTGCCTGGCACTGTATGGGATACCGGCGCCAGCCCTCGTTATAAGGCCTTTTCCATTTCTGATTTCTCTAATACAACAGAGTGAGAGTATTGACATGTCAGAATGGTCTTTTATTATGATCCATTTATGCCATTAATGTAATATCCTCCTCTTGGATTGCTTAGTTATGTATTAATACTGTAAGAAACTCAGCATTTCTTTTAGCTCTTTATTGTCTAAAATGAGTCCCAAATTCTCCAAATGACAGGATTTTGATGTATGGCCATATTTTTAGCCATGATCATGTCTTGATGCTCCAAAATTATGGACATGTTTTAAAAATATTTTACCACATGAATTTATCTTATTTTTCTTAATCTCTGCCTTACCGGTTATCATTCTGTTTTTATTGTAGAATCGTTAGTGCTTGCCATGAGTCTGATGTATGCATCTGGCATTATTTATTTGCTGTTCTTAGCATAACAAGGAACAGAAAAATAAAACACGAATATGGGAAAATGATCAGGGAGTGCTTTACTTTTTTAACAGAGAACATTTCTAATGAATTGCTTTGCTGAGGCTACTGGGGCATCATTATGCCCAGTCTGAGGAAAGAAACTGAGGATTCAGGAAAGAGTTACAGGAAAGAACCTGGAAAAAAATGCCGTGGAGTGACAGACAACATGGATTTGACCTGTTCGTTTATCAAAGACATCAAGAGCTGTAAGTTAAAGTGCCAAATACCCTCACCAGGAGGAAATATTAAAGAGTTTATTAAATCTCATAGAAATAGTACTAAACAAAACCACCAACTGGAAATTTAGTCTGAATACTGCAGGTCGGAAGCTGCCAGCACAGGGTTTTAATAGAGATCAGACTAAGTACTGATCCTGCGCGTGTGGCTCCAGGAGACCCAGGAGTCCCACAGCCTTTGACAGGAGGGAGGGATGCATTTTCTCTGCAAGCCCTGGAGCACAGGGCCAAGGGGGGCAGCTGGGTCTGGATGCAGGCAGGAGAATTTCCTCCTTGCCAGCCCAGCAGCACTGAGTCCATGCCCATCACTTGCTTGGTGCACACAGATGAGTTATTTGCTGCTTTATATAATATGATACTAGTGAAGAGGTACATTAGACCAACACAAATTACTGGTCTTGGGAAAAATCTCTGGTTTGTGTCGTATGAGTCAATTCCTTCATTTAATGGTTTCAGCTGCCCTAAAATGTGGATGAAATTACAGCTGTTCTGCTCCCGATTGCAAGGGAGTAAATTGGTGTGAATCTGAGGGGTGTTTCTGTCTGGCTCTGCCAGTAGAAGCAATGGAGAAGCATTTGTCCCTGTGAGGAGGAGCTGGCCATGGACCAAGACTACCCTCAGACCCAAGTCCCAAACCCTGGTGGTCTCTGGTCCAGCCACAGGGTCCCCAGCTGATGCCTCCTTCTGCCCCCAGCTCTTGCCTTTTCCAGTTCAAAAGAAAGGCAGAAAATGGACAAAAATGTTGTGGATCATGGGGAGAGGGTTGTCCCAAAACAGGGGGATGCGAGGCCACCCCTTCTCCACACTCACTGTCAGGGTAGCAGCAGCCGCTCCATTCAGCTGATGAACAGGAGACTTCTCCTCTAGAAATCTGATGAATGATCCCAATTATATTCTTCCAGCACTGATTTAATGTAATGTTTTATTAATAGCAACAATCAGAGGAGAGCAAACAGCTTATTCTGCACACTCTATTCCCTTTCTCTTTTTATGTTCCCACACTGATACATACTCTGACTCTTTGATGCCATGGCATGAGGGGGGTCAGGAGTAAGAGGAGGGTGGGGAGAAATTATCAAACAATTTGCTGAGCAGGACTCATGAATATGACAATATTTTCTTCACTCATTCTTTACGGATTATTTGGAAGAAACTGTAAATTGCTAGTTTGTTTCTCTGGATGTTAAAAGACCATGTGAAAAGATGGGGAAAAATAACCTGCAGTTTTGAATTCCTGGCTGTAATACTCTTTCATGATAGGACTGATCAGAGGACCATATAAATCCATTAGAGTTGCCCCCAGCTGGTGGGGCACGGCACTGGTAGGGCCCAGTTCCGTGCTGGGCTCCTGGCTCAGGCCCAACCTCTTTTCTTGACCCGCATCACCCCAGCAGAGCCTTGCTGCCTGCAGCCGTGGTTTCTTTCCTCCTCTCCCCCAGAGAAAAGCTCCTGGCTGGCACTGCATCCCCACCCTGTGAAGGAGGCAGGGAGGTGAGAGTTCCCTGGGAAGAGGGGATGTTGGTGAAACACAACACAAGAGACCGAGGCATCTTGTGTTGTGCGTTGAATAATGTGTGCAGTTCTGGGCCGTGCACTTCCAGAAGGATCTGGAGGTGCTGGAGGGGTCCAGAAGAGAGCGACAAGACTGGTGAAAGGACTGGAGGGAAAGTCTGATGAGGAGAGGTTGAGGGAGCTGGGGCTGTTCAGCCTGGAGAAGAGGAGACTCAGGGGGCATCTCATCACTCTCTACACCTACCTGAAAGGCAGCTGTAGGCAGGTGGGGGCCGGAATCTTCTCCCAGGAAACCGATGACGGAACAAGAGGGCCCGGCCTGAAGCTGCACCAGGGGAGGTTTAGGTTGGATATCAGGAAGCTCTTCCTTATTGAAAGGGTGATCAGACACTGGAATGGGCTGTCCGGGGTGGTGGTGGAGTCACCATCCCTTGTGGTGTTTAAGGAGAGATTGGATGAGGCACTTAGTGCCTAGCTAGGTGGTGTGGTGTCAGGTCTTAGCCTGGACTTGATGATCTCAGAGGTCTCTTCCAGCCTCTATGATAATTCTGTGTAATTCTGTGTAATCTTCTTGTCACACCCCACCACATGCCAATACTAAATCCAACCTCCAGCTTTTTGCACTCCTTCATTAGGCTCTCCAGCACCGCCTTGTTTGCTTATTTTGGAAGCCTCTTTGCCTATTTCCTCATTCAGTTGTTTGTTTTAATGGTAATACAAAGTGGTGATAAACTCAGTGGACATGAGCTCTCCTTAGTTTGTTATTCCATTTTTTGCTCCTACTCAAAAAAGGAATCTAAAGCTCGTTTCAATCAAATGTGCTTTATATTGGGGTTAAAATTCTTCCTGCTCCAAGAATCACTAATCGGTCCCAAGATCTGACATCTCTCCCTCTTTCTCGATCTCTTTGGTGAACTCTTTAAAGAAGGTGTGCGTGGGGACATGACGACAGGGAGGAAAAGAGAGACAAAGATTAAATGGAGCAGGTGTCACATTTATCTTACTTGCAGTGCAAATACAATCAACAAGTGCCAGGCTAAAACCAGACCCTAAACAAAACCTGAAAAATGTTCTTAAATTAATGGTTCTTGGCTCTCTTCTGCTTGTTTTCAATTTACAGTCAACCTCCAAATACTTCTGCCAAAGAAAAACTGCTTCAGGAATGATCTCAGCGGAGCCAGTTTCACAGGGGGAGGTTTCTTCTGCCAGGGTGACCCATCACCACATCCTTCCCAAGTCACTGCCCTGCAGAGCCCTCATCCCAAAGCATCCCAGCATCCCTTCCTAAGACATAGCTCTGAGGATGCACAAAGATGAACTTTTCCATTTAAACCTCTACTCAGCACTGGCTCTCCAGCAGTGGAGAGAGGGAGGCACCTCCAGAAGTAAATAATAAATCCTATTTTAGCATTAACTTTAATTTAAACAGGACTTATTTTAGTGTTTGAGGTGTCCCTGTTCTCCATGCCCCCTTTGGTATGTAGCTGTGGCTGGACTTTGCCTTCTCAGTGTCTGCAGCCGAGAGGTCTCCCTCATACCCTGACACCAATCCATGAACCCCACCCTCCGCTGACCGTACTGATCTTTTAAGCCCACAAAGAGCAGCTGAAAAACCTCTGGGTTGCACCCTGATAAAGATTAAGAACAGGCTCAAATAAGCAGCTGCTTTGCCAGGGTGCTGGGACCCGCAGGAGCCTGGTGGTACAGATCATTTCCATGGCTTCTGGGGGATGGACTCAGGGAATCCTCTGTATGTGGGAGTGAGGGTGGAAAATCCCCCTTAATCTGCTGTGGTAGGAAAATGTGTCTCATCCAGCATGTGGGGCCTGAGCCATGCACCCGTGGCTGGCAGCAGAACAGCCCATGGAATTCTTCTGAGCACAAGCAGCGGTGTAATTTTCTTAGTGCTCATTAGAAAATCCAGATGTACCTCAAGAAAAAAAGAAAAAAAAACAACAAAAACCAAACCAACAAAACAAAACCCACTTATTTTCAATTGGAGAATGGAGATTTTAACAAAGAAAACATTTTACAAAAAAAAAATCCACTTTCTGTGGAAGGGATAAAAAAAAATTAAAAATCAGAACACATTAACAGGAAAAGAAAACCATAAAAACTCTTCCCTGAGTCAAAATATTTGTCTCAGTGCTACAACTGAAAGAGCTTTTTCTCCATCTTGGACCACTGCAGTGGCCCGTGGGTGTTGCTGTTTGCACCCGATAACCACATTTTCCTCTGTGTCTCCAATTCCCGGGACAGGCTTTCTTTGCTGTGACCTACTGGTCTTTTATATATATCTCGAATCCATCATCATGCATAATTTGGTCTGATAAAAGCCTTGACTCTCTCTCCATATCTTGCCCTGCCCCTGCCTTCTCCCCATGCGGTTCCAGCGCTGTATACAGGGCTTTGTGATCCCCTTGCAGCTTTTGTGTGGTGCGTCCCTAGAGACAGCCGGGTCCTGCTGGAGAGTCTGCTCTGGGGGCCTCCAGCCAGCCCAGAGGTGAGTGGCCACCCTGACCCTGGTCTGACACTAAGCAGCTGGATGCCTGAGTCCATCTTCAGGAGGCAGTGAGTGGTTCCTGGTAAGCCAAGGCTATAAAGCTGATATCAGAGTCATGGGAAAATGTGTTCATTTTGCCTTTTATTTCATTAAGGAATTGCTCAGCAGTGTGTGATCCTATTTGGCATGGGGCAATTTCTGCTCAGAGCAGCTGGAAACACCTTGACCCATCAACTGCTGATAACACAGGGATAATCACCCCCCAGTTTCCCCTGCTGCTGCTGGGTTTGCTGCAGGACCGAGAGGGAGGACAAGCCCAAGGGCAGGCATAGCTCCAAGCCTGGCCCTTTGTGTCCTTGGCAGGGGCTGGAGTGGTTGTTCAGGAGCAAAAGGATTGCCTTTGCTGTCCCCAGGAATGCTTTTCCCATCACCATGGCACAGCCCATCCACACAGCCCAGCACAGCCAGGACCAGCCTCCTGAACCAAGGCAGAGTGGTGAGCTACAGCAGCGTTAAAATAATTTCATTCTACCTGCAGGATATGAAGTGGATTTCCAGGAAAGCTCTCAGAGGAGAAAAGCAGTGCCCCCAGACAATACATAATTAAACCAAACATGCTCCTTGACATAGGCAGAAGCAGCAAGCACGGTGGCTGGGGTGGCATGTCACTGCTGAGACACACACATCACCCACAGCCAGCAGCAGGACTGAGAGTGCAGGAGGCAGCTGGTTATGGGGCAGCCCATATCTCCTGGCCAGGTTTGGATGCTCATGCTGTTGCAGGGATGGTGGCACATGCTGGGGACAGCTCGCTTCAGCCATGCCAGTGCCACTGCATGACCAAGGGCCCATGTCCATGCCAAGCAGTGTGCAGCTTGGACAGGAGGCTGGTTTGTTTTGCATCAGGTGGAGCAGAGCAGAAGATGGGTTCTGGATCCCCCCTTCCCCAGGACATGTTGCATGCCAGAAAATTTGTCCCCAGAAGAAGCAAAGCCGGGGCAGTTTTGATGCGTAGGCCAGGCTGGCTATAGCGACACGGGATGAATTGCAGGCTTTAGAAAAAGATCTTCCCCAGACAAAGCTGAAAGATCAGCTTTCCATTTATAATTGTAATACTGTGTGAATCAGTGCAAGTAGCTGGTCTGGTCACAGTCACAAATGGAAGCTTTTGTTCTTCCCCAAGACTGAAAATTACTGTTAAGCTTCTTTTAACGTTGGAAACAAGCAATTGTTGCAGGAGAGAAAACACCCAGCTTGTGTGCAAGCCCCAGCCCCCATACCATGTACATCCATCACAGCTGCCCTGCAGCAGCTCCAGGTCTTTGGACTCACTGGGATCAGCTTGTTCTGTTCAGCACTGGAGGTCCTGGGGTCAGTCCCATCCTATTTCCCAGATGGTGGCTGTCGCATGTCACCAAGTTACACAGGCAGGAGCACAGGGACCAGCCAGGGCTCTGCAATGCTGAGTAAGGGCTTGGAAATGTTTTTGTGCATTTTGTGTTACTAAAACCTGGAAGAATTCAGACTGGTCTTCTCCCCTTCCGTACACTTGCTGCCCCACTACCTTGACAATGTGGCACTGTAACACTTTGTGACAGGGACAATATAACCAGGCTGTGGCAGATGCTGTCACTGGTGCTGACCATCCAGCTGTTGCTTTTAAGGTTCAATGTCAGCAGAAGCAGCTGCTGCAGTGGTTTATTAATGCACCTTGTCTGGGGTTTTGGCCAAGAGTAGAGGAAAATTAAAAGGAAGAAGGTGCCAAAGCTCTGATGCACACCCAGCTGGGGCTTTGCAGGCTTCTGGACAGTGGCCACAGGAATATCTGGACTGCCCTTTCTTCCTTAAAGGGTGTCAAGATCATGGTTTTTATACCTCTCCCCACTCCCTGTTGTACTTTGCTCCTGTACTACATTCACAGAAACCCAGGATGGTGGATGGTGGAAGTGACATCTGGAGACCATCCCATCCAAGCCCCCTGCCCCAGCAGGGTCACCCAGAGCAAGGGGCCCAGCACTGCAGTGTCCATGCTGAATCTCTCCAGAGAAGGAGACTCCACACCCTCTCTGGGCAGACTGGGACAGGCTCTGACACCCTCACACCAAAGAATTTTCTCCTCCTGTTCAGATGGAACCTCCTGGGTTTCAGTTTGTGCCCCTTGGTGCCCCTTGTCCTGTGGCTGGGCACCACTGACCAGAGTCTGGCCCCATCCTCTCACCCCCTAAAGGGCCCTTTAGCTCTTGCTCAGCATTGCTCAGCTCCCCTCTCAGGCTGCTCTTCTCCAGCTGCACAGCCCCAGGGCTCTCAGCCTGGCCTGGCACAGAGATGCTCCAGCCCCTCAGCAGCTTTAGAGCCTCAGCTGGACTCTCTCCAGTGGTTCGTTGTCTTTCTTGAACTGGGGAGCCCAGAACTGGACACAATACTCCTGAGGTGGCCTCACTGGAGCAGAGTAGAGGGGCAGGAGAACCTCCCTTGACCTGCTGGTCACACTCTTCTTCATGCACCCCAGGAGAGCACTTGCCTTCCTAGCCATGAAGGCACATTGCTGGCTCACGGTCAAATAGTTGTCCCCCAGCACTCCCAGGTCCTTCTCCATGGAGCAGCTTCCCAGCAGGTCTCCCCCTCCCCTGTACTGGGCAGGGAGTTATTCCTCCCCAGCTGTAGGACCCTGCACTTGCCCTTGTGAGTTGTTTCCCTCTGCCCAACCCCCCAGCCTGTCCAGGTCTCACCAGCACAGCTCCGGTGTGTCACCTGCTCCTCCCAGTTTTGTATCATCTGCAAACTGCATTCACTCATTTAAAACCCCTGCTCCTCCTGGTGAGCCACAGCTAACCCGTGGGGACCTTAGCACACCCACAGCATGCGACCCCAGGCTTCCTGGGACTCCCGTGGTGCCCTGGGCTCCAAACACACAACGACTATTTTGAGGGTTTTATTTTCAGTTGGAAATATTTGATACAAAGGTGGTGCTGTGCTGCAGCTGGGGACAGTGGGTTATGAAGCACGGGTGGGTGCCTCACACCCTGGGGCACAGAGTGAGGGCACGCAGGAGGGTAAAATGACTGTCCTGGGGGCTGCGGAAAGTGCTCAGCTTGGGTTGGTTTGAGCTACTGTGCCTCCCAGAAAGACTTTCTGATGTAGGTTGCCCCCAGACCAAGCCGGGGCTGAGTTCAGCATTTCAGCAGGGCTGGGGAGCATGAATGATCAGCCACCTTGTGCTTCAAATGCTTTTGGGCTGTCACCTTCCCCTGAGGCACCGGTGAGGTGAATTTGGTGGCAGAGAGGATCAAGCTGACAGTAGCTGAGAACACACAGCTCATTCCACTGATGCATGACACAGGGGAACAGAGGGGGAAAAAGGCCATTGATACCCTATGTGCCTTATCGATTTAGCTGATGCCAGCAGATATACACAGCCCATAAACTGTATGACTGCAGGGAAGCAACACTATTCCACCACTGCTGATGGAATAGAGCTGGATTCCATCAGCTCCTGCAGGTGCCCGCAGGAACCCCTCCCAAATCCACTTCCCATTTAAATGCTTCCTTCCCTTTTTCTTTCCTTCTGCCTTCCTTTCCATCCTTCTGTTCTTCCATTTATTGATGTGTATAACACAGGCTATCTCATCCTGCCTGAGGAGGGACTTGAGATCTGATTCCTGTTCTCCTTACCTTTCCAGGCTGCAGGGAGCTGTTCAGGTGCCACAGAAAAGCTCCAAATTTTTTTGGTAAAGGCTGTCAGCCCCTTCCTGCCTGGCCCTGCCTTGCCTCTCACACCCTCCCATGGGCTCAGAGACCAGAGCAGATACTAAATGTGATTCCTGGTGGTATATTTACTAGATATGGTCAGGACACAACCCCACCAAGAACAAGCTTTGCCTCCAGGTGGCTGGGCAGATGACTGGGAAGGGGTCAGCTGCATCCTGGAGATGTGTTTATCCCTACACAGTCTGTGCTGAGAAGCAGATGTCAGGGAGGACAAAGCCATGAGGCTTCTCTCCTGCACACTGAGATACTGTAGTTACCCCTGTCAGGGGAGAAAAGAAAGCTTTACACACATGGGGTAACAGGATGGGCAGCATGAGTTGGAGCACACACCCTGCAAGACTCAATTTGGCAGGCTGCGGGCAGGCAGCAGGATGGGGACGGAGAACCACTGCAGCTGGGGAGGGGGTCAGCCCTGCCCAAAGATGCCATCACCTTTTCAGCACTTGCCACCTTCACATCAGTCCTGCAAACAGAGAGGCAGGGACACCTTGGCCCCAGGCAGCAGGAAGGTGGATGGACAGGAGCTCCCCAGATTGCTTCCCTATGTGGCAAACCCCTGTGAGCTCTTCCCAGCCATTTCTGGAAGATCTCCTTCAGCCAACAACATCCTGAGGGGTCTGAAGGGAAGCACGGTGCAGCGGTTCCCTTCACGTGCGAGAAAAACACTCCTCTAACCACTGATAGCTCGACAGCAGAGTTACAGGCAGCCATGTGTGGAAACTGTGAAGGGTGTTGTCACAGTTTAGGGTCAGGGCAGCCCCTAAGACCCAACGGACAATGTCTGTTAATCCCCCCTCCCTCCCCAAAGGGGAAAAGAAAAGGAATAAGGGAGAGAGACTTAGTGTTTAGAAAAGGAAACTAGAACAGCTTTGATGATTAACAATAATAAAATAGAATATGTACAAATCTATACAAAACCAGTACTGAACCCAACCCCCCGATGGTAATGACATCCGCGGCACCACTGATGGTGTAGATCAGGCGCCAGGGGTCCCAGACCGGGCCCCCCAGCAGACGGGAGCTGTGTTCAGGAGCTGGATTCTGGTACTGGATTCAGGAACACGGGATCAAAGGCAGAATGGACAGAGTCCTCCTTGGATGTTCTGGGGAAGCAGTCCAAGAGGGGAGAAGAGCCCGGGGAAACGCCCAAGAGCCCCTCCTGGATCCCTCTGCTTGCTACTGAATAGATCCTTGCTGCCAAATATGACGTCTGTGGGATGGAATCCCTTGCTGGTCAGTTGGGGGTCACCTGCCCTCTCCGCTCTGTCCTAGGTGCAGTCTTTTCCTTTCTACACCCCCCTGTGTGGTACCCACCGTCCAGCAGTGGCCTTGGCCTGCACACCAGTCCTTGGCAGTAACTCTGCCCATGGGCTGTTCTCAGTGCTGGCAGCAGACACTGTCTGTGAGAACAGGCTGCTAACTTCAGACAGTGCTGTGAGTTAGAAGTGCTGAACTGAAAAGTAAAATCACTGAACAGAATTAGTCCTGTTTTCACCCAAACAGGTGTGAATGCAAGAATTATGTAGAAAATAAAGGTAGTTACAGTTGGTTCAAAACATTTTCACAACTAAGGCTCAAGGTTTTTAATCA
>VWZY01006002.1:0-13136 GCA_013399075.1 Chloroceryle aenea | reverse complement strand
TTTTTTTTTTTTTCCTCCCTCCTGTTAATTAAAACTAATAAATCTGCTCAACAGAGTTTGCAGAGCAGGGGGACAAGGTACAGTTATCTTGACATGGCAAGGCCATCTCGCTCATTTCCCCAGACCTTTTATTTATTTAATTTATTCACCTATTTATTCAGTTCTTGAGCCTGTTCCAGAAATAAGCTGCTGATGTTACGTGCAGGCTCTTTGCCTTTCTTTCACGAGGAAGCAGTCCCACAGGAGCTGCAAATAATCAACAATTATCATGGCACGCATCCCTAGACATAATTACAGACAATCCAGATCAACCTGGAAACAAAGGGAGGCTGTGTTATACAAGACCTGCTCAGTCTGTTCCTCCTCACAGGCCCCGTACCCTCCGTAGAAGAAAGGGAGATGAAACACCAGGTTTTTGGGCTCAGAGTGGTTGCTGCAGTGCTCAGTCCTTTTGATTTGAGCGATGAAGCAGGAACAAGGGATAAGCTCCATCAAGTTTAATACCATCTGATATGTTGCACAACACCCCAGAGAGCTAGGCTGTACCTCCCAGCCCCAGGACTGTACAGAGTCCCACAGGGCTCTTGGTACCTATGAACTATCCCCCATGTCTTTCTCCAGCATGGTAGATATCTTAGAATCATAGAACCATAGAATTGTCAGGGTTGGAAGGGAGCTTAAAGATCATTTCATTCCAACCCCCCAGCCATGGGCAAGGACACCTCCCCCTAGAGCAGGTTGCTCAGAGCCCCATCCAGCCTGGTCTTAAAAACCTCCAAGGATGGGGCTTCCACCACCTCTCTGAGAAACCCATTCCAGCATCTCACCACCCTCATGGTGAAGAAATTCTTCCTAATGTCTCACCTGAATAGGCCTATCTCTAGTTTTAATCCATTCCCTCCAGTCCTATCACTGCCTGACAGCCTAAAAAGTCCCTCCCCAGCTTTCTTGTAGCTCCTTGAAGAAGATACTGGAAGGCCACAATAGGTCTCCCTGGAACCCTCTCTTTTCCAGACTGAACAAATCCATCTCTCTCAGTCTGTCCTCGTAGGAGAGGTGCTCCAGGCCACTGACCATCCTCGTGGCCCTTCTCTGGACACGTTACAGCACATCCATATCATTCTTGTAACATGTCCTCCAGGATGACAGAAGTGGCCTCCAAATTAGGCACCCAATCCGAGATGGGACAGGCAGTATTTTTTGGAGATGCTGCCCATCCCGAGATCCTCCTTACCTACAGGGAGCAGCTGGTGGTTCCTCCTCTCCAGCATCATGCTGCTGCTGGATGGAAGAAGTGAAGAGAAGGGTGACCCAAGGGTGCTGCAGAGCCCCTGGCTGACTTTCAAAGGCAGAAGTTTGTGCAAAATGCCTTTGTTCAGAAGTTCTATGGTCTCCTCCTCCTCGCCAAGAGGAAGGCAGTGTTGGTAGCTATAGCAACCAGACCTCCTTCACTCCAGCCGCCAAACTTTGCCCAGATGGGCTTGGGCGAAGAAATGAAGAGGGACAGGAGAATGCAAATGACCTGCAATCCCTCCAAACCCTTACGATCAATATTATATTAATTTTAAACCATGGGAGTTAGTCAAGATGTGTGTAAGGATAAGGAATCCCGGGTAACATGGACGATGGAAAAAAAGCAAAGGGAAAGGCATGAAACAGAGAAACAGGATGATCATCCCTCTCTTCTACCCTCCTAGTCTCCAACCAGTCTCAGAAGAGGCTGTACTAGTGTCATCCAGAGGGTGACAGCTTTAATTAGTGATTTAAGTACCCTCTACGGCAGATCTTGTTCTCTCCCTGCTGTCAGGAAATGGCTACACTGCAGTTGTTGAGACAGGTGTGTCCTTCCCCTGCTCTTCCCGCTCTCTGGCACATCAGCCCGGCACAGCAGTGGGGTGTTGGTCACCTCTGTGACTGTGCTGTGCTCTGCCCGTGTGTAAAGCAGAGCTGGTTGGGGAGAGCAGCAGCCAAACTGTGGTGATATCAGCCTCAGCAGCTGTGGCTGTTAGTGCAACGCTCCGTGTACACCTGCCCCAACAACAACCACTGCAGGGGGGTTAGAGTCCAGAAAAATAGTGGCTAGTTGTGGGACAGGACATCCAGATTCAGTGGTCCTTGCACCTTCCTGCCCTGAACAGCACTGGGGCTTTTCTACTCCACCCTTGTCCCTCTCCTCTGCACAGGATTTCTTGTGGCTGTTGTTCCCATTTCTTTGGATTTCTGATTTTGATGGCTGATCAAAAAGCCCCAGTGACTCTTTTAGCCCCTTTTTCCTGAACTGGGTGAATTCCTTTTTCCTGCTTTACAGATAAGGAAATGTAGGCAGGGGGAAAAGGACTTGCTCAAAGTAATCCATTGACCAGCAGTGGCAGATGTAGAAATCAACAACCAGTGGTAGATGCAGGAATCGACCCCAACACCCTGAACCTGAGTTTTATAGATCAGCTAGGCTGCAAAGCTTGGACATTTTCCCCATGAAACAATTCTTTTTTTTCTAATTTAGGTGTCTTTTTGGACAAAACTGAAGGAAAAAAACCCCAAAATTTGACTTGTCATAGAAAAGTTATCCTTTTCTTTGCACTGAACTCCCTGACTCAGGTCTCCAATGAAAATCTCCAATCCACTAAAAGAACTTAAGTGTTGATTTTAGAAAGATGATTGTTGCTTTTTGCAAACAATCACTTTTAGAGAAAGCTGTTTATACAGATAACTGCCATCCTTCTCTCACTTGAAGCAGCAGCTGTTGTGGGAGACAGCTGAAATGACAAACACCCTCTTGCTCAATCCATCACCCAGACACCAGGAAAGAAGAGCTACTTAAGTTAAAGGACAATGTTTGCATAAGAGGAGCTAGACCACAAATCAGTCCACACTGGAAGCCAGGAGAAGGTTTTAACCATAGCAGCGGGCTCCTGGAATGATCTTCTGGTGGTATGAGGAGATAAGAAATACCACCTTTTCCTAAGATGGAACTGAAGCAGGTGAGGGAGTTCATGCAGCATTGCATGTGATGGCGCTCACTTTGACTCGAGCCGGTCGGAGATCTGATTTCATGTTTCTGTTTCATGCCAGATGTCTCTGGGCAGCTAGAGTTCTACCTAATGATCCCTGCTGTATGGAGAGGAACTTAAAGAACATTTTGCTATTGAATTTCCATAGTCTTCCCTATCCTATTTGCATTTAAAACTAGATTTCAGATGCTGTGCGTGGGACAAGACACATTTCTGCTCAATACGTGTCCAATTTTCCCCGTGCGCATTCAGGCTGGCGGCACCGATTGCTGTTGATGCAGATGGAGTTGTGTAAGGATTTGGAGTTTTCTGGCCCAGAGAAATCTTACAGGGAAATCGCTGCTGCGGTACTGAATGCTCTGGTTGAGCCAACACATGGCAGGGCAGTGTGGTGTTTCTGATTACTAAGAAACAAAATTATTATAATCTGAGGGCTTGAATCTTTTCCCTTCTTAAACAGGGATAAAAGAAAACAATTTCTGGCCCAGCCATTAATAGCTATTCCAAAGAGAATTGATCTCAAGTAGCAAGAAACATTTTGCTTCAGCTATTTCAAAGCATTACTTTTCAACCTTTTCAGCTCTGTTATTAAAATGCTTCTCTTTTTTAGAAGAAATTGATTTACATTTTAAAACAGTAAAAAAAATAATATTCAATTAAAAAATAAATCCCATTTGAAAATGTCATAGAGTGGGTGAAGAGGGAATGCTATCGACAGACAATTCTGGAAGGCTAAAGCCTCTTCTAGTTTAGCCTTTACTAAACAGATCAGCTGCAAGTTGGTGTCTGACACAATTAACACTGAGGAGTAAGATATCAGGGCAGGAAGGGACAGAAGAGTTCTGAGCACACTTAGCTAAGGCAGGCACTTCTGAATCAGCTGCACCATGCCAGCTCCATCCCTGGGTGCAGTGAGAACCATTGGACACAATTTTAGAGCCAACACAGCAGTATTTAAGAAGATGATGATGCAAAAATGTAGAAAAGGGCAGATGCAACACCTGCCTTTTCTGGAAGGGAGGTGAATGAGTTTGCCTCTAATTTCCAGAAGCTTACTGAGAGCAAACAAAGCCTATGCAAGCATGTGGAAGAACATGGGAAAATGATTAACAGCCAACATGAATTTGTAAAGACCAAATTGGGTCAAACCAATCTAATTTCCTCCAATGACAGGGTGGCAGGGCTGGTTCTGGGGGAAGATGCAGGAGATGTCATCTGTCTTTGCTTCAGGAAGGCTTTTCAAACTGTCTCCCATGACATTCTCATCAGCACGCTGGGAAATGTCTCTATATTGTGATTTGGCTGTACCTAAAGAGGGATTATCAATGGTTCCCTGTCAGAAAGGAGGGATGCATCTAGCAGGGGTCTCTCCCGATATGGTAAGATTAGATATTTCAATTAACCTCCTGGATGATGGAAAAGAGGAGATGTTTATTAGATCTGCAGAGGGCTCACCCCAGGGAAGGCTACGAGCGCTTTGGAGGACACAAAACCAAATTCAGACCAGACATGAGACCCAGCAATGGGAAATTGCAGAAAGGGCCTGAGACATCCTGTAAAGCTGATGAAATTTGGGCCAGATCAGCATGCAGCTCAACACCAAGCTGCTTGCACAAACACCAGGTGGGCTACAACAGGCTGGGCAACAGCTCGATGGAAAAAGATCCAGGGCTGCATTTGATGAGAAGTGGAACAGAGTGTAGCAACAAAAGACAAAGGGTTGACTGCAACATTGTCTTAGAAATGGCTCAGAAAGAGCCTTCTCTGAGAGGGGAGTGAAATACAGAAGTCCTCTGGGGTTTTCTGTCCTCGTTTCTGTTCAATGGTTTGGGTCCAGAAAAGGCAATTTTGGCTGCCACTGGGTTTGGTTTAAATACATGGGTATTTCCTCCAGGAAGTTACCAATTCTCTTTCTTATTTCTGCAGAGCATGATTTTCATTCTGCGCCTGACACTGCCTCCCTGGATCTTTCGATCTTTCATGTGGAGCCAGGGATTAATATCATTTCAACACCACTCGCAGAAAAATCAGTAAATTGCATTTGCGTTTCACTGGAGGATACAGGCTCCAGCACAGCCTTCTCCTTCAGGGAGACACGGAGTGATGGGGCTACTCCAACGGGCTGTGACCAGAAAACTGCCAGAAGAAAGAAGATTCACAGTCTCTCAGATCTCAATGACGGCTCTATCCTTTAGCAACTCTGCTGTAAACATACGCTGAGCAGTAACTGTGAATGCATAAAAAAGGCTGTTGCTAATAGATTGTACTGCTTGTTGCTACTCTACTACGAAGGTCCTGCTAATTTTTTGTTTTCACCGAATTTTCCACTTGAAATATGAGAGCAGAAATGAAACTGTGAGCTGCATCAATAAAGAGAGGCAGAGCTGCTGCTCTGCCTTTGGCTCTGCAGTACCGGTGGGGGTGGGAGTTTGAAGCCTGGTGGCATCGCCTGCATGTGTCCTGCAGGACCCAATGTCATAGTTCAGGTTTCCACCTAGAGCCTCACCCCAGGCTGCTGACAACCATGAAAAAGGGAAGACAGGGCTGAAAATTGTCAGACTAACCTACTCAGCCTTGTTCCTGGCAGCCCTGAAAATACAAAAAAAACCCACCATATAATAAATAAACAAGAAAATAATAACAACAAAACCAATACAGTCCAAGCCTTAGAAGTAAGGAAAGATGCTGCCGGTCTTGGGAGACAAGGGCTGCTTTGGAGAGAGAAAGGACAGTAACTGAGCAAGCATGGCCATTTCTAGTGGCATGGTGGCTGAGCTTCAAGGTCACACTGACAAAGGCAATTTGTTTGCCTCAAAAGCCAAACTTTTTGTTTCCCAAATGCACCTTCCTCCAGCCGTATTTCATACTAAGCCACTGTCCTCGTGTGGTCAGCTGCAAAGCAACGCGGGGAGGGCCCCAACAGCAGAGCTGCATCAAACTGTGCCGCCATTCAGCAGCACCCGGCAAGGAGATTTAAAGGCTATTGTGGAGAAATCCTTTAAATCCATCCGTGTAGTGTAGGAACAAGAAAGGCAAATGGGTAACTGGGAAGCGTTTTGATGCTGGGAAGGAATACAAATCAGAAGGGCTGCTGGAGCGTTACTGCATAACTCCTCGTGTGTTGTTGCCAAAATCCCTGAATCCTGCTATTTTCAATTGACTAAATTATCTAGGGAACTGCAGAAGGAGTGGGTCCCAGCTCCCATGTTTAGGGGATGCTTGTGCTTACCTGTTTGTCTGGCCTCTGCACCTAAAGCACCTTTACTTGGCAGAGCAGAGGACCCAGACAGCCTCGCAGACCCTCCTGCTGCAGACACCCCAGTGGGCCCACGAGTACAGTGGCGTTGGAGTTGTGGGTGCAGTGGGAGCCCCAGTGATGGTTGGTTGGTACCTCCAAAAGAAACCCAGCAAGGATGTGCACAGCAAAACACACTGATTGTGGAAGAAAGCACACGGCGGGGAGGGGTGGGGGATGGGGTGTCTGAAATTCAGAGGTGTCCAAGTTAGACCTTGGACTGCGCATGCTCCCCTTCTGGGGAACCACCGAGAACTGCCCAAGACCCAAACCTGGGAAGACACGAGGGGTTGGATGAGCGTGCACAAGGGCATGGGGGAGTGTTCACAAGCAGCTGCTGATGGAGAAGGCATAAGTGAGAGGGAGAGCCTAGAAGTGTTCAAACATGCAAACACACAAACCCTCTTAACAATCAGCACAGATGGAAATATTGATGGTTGCATTAAAAGTAAATATATTTTTAATTAAATCATTTTCCCCTCCTCCATTCAAGGGGCATGAAAGCACTTATAAAATTAAACTGCTGCTTGAATTTCTCTCCCCGTCTCTCCTCCAACACACACCACAGCCTCCATTTCCCTCTCTGCCTTCCCACCATCAATACTACCCCACAGCACCACCATCTTTTGGCTCTTTAACCCTTACTTGGCAACCTAAAAAACAGAGCAGAGCAGCTGATTTTCTCCCCTCTTCTCTCTCCTTTTCCAGATCAGGCACAGCTCTGAAGGGCTCATTAATCAAAAGGCAATTAATTCCCCATCATGGGGGCAAATACCAGATACAGACATTCAATAGCCGCCTTTTTCCATGCTTGAGTGTTTCTCTGATTCCTGCAAACTAAAATAAAAAGAAGGCAAAGCAAAAGAAACACCAAATGATTAAACGCTTCATTACCATCCTGCAAAGGCGGCGAGGCCACAGCTTATTTATCTCTGTCACCAAAGAGACAAATAGTCCAGAGGTGGTGAAATGGTTGCCAAAAGTGGGGTGTAAATCAGGGTGTGGGGTGGTGAGGTCCTCTTGCCCTAGAAGGTCTTGTGAGCATGAAACATCTACAAAAAAAGAGTGTTTCCCTCCAAAATGGGGCAAAAAAATCTTTTCTTCCTTGGCTCCCAGGCTTTGAGACCAGAAGCTGCTCAGCCTTTCTCCCATCTCGTCCTAATATCAGATCCCTGCTTTGCTCCCAGCACGTGGCACGGGTCTCTGTGAGGACCATTGCACATCACACCAACAACCCACTACCCTTGAAATATAACTTATGAACACCTTCATGATGGAGAAAAGAAGCTACTGCTCCTTTTAATTTTGATGCTGAGAAGTCAAGAAGCAACTAAGGGCTTTGATACATAAAGTGTTAGGTTCGCTCAATTCTCAGGTCCCAATCAATTAGCCAATGATCGCTGCATACAGAAAAATTAAGGGTAAACTATTATATTAGTTATTTAATCACTGAACTTACAAAAAAACAAGGCATATGATTCAAATGCTCCGTTGGTATCATTAATCATAGTTTGTAGCAGAAAATAATTTTATATTATTAAAGCAATTACCATGTAATCATTTATGTTAGCAAAAATTCATTAATCTTTATTCATTATGGAGTCAGACCACATTATTTTAGCCTATTCCATCTAACTTGCCATTGCACAGTGGTGCAAAAATTAAAAAAAAAGGAAAAAAGTAACAAAAGGAATTTCTTACAAAACTAAACTATAATGCTTGGCAGAAATTACTGCTAAATATAATTAATATAAAGGTGTTATGTCTGCATGAGGGACAGTACAAACAGTGTCCTCTCCACAGCATTTATTTGCTATTACTCTATACCTCAGGCTGCAGCTCCCAAGGGCTCAGTGCTCACAAGTAGGAGCAGGGTATTTTTTTCCCCCCTTTTATTTAGTCACCTGAATAAATGGCCAGATTGTGTTCAAAAACCAGCAGCTCTCACTGTGAGCCTGATGGGCAGATTAGTATAAAAATTCATCTGCATTGGAGGCAGGAGAGCAAAGCGTTGTGCTCTCCATCAAAACCCTGCCCCAAAGCCCTCCACCCCTCCACCCCATCAGCCCACCAGGATGTGCAAGTGGCTGGCAGCTCTGCTTCTGGATTTCATCCTCAAGGTTTGGGGTATGACAGCCAGAACTAAGCCTCTCCCAAGAAAATCAAAGCGGCAGAGGAAGATGAGCTCTGCCAATCTGGGTCAGGCTCTTATCTGCCAGCAAGCAAAAAGAAATTGGCCTGACTTTTTTTTTTTTTTTTATTAAATCTTTCAAGATGAGTGAAACTGCAATGCACATTATTATCATTATTTTACTTTAATAGTCAAAGAGGTTACCCAAGACCTTTTGATTTTATATCCATGAACTTATCTTGATAGTTTTTCCTCCATGGAAAAAAAAGGAGGAGAAAAAAAAAAAAAAAAGACAGCTTCTCCCAGGAGACAGAGATTTCAGGCACCTTCACATGCCGTTTACAAACTGGGTAGCTAAGCCCTGGTTTGGTTGGTGAACAGGTTTTCCTCCAGTCCCTCTCCCCAGGGAAACACAAATTTGTCTTCAAAACATCACTGCAAAGTAGGACAGTAACTTTTGTGCTATTTTGCTGCTAAGATGCTATTTTGCTGCTAAGAGAGAGTGAGCAGATTGCCCAAGGTAGCTGATGGGGGATTGTGATGTGTTCAGGAATAAGAACTGGGTCTCCAGTTTATGCCATCCCTTGACACGCTCTGGAGTCAACTTCCCCCTAAGATCAAGGACAATTAGATGACCCCTTGGGCCCAGGGGCCATGCTTGGTAACATGTGGGTTTGGGCACTGGCTGTCTCATGCAGCAGCACCAGGTCAGTGCTCAAACTCCTGTCCTCTGCCTTGGAGCTGCTTTTCATGCCAGGCAGACACTGCTGAAGACAGAGTGACATCTCTATCAAACTCCCCTTCAAAGGCTTTGTGCCATAATTCTGGCTCGGATCCTGCCTCTCCGTGGTCACTTAGAGTTACCCCGAGTTTCTGGGAGTTTGAACTCCCCCCCGCCACAGCACGGGCACGCGCATGACACTCAGAGCAGCCCTGTGCAGCACCTGCTCTGCTTGGTCCCAGCAGGTCATTCACACCTGTCTGGCCATGGGGGGTGACACAAAGCCCTGAGGAGACTTACCTAGCTTGTCAGCGATATCCCAGCCACCTCAGAGGAAAGAAAGTGGCAGAGCTGCATATCGAGTCAACAGAGGACTTAGCGAGGCCAGCCTGGGGTGATTTACTTTGTGAGTGCTTTTCAGAGCGCAGCAGGGCAAAGGAGCCAGGTCCTAAGAAGTGCAGAAGGAAAGAGATGGGTGAAGGAAAGCAAATCATGGTCACCTCCAGAGCTCCCTGGTCATCTCCAGGCTCCTCTCATCTGAGTGCTAGCCCTTTCCAGAGATAAGACCACCACCTTTTCTACTCTTTTTCCACACAGACAGAGAATTGCAGCTCCTGCTTCCCTGCCATGTTACTCCAGGCTTGCATCACTGAGATACGAAACTGGAGCAAGAGGAAGGTTTTCTGCCCCCAGTGTTTCCATTTTCCCCATTGCTGGTCACCCCCAGCAATGCCAGAGAAACTCAGGCAGCTCTCCCCAGCATAGGTTGGCAGAGCGCTACAGGGTCAATAAAAATGACCTGTTCAGCCCCCAGAGGGATTGACTCACATCACCCCAAAATGTCATGGTTTGGATTTACAAGGAAGAAGAAGCAGCTTCAGTATATGCGAGAGGCAATTTGGTCTCAAAGTAAGTAATACTAAAAGAGCAATATTGTTTTCCTTTGGAGCATGTAACGGGTTGTCATGGGGAAGGCGTGTGGGCTTTTTTGCAAAGGGAGCATCGCTGATGACCTTTGGGTAGTGTTTGCTCAGAGCCAGCTGCTGCTGAATGCACAGCCCTGGGCTCTGTGAATCCACAGTCTCATGGCTGCGCTCTCTTTGAGTGAAATGCTGCCCAACCCTGTCATCCCTCTTGCTGATCCACATCTCCATTCTTCTTCCAGAGCCAGAAGAAATCGTCCTCAAGTGTTTAGTATTGCACAAAAGTTGCCAAGTCCCTGGAAAGATATCCCCTTTGGACAACAAGTCTAATAAGCAGCTGGAATTTGTCCCAGATCAAGTCTCAACAGTCTATAACATGGCTCCTAAACCCATCACTGAGCTAGAGCCCTACACCAGCAAGCCCACGGTACAGCCCTGGTGCCCATAACCGTGGGAATGAGCCATGCTTGGCTTGAGGGATAAAGCAGAGGATCAACAGTTCCTGTTTCTTTCCCAGTTTTGGCAATGATCCACCTGATGATTTCAGGGGTTTAACTACTTATTCCTTTGTTCTGTGGGAAAACTCCAGGACACACAGGCTTACATCCAGCCCCCAGCTAGTGGTGGGAGACATGGAGGTGGGATGCATGGTTTAGGTGTGCAGGGAAGGCGCTCTCTTCCCAGGCAGTTCTGCATGTCCCTCTTGGACAAGCACACAGTCCTGCACGTTTCCTAAGAAATGGAGCCATCTCTTGGACAAACTCCTGGGGCACCCCAGGAGAGGACATGGCCTATCACAGCCATCAGCATGGATGTTGCTCGGTATGGGGTTGAGTTGGGTTTTGAGGTGGAGGTCTGACTGCAATCACATCTCCCACCTATTTTTCAGGCTTGGTTTGGTGCATCTGTGGTACTCTGGAAGCAGCTTAAAGAGATTTTGATAGCATTGCTGGGAGAAAATGAACCTGTTAATGCTGCTATTTGCTGCAAAAAGGATTCACGCCCAGAACACTTTCTCACAGCAATGATCATTTTTAGCTGTGAGAATGAATTAGCCTTCTGAAAAGCTATTTGCATGGGAAAGAGGTCAGCTAGAAGCAGCAAAGTGATTATTTGGGGGTAGGGCCCAGCCCCATCCCTGAGGAGACATGGGTTTAATTCTCATTTTTAACTCTCAATTTTCAGCCACCCTCTGCACCCTTGAAGTCTCTTTGCCCACAGCTCTGATGATTAGGGGCAATAACCAGCACAGGAGGGCACAGGGGTGTCACAAGGGCTTTAAACGTTCCTGCAGATAACCTGCTGCTCCCCTGTTGCTAATAAAAGTTCTGGGTTTATTCTGGCAGGATTGGTTCGTTTAATCGTGTTCAGATTGATGAGTCTGCTTGCAGCAATTTAACAACAAATACTGTGAGGTCAGTGTGACTAACCCCAGACACTCATTCATCAACAGCCCCCTGGATGATCCCAGGAACCCCATGCACCCACACCTGCTCTGCAGGTAGATCCACCCAGCTCTGAACCAGGCCCATGATCTGTCTGGCTCCTCTGGTAGCTGTCAATTGCAGGCAACATTTCCATAGGAAAGAGGACAAAAAGATAATTATCCCTCTGTGGCAGGTTCTGAGAGTACCAACCAGCCCTCACCCTGGGATGCCACTGGGATTGGGGCTGGTTTGGTCTCCAGGGAATAATGCCTGAGCTCTGCCTGAAAGGGCTTTATTTTCTTTTGGCCTCACTGAAGGCCACACAGATGCTGGTGCTTCCTTCAGTCAGTTGCCCTTTTCATCTCCAGGTTGGGCTCCCATGCACGGGGCTTTTCATCTTCTTGTCTTTTTACCCAACACAAGGAGACCTTTGTAAGGCAGGAGTTGGCATCTGCTCCCAATGGGACAAGAGTCCAGGACAGATACTGTCTCCTCCACTGCCCAAATCCTAACCGCGTGCCAAGAGCAGCATCCAGGGCCGACTGCTCCGGGCTGGGCACAATGAAATGCAGGTCTTCACTGACTCTTCTGATGGTTCTGGTAGCCCCGGTTGGGTGGTAAGCAAACTTTTCTCAACTGCATCGTTTATTTCTTTCTCCACCTTCCTGTGTTACTAATTATCTGAAAGAGATTGATAAACCTGCCAGTTGCCACTCTGGTTACAGGTCACTTACTGTGGTAATAAGAAGTGCAGAAATCAATAGCCATAAATAGTGGTTGGGAATCAAATTCCCTGAACAGTGCTTCAAGTGAGGAGAAGGTTTAATTATGTCATTGTCTGGTGTACTTTCTCCTGGAGGAGCAGGACAGAGCTGAGGGGAGGTGAGAGGCAACATACTCTCAGAATTAATCTAGTCCTTTATTTTTGGGCCAAGGCTGGAGAAGCCCATAGGTAAGGAGGCACACTGAGGACTTCGAGAATCTTCTAAAGTCAGCAAAGCTTCACATCACATTTAGCTGCAGGCAGGGTTTTAACCCTGCCTGCACAACCCACCCGGAAAGCTGTCTGTGATTAAAAACCACGGTGCTGGCAGCCAAACAGGAACAGGTGGAAAGCATACAAAGAAGAAAATGGACCTTTTTTTCTTTTTTAAAGCAAAGACTTGGGACTGCCTCAGCCATGCACTTCACTCTTGGGATGGTCCACATGAGAATGGTCTACAGCTTTCGGATGCAGAAAGAGGGAGGATGTTTGCTCTCGCAGGGGCTGGGAGGATGGAATTGAAGGCACGCTCATGAGCAGCTCCCACCGCTCAGATGTGCAGAGCCAGCAGGAGTGGGAATCACTGCTGGGTAGGTTGACCGGGGAAAATGGCATTGTTAGTTATTACTGTTGGTGATAAACTACTGATCTGCACTTTTAGCAAACCTTGTGTGCTTTTGCAAGTTTGCAAAGTGCAAGACTTCACTATATCCAGGTAACTGATGGCTTTTTTGGAAGAAGCAGGTTACCTAATGCTAGGGTAAGTGTGTGAAGTTTCCACAGGGGGCAGACTTTTCTGGATATAATAATCTGTCTCCAACCCACTCCAAAGTCCCTTTGGTGGTGGATTGGGAACTGGCTGAAG
>VWZY01006000.1:118655-130687 GCA_013399075.1 Chloroceryle aenea | reverse complement strand
ACATTCCCACCCCCCTGCTCTGGGTGCCCCTGGTGGGTGGAGCAGGGGGGTGGCCCCAGAGTACCTCTGGAAGTCTCTTCCAATCCCTTCTATTCAGTCTTGATGTTGAACCACCTCCCCTGAAGTACAAACCCCTCTGCCTGGCTGTAGCTACAGCCCTACATATGCATCTGGAAAAGATGGAGTGGAACTGGAAACCTAAGAGAGACAATTAATTAAGAAGTTTTGTCTCCCTTTACATAATCACAGATATTGATTTGTTCTTTAAAGCTCTCTGTGTGCATCCCTGTCACTGGAACATCCCCAGTGGTAGCTGGATCTCTGCCTGTCCACCCTGACAGCTGAAAGTGTTTTGTACCACTGGGGAGCTCCATCAGATCTTAAAAGTCCTGCTGAAAAGACAAAGTACAGATTTATCAGTTGGCACGGAGGGTAATGGGATTTCTGAAAATTACGCCAGTAATCCTGCCTATCCTGCAGGATCACAGCCCTTNACCCCCCTTGTGCTCCAGACCCTTTCCCATCCCCCTTGCCCTTCTCTGGTCACATTCCAGCGTCTGCTGTGCCTGAAGGATGGAGATCTGTGCTGCACTGCACCAGGCAAATGCAGCACGGGATGATGGCAGCCACAGTCACCAACTGAATGTGAAAATCCTTAGAAGAGGAGCACACGGCCAAGCAGTATCAGCAATCGTGACCTACAAGATGCTTCAGACTCTGTTGTGAGCGTCTGCTGCCAAGGGCAAGCTGACAAAGGCTGCAAGCAGTGGCCAAAGTGGTTGGTAGGAGAGATGCTGCAGACACCCTCCTTTCTGGGCAGCAACCTACATTTCACAGTAATGATTTGGACTGCGTGAAGAAGAGTGTAGGCAGCAGGTCAAGGGAGGTTCTCCTGCCCCTCTGCCTCTGCCCCAGTCACGCCACCTCTGGAGTGCTGGGTCCAGTTCTGAGCCAGTTCAAGAGAGACAAAGAGCTACTGCAAAGAGTCCAGTGGATGCTGTGAAGATTGNCACTGGGGAGCTCCATCAGATCTTAAAAGTCCTGCTGAAAAGACAAAGTACAGATTTATCAGTTGGCACAGAGAATAATGGGATTTCTGAAAATTACGCCAGTAATCCTGCCTATCCTGCAGGATCACAGCCCTTAGCCATTTGGACAACCTGCCTGGTAAACCAGCAAACACGGGAGCAGGCAACGACCGTCAGCGAACACGCGCCTGCTGCTCCAGCAGATGCTCTGCACGGAGGTGAGAGAAAGCCCCACTCTGCTAAAGGTGCACGGCAAGTTTGCTGTGGACAGGAACTGTGAAGTCTCCTTCTGTGATTCTGTGCACTGAAGGCAAACCCCACAGGAGGACAGAAGCAAAGGTCCAGGTTGACCTTCATGAGCTGCTGCTGATCAAGACCAGCTCTTTCAAAACTCCTGCTCTATGAAAAAAAAAAGAAAAGGCAGAATCATCTCAGCAGCATGTCCCAGTCGGTGTCACCCAGGAGTGGCATCAGTCCCTCCTTTAGGCACCATGAACCTTCCAATCCCAGAAGATCTGTGGCTTAGCAGCTCCTGGAGGCAGGGAACCCATGCCACGCAGAAGGCAGGAGACACTTCATAAAGAAGGAACTCACTTGCAGAGCCTGGAACTACAAAACTTTGAACATTTTAGTTGCCAAGTCCTTGTGTGCATCTCCGGCAAAACCCAGGGTCCTACACCTGGTGTTCAGCATCCGCTGTGTGCAGCTGCTTTGGGGGGACGTGCTCTGTTCCTCATAAACAAATGTTCACATCACCACCTCCCCACACGCAGCCAGACAGCAAGCAGAGCTAAAGGGCTAGGAGGACCTTTTCTAGGACGTCCTCCCCAGGTGCCCAGGCAGCTCCACAGAGCCCCATCCTCTTGCACCTGCCCTTGAGCTCTTGCTCAGCATGGCTCAGCTCCCCTCTCAGGCTGCTCCTCTCCAGCTGCACAGCCCCAGGGCTCTCAGCCTTTCCTGGCCACAGAGATGCTCCAGGCACAGCTGAGGAAGACTATTCATAACTGAAGTTTCCCTGGAACTCAAATTAATCCTCAGTTTTGTTCCTTGGAAGGAAGAATGTGTCTGTGTCAGGTGCCAGATCCAGGGGATTCTCTGCGTGGGAAGCGTCATGGATTCGTTTGCTCCGCATCTGTATTTCCTAAAAAGGGGAGCGTGCATGAGTCACGCGCCCGGGCAGAGCGGCTTGTTGTGACGTCTCTGGCAGCCCGGCACCTGGGAAGCAGCACGCTGTCTACCCCGCCAACAGGAATATTTTGCCACCACCGTGCCTGATTCAGGAGCCAAGCAGTGACACAGTTCCTGCAGTCGTGGTGGCATCAGGTGATGCCTCCATCCAGAGCTCACCACGGCAGCGGGGTGATCCTCACACAGGACCCCACTTCAGCCAGAACCATGGCATTTGCTGGTGGTCCAAATGTTTTCCAGATCAGAAGCTTCAGTTTCTGGCAAAATGACGCAGAGATGAGTCTCGCCAACAACGTTGGTGGCAGCAGGTAGAAATGGGACCCGACAGCACTGGAAATGGACCTGCTGGGTTGTCCCACATCTCAGTGCTCAGTGCCAGCTACTCTGCAAAGAATAACACCACTGAGATTTCCACCACTAACCCTGACCAGAGGAGAGCTACCGACAAAGAAGCATCCAAGAGGCATCAGCGTGAACAGATGCCCTGCAGGACAGGGCATGGTGGCCCATTTCTTACAAGCAGAGACAGGGCTGAAGAGGAGAAGAGCTCAGGGTGTCAGCAGCACAGACTGCACAGCACATTTCACCCCAGGATAATGCAGCGTCACAACCAGCACTGGACTGAGAGTTTGCAAGTGTCACCCCAGAAAAAAACAGGGGAATGACAGCCTGAGAATATGGAGCAAACACATCAATGCCCCTTCTGTTTGAAATGATACAGCTTGGATCTAGGACAACAAACCTCCAGGATAACTGACATGACAGGGTCCCTGAAGGGCAGCTTGTACACCTGGCAACAGCCCTTCTCTGCAGAACGTTCACAGAATGGAACCAGTCATTGTCCAGGGCTGTCCAGGGTGCCCAGGGCAGGGGGGGAGTCCCCGTGACCCCCGGAGGGGTTTCCAAGCCCCCCGTGGAGCTGTGGTGCTGAGGGCCAGGGGTCAGTGGTGCCCTGGCACTGCTGGGGGAACAGTTGGACTCCAGGAGCTCAAAGGTCTCTCCCAGCCAAACTGACTCCATGACTGTATGGTTCTGTGGACTGCAGTCAGCGTGAACACCACAGGCTCTGGGCTGTGAGCACCTGCTCCCCACACAGACGGGGTGTTGGGACCCCTGTGCATCTCCCAGGGATGAGCATCTGTGGTGGGTGCAAACCGGCTTCTGTGCTGCAAAGTCACCCCTCAGCTTGTTTAGCACTAACCTCATCTCACAGACGAGCTGCTTGATCAGAGCTGGTGAAGCCAGGCGGGGGGAGTTTGTGACGGAGCACCTACGGCTGCTCTGCACAGCTCCGAGTCTGGAAAGTCTAACCCTAAAACTTGTGCCATAAGGACAATTTGTAGCTTTGCACGGAGGTGTGAAAGGCACGGAACAGGAGCATGCAAGGCTGCAAAAGCAAAGACAAGGTGACAGCTGAAAAAAGGGAAGCCCTTCAGAGATGTAAGTTGCTGAGTAAGCAGCTAAGGCCCATCACTGAGCCCCTGAGGGGATGTGGCCATAGTGGAGGCTCAGCCACAGGGTTAGGAGAGAAGAGCTGGAGTCCTATTGCATGGAGCCATCTCCCCTGTGACTTCAGTCCTGGTGCTACTGAACAGTGGGCCAAGTCTCATGGTAGAAAAGAATAAAGCTCAAGAGGGGGGAAATGCTGCTGCCCATGGCAGATTACAGAGCAGTTGACTGGGGATGACCAGGTTTGTGAGACACAAGCAGACTTCATGGTGACACGTGTCCCACGTGGTAAGATTGCAGGCCCCATGGATGTCTGGACATGCCAGGGAGGATCCTGGGCTTGAGGTCCCCGGGTCTGTGAAATGGGGAGGGTGGGAGACAGCAGCTGGAGGCAACTTTCAGGGAGCTGAAGATCAAAGAATGCATGTTAAGGCTTTCTGAAATTCCCTCAGCACCATGCAGAAGTGAAACAGAGGAGCAGGGAGGTGAAATCCCACTGCCTGACTGAGAAAATGGCATAGAAAAAAAAGATGTATACTGATTAGAATCTGGGGAAAAGTCTGCAAATGAGATCCCCGTGCAGGAGAGGGAGGGACACTGCTTCTAAACCAGGCGGGAGCGAGCTGCTGGGATTTAACATAATGAGGTTTCCACTAGGAGAGCTTTCCACTAAAGGGATAGATAGGACGGCCGGTGTCTGCGGAGCAGCACCTGCCCTGGGATGGTTCGTGTAGGGGTGAAGCCGTGAAGAGAGGACAGCAGCTGGCAAAAGTCAGATACAGAACCGTGAAGAGTGGCTGCACAAACAGAGTGAGAAAATCAAATCCCCAAAGTAACACCAGATGTTCCTCTGTGCCGGGGCTGCAAGTCTAAGAAATCAGGAGGGAGCACCAGAATGCCCAGCTTTAACAGAAATATTGTCTCTGGATGCACTGGAGACTTGGTGGAAGGAAGAGAGAGGGAGAGGGTAACACCGAGCGGTGGGGAAAGGCAGGGCAGGCGCTGGCGGGGCGGGAGCTGTGCCACAGAGACAGGACGGAGCTGAAGCAGATGAACAAGTTATCCCTGCCAGCGAGGAACGCAGACCTGCCATGGGAGGATGCTCCAGAGGGATGTCCATGACTGGGACATCCCTCCTGGCCCCCTGCAGAGTGGTGATGCTGAGTGTAACCTGCCAGCGACCAGAGAGGTCAGCGCAGGCTGGGGAACGGGATCTGCTGGATAATTCTGCACAAGCCGAGCAAACACCGCGTCGGCGATCGGCAGCGAGACACCATTTTCAGCACGGCCAGCAGAGCGGCCAGGCAGGGAACTGGCCACAGGAAAACACGTTCCTGACCTCGCACTGACCGGTGAGCAGGCTGCAGCTCTAAATCTTATTAATTAAGAGTCATTATTTAACAGTGACCCCAATACACTTAGGTTCGTCACCTTGCCAAAGCGATGGGTGCCAACAAATCAACGTCCATTGTGCTCAGACTGAAACACAGGGACTTAAAAATTCACACACATCAATTTTGGTAATGAGAAACTAAAAAGAACCAATAAAGTAAAGCCTTTGATGGTGTCCTGGAGACAATTTCAAGACATCTTACGGGGTGCTCAGACACATAGGACCCATCAAGAAGGACTTCCCAAAGTCCTAAGGGAAGCCAGCAAGACTAAAGAGTAGCTAAGTAAGGCTGAAGGGAGTGCCAGTCAAACAGAGAAAGTTGTCTTTAAATGAGAAAAAAAACCAAAACCAAAACCAAAACCACCCAACAGAACAGATCACACATTATTTTATTAAATGGAGGAAAAGTGAAAAAAGAAAAAAAAGAAGAGGGAAACAGAATTGGAAGAACGTGTAGAAAGATTAAAAACTAGTAAGTCATTTTTCAGAAACATGGAGAACGGAAAACCTGTCAGGAACGTAAGAGATCAAGAGATAACCAAGGTATAAAATAAATGCTCCAAGAGAATAAAGCCACAGTCAAAAACCAAAATGAAAACCACCATTTACGTTCCCAGGAGACCGGGCAGAGATTGGCGACGGCCCCGCGCGGGTCCCTCCTGACGGATGGCGGATGGGAGACGCTGCCAGGGCCGGGCAGCACCCGCGGGTCACACACAGCAGTGGCACAGCAGGAAAGCACCGTCAGCTCGGGTTTGAAGCAGCTGTTCCTCACATCTGCTTCTGGTGCCAGAACGGGGCAAATGGCCAGTGATTTGTTCGGAGGCATCCCGGGCAGGAGCGGCACACCATGCAGGCGGCCGTCTCTGCCGGCCAGGCTGAGAGGAGGTTTAAAGACAAGACAGGTGGAGAAATGGGAATTCCTGCAGGGAGCCAAGTCATCTATGCCAACCTCTGTGCAGTTCTGGTCTCTTGCCTCCAACAGGCTGCTGCAGATCTGGGAGAGGCCAAGGAACTGCGGCTGGGATGAGCAAAGGTCTATGAACTCTTTCGGGTACTGGAAGGCCACAAAAAGGTCTCCCCAAAACCTTCTCTTCTCCAGGCTGAACACTCCCAACTCCCTCAGCCTGTCCTCACAGGAGAGGTGCTCCAGCCCCTGGATCATCTCCATAGCCCCCCGCTAGGCCTGCTCCAGCAAATCCATATCCTTCTTGTGTTGGGAGGCTCCAGAGCTGCCCCAGCACTGCAGGGGGGTCTCCCTGGGAGTAGAGGGGCAGGATCCCCCCCTCCCCTGCTGCCCACACTGATGGGGGTGCAGCCCAGGATATGGTTTTCCCACCCTTAGAACTCTTGCTAATGTACCAGTCCTCCTAAGCACTGACTTTATATCACAGTGAAGTTCAAGAGTGGGCTTCTCGTGTCACAGACACCACAAAAAACACTAAAGACCACTCACAGGACCAGCACCTGATTTTCACCTGCTAACCTCCTGCCCCAGCACTTCCCCTTCCCACAGCCCACCACTCTTGCACATTTAGGTCACTGCCCATTTACCCGACACCTCCACCCCGTGCCAGCTCTCCAGGAGAACAAACCATTCACCACAGGGCGTGACACCAAATGTCACTGTTGCCCAGGCAGATCAGATCTGCCAGTGTACACCCAGGAAGGCTCCACTTACTGATGACAAAAAAGATGCACACGCTCCCTAAAACCTGACTCTTCCCACCACTGCCCTCTGCCTGCCCTGCTCCGAGGCTCCAGTGCTGGGGAGCCAGGGGCAGTTGAAACAGCGATGCTCTGACAGGAGGACCCTGTCCTGCCCAGTACAGACCATGGGGGTCAGGACTGGTGGCAGTGGGGTGGTGAGGCAGCCCAGGGGAGGCTGCTGTACTCCTGAGGCTCCCCAAATTAACACCACCTCCCATGGGCACAGGTCCCAGAAATGCTTCTCCATGGGGCGCAACAAAGCCCCAAGTTGCCTCATCTTTGTGGAGCCGCTTCCCAAAGGTCCTCTTCTCCCACAGTGTGCTTTCTCCTGCTGCCAAGCTTGGCATCATCCCCTCTCCATCCCGCTGCCTTGTCCCCCCCACCTCCCTCCCTTCTCCAACACCCACCTGTCACTGCCTCAGCTCTCCCTAGAGCACATCTTCCTGGTTGGAAGTTTCTCCCAGATGCATTCACACCTCAGAAGCTCCTCACCTGCTTTCACACATTCTNTCACACCTTCTCTTTCTCGGCTTGCCGCTGCCTCTCATATGTGGCATCGTTGCCCTTTCAAACACGACCACCACTAATCATTGTCTCCTGCCCTGTCCTGAGACACGGGCTCTGCAACATGCTCGAGGCAGAGGGAGATGTGCTCATTTCCACACAAGACAAGGTTGCACAATATCACATTTACAGCAGGTCCCATGATGGTCTCCACCACCACCCACATACTCCAGGTCTCTGCTGAAGCTCAACACCAGGCAGTGTCTCCCACTAACTGCAAATCATAAAGCTATAAAAGGCAACATGGAAAGCTCAAGCCTGATGGTCACATTCGCCCTCCCTGAGTAGCAAAAGGCACCTGGGACCGACCCCAGCTGCTCACCTGCCTGCCTGGCTAACCGAGGCTTTTGGGATAGTCACATGTGCAGCACTGGCNTGGGCCGATCTGGCCTAACCCTGGAGCTCAACAACGTAGCGCCACTGCCTGCACCCCATCCACCTGCCTGCACCCAGCCATGCACAGCTCTCTGCTGCAGTGACACAGATGTGCCACCACAAGATCCTCTCAGGCACATCAGTCAAGAAACAGGAAGCCACAGATCCCAGAGCAACTTGGTCCTTATCAGTACCCTGACACAACACAGCAATCCCCATCCTGACATCAGCACAATTTTGGGAGACCACAGGTTGCTTGCAGCCACCTCATGCCACCATGTGAGACCTCCTGGGCTGGCAACCACCATGGTCCAGCAGACAAGAGGAACAATTTCTTCCCCCCCACCCCTGCAGGGCTGTCCAGGGCTGTCCCAGGCTGCCCAGGGCAGGGGGGAGTCCCCGTGACCCCTGGAGGGGTTTCCAAGCCCCCCGTGGAGCTGTGGTGCTGAGGGCCAGGGGTCAGTGGTGCCCTGGCAGTGCTGGGGACACGGGTGGGCTCCAGGAGCTCAAAGGTCTCTCCCAAGCCAAAGGATTCTGCGACTCCGTGGTTCTAACCGGGAGAGCTGGTTTGCTGTGCACAGCCACACTCCCAGTCAGTTCCCCGCAGGAAGGGACGCAGGAGCAGAATGCCACATCCAATAGAAAGCACGTCGGGAATTTAGATAAGCGGATTATAAATATACAAACTGGAATTTAACGGAGGGGAAGACGAGGCTTATCGGGACGGCAATTCCTCGTGTAGATTGTCACCATAGTATCTCTTCTGTGTCTTTGACTGAGCCTTCAGATTTTGATGCAGATAAACCCCTCCTGCAGCAGGGACTGTCGGGGCTGTTTGACACCACAAACACACAAAGGACTTCAGCCCCAGGCCTCTGCCAGGCCCTTCTCCTGCACGCGATCCCCCCCAGACCGGCGGCACTGGCACACAGACCAGGTCTGCACCCAAGCGGGAAAGCTGGGACCACCACAGGTACCAGCAAGTTACCTGCCAGTGCAACCAGAGCCACCAGGATTACACCTGCACGCCAGCAGAGAGCTTAGCCGGCAGCAGGGCAGCGGGATTTCGGGATGTCTCAAAGCACCACCTCACGGAACTGCCTTAGCCAAAAAGCTCCTCAGACCCGCTCCCCGTGGGGCTGGTGCGCGAACGCCCACAGCAAGTCCTGCCCACGTGCTCGCAGGATGTACCGTTCCTTGTCTGGGGGGGAAAGCAAGGGAAACTGGAACTGCATCTTTAACAAGTGTGAAAGGAACAACAGAATTTAATATATTCCAACAATAAAAACTCTGCTGGAGTGCATTAGGCCACTGGAGAGGGGATCCGACTGAATTTTAGAACCGGGTCTTGAATACGTGAATCAGATTAGGAGGAAGAGCTGACGGGAAGAGCGGGATGTGTCTGGTAGTGAGTGCACAAGAGGATCTCTACAGTGTGCAAACACCTTAGACTAAACTCCAGGAGGAAGCCAAAGGGGACTTGTGAAGTTCCCATTTCACTGTCCTCCTTGTGAAGTAGTGCAAAGCAATCGCCAGGTGACCTCGAGCTGCTGAAGGTACACTTCAGGCAGAGCCCAGGCTGAGCCACACCTGGGGAAATGCTGGAGCAGCACGAGAGCAGACTCAGGTCACAGGGCTGGAAGAAAGCACAACACACCGGGGAACACAGGGAGCTGTTTCCACAGGGCTCCAGCAGTCCCCCGCCCTGAGCCGCAGGCAGTCAGAAGATGGCGCTGGGCAGGGGCTGAGGACACAGCGGGTTTAGAGCCGGGCTTCAGCTTGTCCATCGAACACGCAGTTCCCAGGCCCTTGACACAATCTGAGCACCCCTGCGCAAGAACTCTGCAGGACAATCCAACTGCTAAACTGTCCCTACTAACGCAAGCTGAGGGACATGCAGGACCTGAGCAGGAAAGGCAAGGGCCCTTCTCTCTAAGTCTCCAGGATTGCATGGGGGGATGTGGCCTCGGTGGTCTTGAGCTGCAGGCCACCTCCAGCCTGTTAGAGATGGATCAGGAAAGGGCTGTCCCACCCTGATCCAACCTCTGCCCCTGGCAGGCTTCAGCTGGTGGAGAGACAGGACCTGGTGGAGCAGAAGGGGCAGGTGGGGTGGCACGGCACCGTCCTGGCACTCCCCACAGCCAGCTCACCCAAAGACCCCTGACACTGGCAGCAGCTCAGGGCCCCAGATGATTCATTCCCACCTCCCACCGAGACATGTCAGTCAGAGTCAGCATGACAAAAAGTGGCCAAGAAGCCCAGGACCTAGAAGCTGGTCTGCACCTAACGAGGGCATTTTAAATCCCTGCCTCAATCGACAGCTGCAGCCACCTGCAGCTTCCTCCTCCTCACTGGATGACTCCAGCCTGAGACCCACGTGCCTCCGTCACTGCCGGGGGGGAGCTCGGATCTCTCTCCCAAGAGAGGCAGCGAGTTCAGTGTGAGAGAGTTCACAATTAAGAAGCTGTAGTTCTGGAGAGACTCCTGTGTGAGAAGATGCTGATCGTGTAACCACAGCGGGTGGAAAACCACGCAAGAGAAATTACAGCAAATGGAGAAAAGCTCTTGAGGCACTCAAAAAAACCCCCAAAACAACAGACAGGAGAGGTGAGGAGGTGTGTGGGGAGAGTGGAATAAGGAGAGTTGAAAAAAATAAATTAATGCTTTCCCTTGTTTTTTTTGGTAAGAACATAATGCAAAAGTTGATGGGCTAATGGAGGCGAGACGATGGAATCAATGCAGAGGCAAGGCTGGAGAGCCCAGAGGGTGTGCTGTGCTCAAAGAGGAGCCTGGATGGGCTTCACCTCAGATTTCTAAAGGAGCTGGTGCATGGCAGCAGTGGACCAGCAGCAGGTATCTTCAGTAACATCACCCAGACAGGGAAGGTTACGGTGGTGCTTCGAGAGCAGCAAGCAAACCACGTGCATTCCACGGAGGGGAAAACTGATACAGGCAACAACCCACTGCAGCAACACCCACAGCCCTGACGCAGCCAGAGCAGGACCCAAAACCATCCACAGGCACAAACTAAAATTTTTGTTCTGACCAAAATGATCTAATCCCTGCTACCCTGCAGAGAGAGAACTCCTCTCCTCTGGAGCACTCTCTGTCACCCGTTCTCTTCACTCCCACCACCTGCGTGGGGCTGGTGGTTTCCATCACGCTGCGTCCTCCTAAAAGCATCCTGTCTGCACCAAGAACAGACAGTTTTCCTTCACCTTGCCCCACTTAAAAAAAATGATGAAACTGCACGAGGAGCAATGAAAAACCTGCAGAATTCTGGACTGGGAGACATTTGAACAGAGAGACTAAAACAGAATTCCTCGCGACGAGCAGCAGAGCTCAGCACACGCCACTGGCAAGGCTGCTACCCACCGCCAAGCAATAGCTCCATAAACGGGAACACCACGGCTTTACAGCGCCGCGACCGCTGCCCAGCGCCCGCGCTGCATTCCAGGCACCATCACCAACTTCATGCCAAGCCATAAAGCGTGGTCTTCCTCGGGGTGCAGACGCCATAGCCTGGGAGCCTTATCCAAGCGCGTAATGAAAAGCGCAGCACTGAAGTGGCCAACGATGGCACATCCGCTGCCTCGGCCCGGGCTGCGGCCATATGGCTCACAGCAGAAAGATCCGGGGATCCCGAGTGCCTTTGGCAGGAGACTTCTGCACACTGGTTACGAGCCACATAAACATTAAAGTCAGCCATAACATTCTTAAAATATCAGATATTTTGGGCCGAAGCCCAGCCTCATAACCAGTGTACCCCTTTACCACTCTTGGGTACCTGGTCCCTCCTGTGAGCTCATCTGGCTGAATTCCATGGAAGCACAGGATGGTTTGGGTGGGAAGAGACTTTTAAAGCTCTTCTCATCCACCGACCTTCAGGGAGCAGGGCCATCTGCAGCCAGAGCAGGGTGCTCAGAGCCCCGGCCCCCTCCCCTGCAATGGGGACAGGGATGGGGCAGCCACCACCTCTCGGGGCAGCCTGGGCCAGCCNACTCCAGAGCTGCCCCAGCACTGCAAGGGGGTCTCCCCAGAGCAGAGCCCTGGCAGCAGAGGGGCAGGATCCCCCCCTCCCTTGACCTGCTGCCCACACTGCTGGGGGTGCAGCCCAGGGTCCCAGTGTCTGCTGTGCTGCCAGCGCACGGGGCCGGCTCAGCTCCAGCTCCTCATCCATTACTGACCAGCCTTCTCGATCTACTGTGCATTTCAAAGTTGGCCATATTGAGATAAAATTCACAGCAGTCCTGGAGCCATAATCCCCACTGAGGAGGATGCTGAGAGCATCACTCCCCCCTCTCCTCCCGGGCCGGTGCCCACCC
>VWZY01006000.1:89089-101431 GCA_013399075.1 Chloroceryle aenea | reverse complement strand
AGCAGAAGGGCAGGATCCCCCCCTCCCCTGCTGCCCACACTGCTGGGCATGCGGCCCAGGGAGCCCATGGCTGCTGTGCTGCCAGCGCATGGGGCCGGCTCAGCCCCAGCTCCTCACCCACCACATTCACAGGACTGTAGCAGGCAGGCTGCTGAAGATCAGCCTGTCCTACCAAGGCAACACACCAGCAAGGGAGCCACAGCCAGGTGTAGATACAACCAATTCACAGGCAATGCTGAACAGGTTTGGTTGACAAGGGCTGTTGACCTGAGTTCAGGTGTCATCCAGACACACAACAGATCCCCACAGGACATTTAATTTTGTACTACATCCCTTCTCCTAGAACATCACTCAAAAAAAACCCCAAAAACCCAGAAGCAAATATTAAATGGTTGCACATCACAGCAACTGGCAGATCTAAACATTATTAGAAGTTGGAAATAGTCACTGGAAACACAAAGAAGTTTCTTGCTGGACTCAGAGAGCTGTTTTCAAGCCAAGCCAAGTCAGTACTTCAAGCACGGCACTTGGAAAAAAAAGTACAGAGTTACTTTTAGTAAAAGTGCTGAATTCTGCCCAGTGATAACAGTGCATCACTCAGTGTCTGAATTCCTTCCCAAACAGAAGGCCAGGGCACATACTGGCCAAGGGAGCACATCCATGGTGTGCTTCCAGGATCCAACGGTGTGCTTCCAGGATCCAACGGCGTGTTTGAAACCAATCACAGGACTGTAACCCAAGTAAGGCCACAAGCTCACAGCCTCAACCATACAGGAGCTCAGTGATGTTCCAACAGAACAGGGTCAAATCTGAGCCTGTGACATCCAAGCTGGGAAGCAGCATCACCCCAGCAGTGGTCTCAGCCATGCTGCACCAGCAGGCAATGGCACAGCTGAAGAACTGCTAGGTTTGGATCCATACTGAACTTGGGTAAACAGGAAATACTCTGCAAGAAAAAAAAATCATGGTCTAGAGGAATCTGCCTGGCCCACTCTTCCCCCAGTTCTGGGAGAAGGCAGGAGCACAGTCAGCCCTTGGCAGGTGTCCAGTGCCACCCGTGCTCTGCACCAGCTGCACAAGCGGCATCCCCGCTGCACTCTGCCTGTGCTCCTCTGACACTACAGGAGGCAACAAGGGCCATCAAAGCACCAGAACTCCACCCGGACCCGAGCCAAGCTCCTGGTTCCACTTATCACCCTTCTGTGCGTGCTGGGGCTCAGAACCCTCGGGCCTGACACCAAACCAAGAAAGAGAAATGCAAGAGTGCAACAATGGAAACTTCAGACAGGAGGAGCTGGCCTGGACTTGCTTTAGTGTGTTTTATAAATGAATTATTAGTTCCTTGCTATTAATTGTACACTGAGCCGCTCACACACGAGCTTACTGTAAACCGCTCCTGTTGGCGAGCTGCTTTCCCAAGCTGACAGAAGGAAAAGAGAAGAAAACTGAAAAGCACAGAGCTTCATCTTGCGCCGGAAGAAAGCGGCGCAGCAGGCAGGAGATCCTCTTGGTCTGTGCTCGGCCTCGTCTGCTGCTTCATCTCTACTTCACCAAACAGCGGCAAGCCCGTCCCCGTCCCTGCTCTCCCCCCTGCACCCCAGGGGGATGTCGAAGGGGTCAGGTCTGGAGGGTAGGTCGGCACGGCTTGTGGTCAGACATTCACAGCAAGCACCAATTACTGGGCGACGAGAGACAAACAGGCTGCTCAAGGACTCCCCAGTAAAAAGGGAAGGTACTTTATAATTCTTGACACAGGTCAGGGCAAGTGCTTTAATTCAGCCTGTCACATAAATCACCTGGTCACCCCGCTCCACACAAGAGCAGTCAGCGCCTTATATCGTCAAAGCGCTCCCTCCCGACACCAAAATCACAGCATCCACTTCAAAGCAAAGAGAACCACAACCTCGGTCTCAGGTTCACAGCGGCAAGGAAGAGTGGAGGGGCTGGAGACAGCAGCCCAGGACTGCTCTGCTCCTCACCGATCCATTCATCGTAACATCGGGTAGGGGAGTCCCCAAAGCACAACACAGCGCAGCATTTACAGGAGCAAACCGGGTCACTGACAGGTTGTCAAGGCAAAATTTCCCTGAGTATTTAATTCCAGCAGCACATTAAGAGGATGGTGTTCTAGCTGCCTTCCCTAGGAGAGGGGGGCAAGGGACCAACAACCCTGATGCATGATTAGCTGTTCACTTCTCTCTGTGGGCACTCCCCCCCTGCCCTGGGCAGCCTGGGACAGCCCTGGACAGCCCTGCAGGGCTGGGGGGAAGAAATTGTTCCTCTTGTCCAACCTCAACCTGCCCTGGGGCAGCTGGAGGCCGCTTCCTCTTGTGCTGTCCCTTGTCCCTTGGGAGCAGAGCCCGACCCCCCTGGCTCCAGCCTCCTGTCAGGAGCTGGCAGAGCCAGAAGGGCTCCCCTGAGCTCCTTTTCTCCAATTCCAGTGAAGATTCCTCTCCCCCAGATCCACTGTTCCCAGTGGGAAAGGGAAAGAAGTGAGAGCAATATAAAGAAGAAAAAAAAAACCCAAACCAACAAACAACCTCCCCCCCCAACAACAACTTTGTGCAATTCATACAACCAGCTTTGAAGATTCTTTTCTATACCTTCTCAAGAGTTTAATCAAAGTGTGTTTACTGGGTTTCTCGCAGGAAAATGAATCATTTCAGTTACCATGACAGCGCTGCTCGAAGCAGCACAACCATGCCCCAGCCAGCCTGGTTCCTCTGATGCTCCTGCCTGTGCTTCCTGCCCTCCCAAAGGGGAAACCCGCAGTTCGGCTCCAAAACGCCCCTCGCCACTCAGGTGCGGTGGGAGGACAAGTCAGAGCTCCCCCAGGAGCTCCCGTCCCCAGGATGCGGCACAGGCACCTGGACCACGCTCCAAACAACCCCGAGCTGCAGCCTAATGAACCAAAGTGTAATCAACGCTCTGAGGTTATTTAGATTTGCTGGCTCAATGTTAAATATTCATGTAGGAGAGCAAAAGCACGCGGAGTGCAAATGTCTCCGTAGTTCCAAGCTGAGAGGCCACATTTACATTTTAATAGTGGAAAATTACAAAGCCAGCTGGGGAAGGTGCAGAGCATCTCCCCCCATGCGGCACGCACAGACTGCACCCGGCTGCTCCCCACCCAGGGGAGAGCACGGCTACTCCAAGAGACCTTCCAGGTATTCTTTTCATCTAGGAATCGGAACTAAAGGAAAAAGATGAGATGATGGGGAGGACAACAACCTCTGCTCTCAAGACAGAGCTGGTGATTTACCTCGGTACTGAGCAGTCCTCCACTGAAAGGAATTACAGCCTTTTTATAGCTTTTTAATTCAAAAAAGTCATCTCCCAACTGTTTCTCCAGCCACCTCTGTTTGCCCCTCAGCTACCAATCTTCACATGTGACACCGCTTCCCGGGACACGATCGGTCCCTTGGAGCCACCCCCTCCTCTCCTCACTCCATCTGAACACAGGGCTCTTGCCTCGTCCTGCTCAGAGCCAGCCCTTCACAGCTGGAAACAGATTTTACTCTGCATGTGTAAAACTTCCATTGAAACCGCTCAAAATAAACAGTAATTAAACTTGCACCTTTTCCCCTACAGGCTGCTCTCAAATGTGTCCACAATTCACCTGCCAGTGGTCTCTGACAGGAGATTTTCAGCCTTTCCCCTCCGATCAAGTCAATCAGCCTGATGCATCCCAACACTGGCAATTTTTCCTTGCAGGAGTTCAGTGCATTTTTCCTTCACCTTGTTGCCCTCAGCACAGCGAGCGTCCTGCTTGGATTGGGACACTGCTAAATATCCAGAGGCAACCCCAACAACTGCTCAGGCCTGTTACAGGCAGCACACGATTAAATTAGCAACGACAGTAACAGAGAACCAGAAAAACCCAACGAGTGTTCTGATCTGCCTTTGAAAATATTTCCCATACCTACCTCGGTACTGAAAAAAACGATGCACCCAGGACCAAAACGGAGCACTGAAACCTTCCCCCCAGTTCCAAGGATAGCAGTAACTGATGCTGCTACGTTCAGATGAGCAGCTCAGAAGCTTCTGCAGCAAAGTTCTAAAGAATCTGTGAGAGCCCCCGGCTCCCCGAGCCAACGGCTGGGGTTCCTAACGCTCCTTCAGAAGCTCCAGAGCCTGGGAGGCAGCTCAGGAAGGGTCAGTGGGATGACTCTGATAACCGTACTGAGCTGAACTCTGCATCGTTTCGAGGGAAGGCTTGGAAAATCTGAAACGGGACAGTGCTCCGCTAATAAAAAGGAATGAGAATTTATGTCAGCTGGAGCGGCTTTAAAAGCTCAAGTGTCATGGGCAAAGGCACCTGCTGACATCAGAGGCTTGGGTGAAAGTGTTGACCTGTGTGACACTCCGATTACAAGTTACCAGAACACGTTCTAACAGACACGATGATGAACTGTACATGGAGAACAACAGGTGGGAATATTGCCAAGGTTACCCAGCTGGTCCGTTCTTGGCACAGTAGTGCCTGCATCTCTCTTTATCAATGGCTTAGTAAATATACAGATTGCTGGCAATAAGAGTACAGGTGATGCACGGATGGGTGCAATGACATTGGCCAAGTGTCACTGGTGAAAGTGGGTAAATTTAGTAAGAAATTGTTGGTGCTGAGGGTGGGGAGAGCCTGTCCCAGGCTGCCCCGAGAGGTGGTGGCTGCCCCATCCCTGTCCCCATTGCAGGGGAGGTGGCCGGGGCTCTGAGCACCCTGCTCTGGCTGCAGATGGCCCTGCTCCCTGCAGGGGTTGCACCAGGTGACCTTGGAAGCTCCCTACAACCCAAACCAGTCTGGGATTCTATGACATACAAGAAAGGGGAGCAACACAGTGAAATCCTGGGCATTTTTTAAGACAGAATCATCTCAGCATGCTTCATCGCAGCCTGACATGAGATGAAGCACCTGGGAAACACAACTGGAGGTTGTACAACATACGACAGTTCCTTGCAAAGCAGCAAGGCTGAAACAAGCCCTTGACTCCTGACAGGAACCACCTGAGCACAGGCTCCAAGACCAACGCAGCGAGAGGAAGAGTTAACACAACAAACAGATACATCAGCCCCTGGAAAGGGTATCATCATCTGCTTACCCATAAGGTTATTATGGAAAAAATGCATTTAAATTCAGCCCACTTTTCTAAATATAACGTTAAAGAACAGCTAGTGTTCAAAATAAAGCCATGCAGTGGTTCAGAAGCTGGTCAACCTGGTCTATATTAAGAAAATAATGAAACAGAAGCTATTCCTGGTTTGTCAAGGTGACAGAGTCAGTCATTTCTGCACATAGGCAAACAGTTCTTATGCAAAAGTTTGCACAGACTTGCCCAAACGTTACTGTTTTTATCATATGATGACAATACTGGTCACTGGTCTTAAAAGTTTATTGTTCCATCAGTAGCTTTTTGAGGATTTTTTCTTGGAACAGGTTTCAGATAAAGAGGGCACCTGAAGGACAAGGAGACACTGATCTTGGGCTGGCTCCAGGACATCCTCATTGATGAGAAACAACTTCTCCTTTGGTTTGAGCTATAAAATGCCATAAAGCTGAGATTTCTCAGCAGCAACTGACAATTCAATGCCCAAAGTCTCAGGTAAACTTCCTAACACATTGTGCTCCAAATCACTACCCCAGTGTCAGCTCACACAGAGAGGGGACTAGGGAACAGGGCCACCTGCATCTGGGTACACATTTCTGATCTCCCTACCATGAACACCGAGTGAGGAGTTCAGTGACCGGGTTATTTTCTGACCTTTGCTATGTGGATTCTGTCTTCACAGGCACAAATGCCTCAAAAATAAAAATAAAATTAAAAAAAAAAAATCACAGAATGGTTTATGTTGGAAGGGACCTTGAATAGCACCTCACTGCAACCCCCCTGCCATGGCAGGGACACCTCCCACTAGAGCAGGGTGCTCAAAGTCCCATCCAACCTGACCTTGAACACCTCCAGGGATGGAGCAGCCACAGCTTCCCAGGGCTAGCTGAGCCAGGCTCTCACCACCCTCAGAGTGAAGAATTTCCTTCTTATTTCCACTCTAAATCTCCCCTCTGCCAGTTTGAAGCCATCACCCCTTGTCTTGTCACTACAAGCCCTTGTAAAACGTCCCTCCCCGACTTTTCTTTCCACTCTGAAGTAGCAGGAGAGAGGATGGCTGTGGTCCAGCGCTGCCCATGCAGAGATAACAGCATGTCAGGGCTGCAGGATCTCAAGCAGATGTGGGCCAAGAGATTAACACATCCCAAAACATCAGGAACTACGCGGGGTCACCGAGGGATGAGCTACTCCCCACCCCTGCCTGTACACGCAAGGAAAACAAGTGTCATGGGGGACTTCAGTTTGGCAGACAAACGCTGGTGACCTCATACAGATCATCACTCTCCAAACAGAAGGGATTCCACGTAATAAGGGGTAACTGTTTCAGGCCTCGTTATGACTGATAATGAATTAATTCCTTCGACTTGAAGTCGGTGGTTGCTTAGTGACGATGAATCACGACCTGATTACATTCAGCATAAGAAAAGGGAAGAAAGTCCCAACCAGTTCTAGGTACACGTCACGCTTAAGGCTCACTCCTCAGCACTGAGCTGAGGTTATATTATTGCTCCAGAGAAAGAATTAATGGGAACCCAGAGTCTTTAAAAACTTAGTGAACAAAAAAGAAGTTATAAACCCAAAATTATGAGGCAAAGCAACTCGGGTTAAATGTCTATTTGGACAAGAGTGCCAAAAAGAAGAAATCAATTGGTACTGCAGAATATATTTATTCTGTAATTATGGAAAGTAACTGAAATCAATACGAAGCTCCACCACACTCAAAATGGGTAAGGGGAGCCACAAACATTAAACAAGCCGTTTGTAGAAAGGAGGAAACTTCAAAACCAGCTTTTTGGTTGCTTGTGGATGCAGAGACATACTCTAGAGTATTCTACAAGAAGCAGGAAGAGGCATTCGTGTCATTGTGATGACGAAGCAGCAGCAGTTACTCACAAGCTGAAACAAACAATTTAAAACTTGCAGTCTAAGAAAACTTTCCAAAAAGATGGATCATAAAAATTATTGTGCAGCTGGCACAGGATCCAGCTGACAAAAAGACCAATGTGCAGTTAACACCACTGCCAATGTTTTGGTGAAAACCAGGCAACGTGGTGCACAGCTCACGTTTTTGAGTGGAATTACACATTTGACTGATAAATGTCAAGATGGATTTAAAACTCAAATGTCAATGGAATGTGTCAGGAGTTGGCAGTGGCACTCCAGGGAGGCCCTGAGGCTCAGACACAACCCTGCTTACACTGTTTCCCCCCTGACCGGCTCCTGGTGTTCTTGCTCAGCACGCAACCTTTTCCCACTCTCATCTCCAGAGGCTGTGCTGGGAACTAGACACTCAGCTCAGGACCACCTTGGAGTGAGCTCTCCCTTTACAGCACTGGCAAACCAACGCAGGGTTCTAGAGCTGGTGCTCTAGGTCCTTCCCAAGGCATTACCAGTAAATACTGTTAATGGAGAACATCTCCACCTCTGTCTGGAATGGCTGGAGAGCAGGGTCTGCAGTCATACCCTAGGACCCTCTTGCTGCTCGGGAAGGGGGTAGGGCTGCCCTCACCACCCCAAAGCAGCCATTCATATGAGCAACAGCAGAGGCTTCACTGACCAACACTGGGATGTGCCACACGGGGTCTGTGGTAGCATCAAGTCCTCACGATCCATCCCCTCAGGTCCGAGCACAAAACTGAAGCACAGCAGTTGTCATTCATGGCATTCTCTGTCTCCAGATCCATAAAACATGAGAATAAGTTAAAAACCAGAAGTGATGGAACAACACAATTCCACAGCCTCTGCAAACTTTTCCTACTTGCAAGAAAATGTCCTCCCTTCCCAGATTTGCAGCCTTCCCCCGACCTTCCTCGGCCCTGGTGCTGGTGGCTGTAATGAAACAAGCGTCTCTCAGGCTCTGACCTGAGTAAAGGGATCAAGAGCCATGCTCAAGGAACCACGGTGAAACCTGCATGAGGAGTCCTGCAGCCCCATGGCTGCAAACAGCCACCACTGACCACCCAGTGTCCACACTGGGCATCTCGCTTCGAACAGCATGGACCCTGGCTATGCCCACCGGCCCAATGCCTGTCAGCAGATGGGGAACATCAGGTGCTTTTCTGGAACAGTTTCTGGGTCATTTTCGCCTGACAGGAATTCAGATCAGACCCTCCGGGCTTGCTCTACATTGTAAGACAGAGCACAGCACATGGGCACAGCAGCTCCACCCCAGGAGAGTGCTCCGAATCCAGGCAGGAACGCTGAGGAGCACTCCAGAAACCTGGAAGTACAGCCACTTGCCAAGAAACGTGTCCTGCAGAACCGAGTGCAGGCCCTGCTAACCACCCTCCCTCCCACGGCTGCCACCCAGCAGCTCCTCTCCCATACTCCTGGAGGTGAGGGCCACTCAGGGCTGTCTCACAGCCAGACAAGTACAGCCGAACACAAAGAACTCTCGAAGATGTCTCCAAGAGCTGTCACAGCACTGCCTGGTCACTGCCTGCTGCCCTTTCCCACCGGATTCTCGGTTTCTCCCACTGTTTGGACAGAAGGGTGAGAGGAAGGGCCAGAGCGAGCACTGCCCCTTCCCCAGCCGAGCAGCGCCGGGCTGCTCCCCCCGGCTTGGACTCTCACACCTCTCCGTCCTTCAGGAACTTCAAAACCAATTTCTCCTTGCTTGGGAAGTTCACTGCCAGCTCCCCTGACCCCAGGTGGAGACCATCTGGACCTGCTGGTCTGCATGTGATTAGTCTGCAACTGTTACCTGACCTATTTTATACCAGCAGCCGTACCTGGAACTCGAGCGATCCCTTCTACCTGACATGATTTCATGCCCTTTTTCAATAAAAATAAGCTGAGCCAGTCAATCGCAGATTCAGATTCAATCTTAGAAGAATTTAGTCTGTAAGAGACCTTCGGGGGTCATCTAGTCCAAAACCCCTCTCACAGCCAAGACAGCCCCTTTCCTCTTGGATTAACAGGGTGACTCTTGCGAGTGCCGTTCACTGATGTAAAGAACTTTCAGGCTTCTCCCCGTGTCCTTCCTGACTCTTACACCTTCCCAGGAACTGTCCCCAGCTGTTTATCACTGCCAGCGAGAGCTGCCGGAGAGAAGGTGATGAAGGATGCCTTGGGGGCCAGGTTCTACATCCACAGCTGCTTTCAAGGACCAGCCCAATACTTGCTGGCCTTTCAACCCCCCCAGACTGTTTTCAGCTGATGACTCTGTCCCTTCTGTGGAGGCACACGGGTTGAGAATTAACCCTTTGCACTGGTTCCACCATTGCACGGGGCCAAGGAACCTCTCAGAATAATTCAAGGAGACTCAACAAGTGTTGGTTTCATACGTGATCTAAGACTCAGGTCTGCATGTCTTATAATCTACTGCATGATAACATCCACAGCACAGAAGGGCAGAAAAGATGTCACGGGGAAAAGGCTGACCAGAAAATCCAGAAATATTCCTCCATAAAGAAGCAAGTACAACCAGAGTGGCCGCTGCATCACGACCTTTACTTGTATGAGCTTCAGTGTGGGGCAGCTCCGCAACCACCACCACCAAGACAGAGGAGAGGATGTCTCCTCCTCACACCAGCTGGTGAACACCCTCAACAGGAGGGGATCTCTGGTACGAAAGGGCCTCAGGGGTGCACAGAGAGAGGAAAAGGTAACAGGGTTTACAGAATTGCTTTTCACAGCTACTCCACACCGACAGTTTGGGTAATTCTTGAGCTTGACAACCTCATAAGCAAGCACTGGACTGCACAAAAAGCCTGGATACTGATGGCCCCAGGAGAGCAGCAGGTCCCTCCTGCCACTCCCAAAATGAGCTGCAAGCTGCAGCTTCCACCGACCACCGCAGGCAGCTCCAGGAACCCGCCAGCTGACAGACCCCCGCTCACACAGCCCTGGACTCTACAGCGAGAATATAAAGGGAGAAAAGGGGCAAGAAGAAAGATCAAACTCACCAACATCGGACTCTTTGTGGGTTTTGATGATTTCAGCCAATTCAAAATTTCCTGCAATGATGGCCACCTGAAAAGAGAGGGAGGGAAGACAGTTGAGCGGCTCTGAACGGCACCAACGATGCTGCGCTCGCACGGATCACGCCATATGGACTAACAACAGCTGCTTTCTGTGGGGGAGGCAGAGCCAACAATCGTTCTGCCTCAGCTAACCCAGTCAGGAACCCCACGGTGAAAACACGCTCTCGGCACCGCGGGAGAACGTATGGCGATGGCTCGTGCAATGAGGGTGGCGAACAGCTCGGAGATAACCGGTCCTGTCTCCTCGGAGTCTAGCGGCGAGACGCCTAAAACCAGCTAGGAATGAATCGGAGATCCTCCAGGTACTGACAAGACATTCTCCAGCCTCAAGCTTCTCAGTGAATCCCAGTTAGCTGAGGAAAGGCAACCTACCAGCACCTAGGTGCCCTGCATGTCTCACCTGAAGGTCCACAGGACTAACTTGTGCTGCCCCGGCCAAGGAACAGCTTCCCCCCGGAAAGCTGCACCAGCAGCTTGCCCCAGTAAAGCCAGAGCACTTTAGACCAACATTAAACACTGCTTTGTCCACCACGTGGCTTCTCTCCACAGGAAGAATCTTGGGGAACTCAAAGGAACAAGGAAATTGGGGAAGCCAAACATGGGTCTGCCAGTAAAACAGACAAAACTGTCTGTCTTACTCCAGGAGCTGCTTCTACAGATGCTCACGTCCTGGGCAGCTGCAGAACAGCAGTGGTCTACACGAGGGTGGGCTAACGTGCCTAAGAGGAGAGAGGCTGGAGTACTACTCTCCTGAAGACAGCCTTTGACCAACAGACTTAGTGACATCACTTGAACTGTTGATTTCTTACGTATTTAGAAATAAGAAGAAACCAACAAATCTGCACCACATGACAGGCAGTAGGCAGAACAATCCAATACCTTCAGGAGAAGGTGCAAAAGAATGCTTTCAGTGTGTGAGAGAACCACAGTGAGGTGAGCAGGAGCACACGAAATCCATCACTGGCCCTCAGGAAATTAAACTGGATGAACTGCTCTGGACCGAGCTGCTCGTGTCCTGTGTTCAACACCCTCAAAAACTGCAGCAGTTCTGCCCTTCCCACCCCTCCCAGCACACCCAGTCCCCCCGACACTGCTGAGCCTTTTAGGACAGTACCCTCACTCAGCAGCACCTACAGCTGAGTTGGGGATGAGAAGCTGATACAGGGACTCGTATGCTGCTTGCATGTTGCTGGCTTGGGCTGATGTGGAGGCCGGTGTTTGCTGAGCTCGTCAATCAGAGAACAGCAATGGCTGCAGCACCCCTGGGAGAAGAATGAGGGCCCATTGTACAGATTCAGTCAAGTATTTCCTCAGGCTCTGCAGGTACGGTCTCNTGGTGGGGCGACCCCCCATGCGTCCGGCACCGAATGAACAACCTACAGTACAACGGTCCTGGTTCTGGGGTCTGATTTCCACAAGTCAAAGCAGCTGGAACCAGTTGATTCCGGGTGGAAATAACGTGCTGCTGGTTTCTGGGAGCATGTGTAAGAACAGGCTGAGGTACAGCTGCTGGTTTGGCCTGTCCATGCTGGGACCATCACACCCCCCACTCCTTGTTCTTTTTAACTTCGGGTTGGTATTGGAGACGAACGTATCTGAGCAGGCAGGGAGCAGAAACCAAACCTCCCCGATGCCGATGAAGTCAAGAGCAACACTGGCAGCTCCAGCGGTTAAACGTTTCCCGGCCCTCCCACAAGAAACAGCTTTTAGAAATACGAGGTTCATTTGCATTTTACCACTAACTTGTGACGAAGGGATATATTTAACTGGGTGACTCAGTGCATCATGCACACCTCTCTACTATGAGCCTCTATCAGCAGAAATAGTCTTACTATCCTCAGTTCAGCAATGTTGATGTGGTTTTTTTCCCCATTTTCTGAGGACTCACATGCTGCTCCTCAGCCCGAGCTGGGAGCGACCGGTGATGACTGGAAGAGAGGAGCCTTCCATCTGTGTTCAGGAATCTAGGCCACAGTAGCAGAGAAAATTGAGTAAGAATTTCTGTTTTGCCCCAAGCTTGCTTCAAACTGTGACTGTTGTCTCTCCTTCCATACACATGCTCTCCTATAAGCTCTGCTCTCCCAAAGGGTCACATTCTTTGAGCAGGCAAAGGCAGCTTTTCTACAGAAAGGCAAATGACCTGAATTTGGGGAAATCTGAAAACAAATAACCACCAAACTGACAAAAGACTGGAAAGGAGAATAGAGGAAAAGCATTTGAAATCCAAAGTTCCTCAAACAATCATCTAACAC
>VWZY01006000.1:73194-88213 GCA_013399075.1 Chloroceryle aenea | reverse complement strand
CTCAGTTCAGCAATGTTGATGTGGTTTTTTTCCCCATTTTCTGAGGACTCACATGCTGCTCCTCAGCCCGAGCTGGGAGCGACCGGTGATGACTGGAAGAGAGGAGCCTTCCATCTGTGTTCAGGAATCTAGGCCACAGTAGCAGAGAAAATTGAGTAAGAATTTCTGTTTTGCCCCAAGCTTGCTTCAAACTGTGACTGTTGTCTCTCCTTCCATACACATGCTCTCCTATAAGCTCTGCTCTCCCAAAGGGTCACATTCTTTGAGCAGGCAAAGGCAGCTTTTCTACAGAAAGGCAAATGACCTGAATTTGGGGAAATCTGAAAACAAATAACCACCAAACTGACAAAAGACTGGAAAGGAGAATAGAGGAAAAGCATTTGAAATCCAAAGTTCCTCAAACAATCATCTAACACAGTCACTGCCCCTGCCAAAATCCCCAACTCCAAGCACAAATTCTGACTCTCACTGGATGTGAGTCTCAGGAATAATCCCCAAAACGTGGGGCAAGCATCCGTGGAGCAGCTCCTGCTGTTGCACATGCCTCGGGCACCCCTCCCAGTCTGGCTGCAGGAGGTGGAGGTCTCCCACTCTGAGCCCACCACCCACAGGAGATCTCAGCACTGGCACAGATGACACTGCAGCAAGAGAAGCTCCCTCCCTGCCTTGGAATGTTGCAACTTCCAAGGAAGGCGAGAAGAAAGACGCTACATAAGGCATCTGTTAAGAAGATAATCTCACGTAAACCCCTCATGAGGAGAGGAGCCCTGCTGGTTGTGCTTTTCAACCCAGCTTGGAAGAGCAGAGGAGACGGAAGGTTTTCTCGTATCACATTGTCACCTCAGCGGGTGCTTCCCGGCACACCGGCCTCCCCGGCTACGAAACCGTGTTTCAGTGCCCTGCTCCCACTGGCTCCTGCCCTGGTACCTCTTTGCTGTGTGCTGGGGCACCAGCTGCACAAGGGAGGAGTTCACCAGTATGGTCTAAATTAAGAGCAACAGCGTTTTGAGGATGGGTAAACAACAAAAGGAAGACTCAAGGATGGAAACCCCTGAAAAGATATATCACAGCATCCCAGCAGGGTGGGGTGGGCAGGGCCCTCTGGGGATGCTCTGGGGCCACCCCCCTGCTCCACCCAGCAGGGGCACCCAGAGCAGGGGGCCCAGCAGCGCAGGCTCCAGGGGGGTGGGAATCTCTCCAGAGCAGGAGACTCCACAGCCTCTCTGGGCAGCCTGTATTATTAATAGTTGGACATGATGATTTTCTTAAAGGTCTCCTCCAACCAGAACGATTCTATGATTAGATTCTATTTTCTTTTCAATATTTCACAGCTGGGAATTTTGCTGCTTGTACACTAAAGCATGAGGAATTGGTAACTACCAGGAAAAAAACATTCTGCCTTCCCCACAGAAGATAAAGGACCTAATTCCAAGCCATAAGCCTGATGTCCCACATAGGAATGCCATCGTAACACCCCAGCCAAGCTGCTTATCCCGGTGACATCACGGAGACAGCAGACATTGTACACAGCTCATTTCTCATCGTGTCCTGCCCTGGTGCTCTGACAGTAGACTCTCTCCTTCCACACACCACGGGCTGAGCCGTGAACATCCACGTTCAGGCTGCGCATGAGACACGAGACGTTATGGCTCCAGCACGGGGTTTTATCCGAGTCATTCCACAGCACGCTATCAGAGTGACAATGCTGATTAATCTAACAGCACTTTGCCTTTTTTTATTTTTTTAGGCAAAGTCAGTAATCTCCGTAAGAAAGGAGGGACACGTGACCAGGCTGTGCAGCACTTAACGTCAGCGTGCTTGTAAGGTCTTAATGGCAGAAAACAGAAAGATCATTTCAGTATTCCTGGTAGGAGTCATAGCTCCAAGATCTAACCGGGCTTCTGTGGATAACAGTACTGTGCAAACACCACTAAAAACCAAAAAGCCTACTACCTTGTGTGAAACCATGAGAGGATTCCCACAGCCCCTCCTACCTTCCTGAGACACAGGCTGGCACGGAGCTTCGGTAACAACCGATGAGGATCCACCAACAAGAGGGTGCCAGGGCACAAGAGCATGGAGGAGCCACCTGCAAACTGCTGCTGCACATCACATCAGTGCGAGCAGCATCGTGCCAGCTCTCTGCTAACCCAGCCCTCAAACCACGCGCAGGTTGTCCAGTCTTCATGGGAGTGAAACCACAAGAACTCCTCTCCACACAGTCAAGGCCATCGGCACAGCTGGCTGGAGCTCCTGTCTCCAACATCCACCCAGCACGGGTTTCTCAGAGGTCTGCAATTACTTGTTTGCCACCAAACGTAAATCAAAGATGCCCAGAGACCAATGAAACAACTTTAAACTGTAGCATTTCACTGGGCTCCCATCCCGGGCCTGCTCTTAAAATAATACTGAGGTTTTCTTGTTCAGAATTGTCACCACTTTTCCACATGACATGGGAGATGTGAAGCACAGCCATCACGAAGATCAAAAAAATGGAGTCCCTTTCCTGGTGCAATAGCAGCATGACAGTGGGTGCAGTCACCGTGAACTTGTCCTCACAAGTATAGACACTGCTGGCTCCAAGGTGGATTTCCACCATTATTTATTCTTTGGTCAATAAAAACATCCATGGTAAAGCTCCATTCCCCTGTGATGAGGGAGGGACAGGTCCTGTGGCGTGCAGTGCTCGTAGACAGGCTGCCACCACTGGAGGTACCACCTTACAAAGGTCTCGGAGGGGGAGAGCAGAGGGCTGGGATACAGAAGGGTAGCAAAACATATCAACTAGCACGGGTCACAGACTCCTATCAAGACACCTCTGAGTCGAGGGAAGCATCCAGCTGATACAAGAGCTGATAAGGATCTTCACAATGTGGGAAGAAAAAGGAAGAGGTAGGAAAAGTGACCTAATTCATGTTTTTGATGATATCTTCAAAAGGGAGCTACCTGGATGAAGGTCAGAAGAACACTGAGCAGATGCGGAGCTGCAAACACCGGTATGTTCACGTGTCTTCACACCTGACAAAGTTCATAACCCCACCTGCAGGAACCTCCAACAGGAGAAGTGAAAGACTGACTCTGAACCAACCCCCGCATGGCATTGTGACTCTGAGCCCACCCCTGCTCCGCGGTGTGTGCTCCACACGAAGGCACACCACACTCCCAGGGGCTTTTCTCAGTTGCATACTGCACCAGTTAGAGAAGTCCAGAACTGCACTGTTTCCATCCTCCGAGTGCAAAGGGCCTCGGGAGCAGTGATGGCAACGGGGAGCAAAGGCAGGAGCAGAGCCACGAGGGAGGCAGGAGAGTGGCAGCAGCAGTGGCTCGAGGAGACGGTGGGGCACAAAGGAAGCAAACTGGCAGCAGTGCTGCCAGGCAAGAATGGAACAGACCTTCTGGGGAGGAGAAACGTCAAAGGGCTTATTAGGTAGGGTGCAGGCAGACAGTTTAGTATAACACCACATTTAAGCTACTCAGCTCTCCTCAGACCCTGAGAAGCATCTGTCAACATGCCAGACACTGTTGTCAACTATTTTTGTACCACTTTACCCAAGACTTCTCCAATTACTGAGGCTTTCCATCGCTGATGAATTCTGCCTCTCCATTATCCCAGATAACAGAGTGATTCCTTTTAATCATCACACCTCATTTGATCAGGTAGCGCTGCTTTACATCTGGACTCTTTTCAGAGTTGTCTACCTTCCCTCGGCCAGGCAGACTTCGAGCGCATTCTATATTTGTTCTAGACTTCCAGAAGCCTGGCAGTCCCACTAGGTCAATCCTCCTGCTCACATATGGCAGCTCCATCTGGGCTGCCGTACGAGCAGAAGCTCTTGATCCGCTCACAGCAACGCGTGCTGCCACCGCACCGCACAGATGCAGCCAGTCTGATGCCTTCAGGGAGTGTCACTGGGGCAGGTTACTGCATGGCTACGCCGTAGACACAACACTTCCTGGGAGCCACAGACAGTCCTCCTGTGCATGGGCTACCCAGCTGGCCTGGGACAAGTGCATCCCAAATGCCTCTGCACCTGCAAACCAGCCAAGCAAAGTGTGCGCAGCAGATCCAACAGCTCCTGGAAACGCCCAACTTCCAGTCCACGGACAATGCTCAAGTGAGTTACTGACTTCTTCCTCTGGACCACACAACAAGCCCTTGAGTTAGAAGAGGCACCAGGCACCTGGACTAACATTCTGCTGCTAAGCTCTCATCTACAAATGTCTGCATCAGACAGTGGGAACACGGAATCATAGAATCATTGCTGTTGGAAGAGAACCTCAAGATCTTCAAGTCCAACCATTAACCCAGCACTATAAACGTCCATAAGAAAAAAAAAATGTCTGAAGCCTAGAGCGTAATGGTTGCAGCTAAGAGAGACAGGGAATTTTCTCAGCATTTTCAGATAAGGCACATGGGGCTACTGGAAAAATATGATGATTCTCCTAAGGAGATGCATCACAAAACTGTCCTAAGGAGAGGGAGATGCTGCTGTGGTCTCCTCCATCCAGGGGAGCAAGGTGTTCTGAACTCTGAATGCTTCTGGGAAGCAGGAAAAGACCTCAAGGCGGCACCTTGGAGTCATTCTGCTCAGAAAACCTTTGACCTGGAGGAGGAGAAATGTGACCTCCAGACCCTGAGCAGTGAGTCTCACTTCTATCAGGACTGACTTTTCAACAGGGCTGATAAGCATCAGCACAGGCTCCCATAAGAACAGTGGTGTGTTACCCAAAAAGTACTGAGTATGAGCCCCACCAGCAGCCCTGCCTGGGCTGTCACCTCCCCTGTGCCCTGCTGTGACTCTTGCAGGCCATGGCAGTGGTGTGCTTGGCAGCCACACCGGCTGCAAGCACCACATCTTGGAGGTCACAACTTCCATAAATACTGTTGTTGTGCTGCAGAAAGGCTCTGGAAATGAGCTTCAGCTTCCCGATGAGACCAAAGGTGGGGTGGTGGCACCTCCTGGAAGTACAGAAAAGGATTCTGGAAGCAAAGAATGGCCAGAGCCAGGATGGCATCTACAGAGGAACCTCCCAGTGCCACAAAGCATGCCTTAAAGAAAACCAAACAAGTCATGGTTACTTGTCACAGGGAGCTGAATGCAAGGTCTGTGGGCAGTCAGTGCCTGAGGAAAGGAGTACCCCAGACACAGGAGAGATGGGAGACACACAAGTGAGGATATTCCATGTCAGCCTTATTCGGATGGAAACATGATNTGGAAACATGATTGATGGTGCTTCCTAGAGTGGGCAGAACAGGACAGAGAGGACAGGTTGATTCTCTTGGAGAAGAGCTGGTCCGTTTGGTCCCTGGCCCACCCAGCACAGAGGATGCTCTCAGGAGACTGGACAGCATGTAGATCTGTGTCCAGAATGATCCTTACCACCACAATTAGAGACGGGTCTGACAGACCTTCCCAGAACTACCAGACTCAGCTTGAAGGACATGGAAACGCAAAGCAGAGACTTTGGGGTAACATCTGCAATTGGAGTGTGACTGCTGCGGGTCAGGGAACATTTCGAGTCAGCAACATCAGCTGGGTAATCGAAGCTGAGATGGTATCTGACTCAGAATTAGATCAGTCTCACACTGAAGACTGGAGGAGGAGTGGGAGGGAACAGGAGGCCAGAAACCTGATCAATTTTTACGAGACAAACTTCAAGTGAAAAGAGAGAGAACACAAATCAAATAAAATGAGGAAAAGAAGAAAGCCTGGAGAGAGAGTAGGTAAATTTAAAATAAGATCAGAAGTCTGTCAGGCGAATGACAGCTGCTCCTTGGTAAGCAGAGTGCCCTGTGCACAGGCACGCGCCTCCAGATGAGGTACGGAGCTGTCACGCGGGAGCGGGGACACAGGTCCTGTGCAGGGGGGCACGGCTGTGGCACTTCTCATGCAGCTCATGCACTCCCTTTCTGACTGTCCCCACGCTCGGCCTCTCAGAAAAAACAACTTCCAGCCTGTTACACGATGACAGAAAATCATTCATGGCCAGATAGTCTTCTCGTGGCCTGCAATCTTTCACTCAGCAATGGGAAGCCCAGAGTTCAGCGATATCATGATTGATAAGAGAAGCTAAATAAACCAGGAGAACACATTTTAAATCTCTCACAAAGAAGAAAAGGTACACGGCTGCCCTTGGTCCCTCACGGCCACGGACGATACACCTGCAGCCACCAACGCGGAGCAGGCAGAAAGCAAGTGCTGGGTAGGAAGAGGAGGATGGATCTTTCTGGAGCCCCTCTGCTGGGAGCCAGGCTGGGAGAGTTGGGGGTGTTCAGCCTGGAGAGAAGGCTCTGGGGAGACCTTCTGGGGGTCATTCAGGACTCAAAGGGGCCTGGCAGAAAGATGGGGACAGAATTTTTTTGTAGTGCTTGTAGTGGCAGGATAAGGCATGGTGGCTTCAAAAGGGCAGAGGGAAGATTTACTGTGGATGCTCCATCACCAGACCTGTTCAAATCCAGGTTAGATGGAGCTTTGAGCAAGCTGGTCTCGTGGGAGGTGTCCTTGCCCATGGCTGGGTGTCAGAACTGCATGATCCTCAAGGTCCCTTCTGGCCCAAACCATTCTATGACTCTATGAATCCTGACTGACAGGATTAGGGAGCAGAATTTAAAAGAAAATAAAAGGGGGCATTTTAACTTTGTTAAAAACAAACTCCCATTTTTCTCCCTTTCCTGTTTTCCTCTAATTTCTTTCTTGGTTCTTTTCCTACAGTGAAGCCAGAACTTGTCTTCATCTTTTCACTTACAGTTATTCACATCATTTTCCCTTCTCTTTGCTTCATAACTCCTTTTTCTTTGCCCGTATTTGGGTTTATGCTCCTACTTTTCATTCATTACTGCACCTTTTCCTCATCTGATCAGCTTTCTTGCTGTTTGAAACATTTTCTAAAGTACCACAACATTTTATCAGTAATACAGCGTAAGAAGCGTTACCCATACTCATGATACCTCTTTTGTTCTGTAAAACCTTCACAGAGGCCCTGCATGGAACATTAAGAATCCTGATGCATATTTAGCATTTAGAAAGCTTTTCTGAATTATTTTCTCCTGCGCACCTTATGCCAGTTTTGACACTGTAGCCTCTAATTAGATTTTATTCCTGTTTTACTGATAATTTCCCTAGATTTGGGAAAGCAAATCTCTTTTAAAAAAAAAAGCGTAATACAGGGAGCTTGATTGACAAGTTTACGAGTGTCTGACAGAACCAACAATGTCTGAATTCAGAGATGAAATCCAGTGAGGTCTGGTACAAACTGCTACCCTGGAAAGGGGGAAATCAAGGACACGGACACGAGGTGGAGAATAACCGGCATCGTAAGGCTGAAAACAACAGGCGGCAACCCCAAACTACACTAAACACAGGTCCAGAGAATGGTGACATTGCATCAAGGCAAACTTAATTCTAGGAGGTATGAACAAGATGGTGAGGACCCATCAGGACTGACGTGTCCAGTTTAGGGACAAAGGTCCTCAAAAAGGAGGCGAATGAACTGAGAGCAGCAAGCTGGAAAAGACGCTTGGACATCGTGACCACTGAGGAAAGACTGACAGAAGTGGCTTTGTTCACCTTAAATCGTGAGAGAGTATTACAGAGAGGCTGGTGGTCAATTATCCCGCCCACCCACTCTTGGAAGGACAAAGAAGTTTCCTTCTTCTGCCAAAACCCAAATGATTAAAGCCTAAGAACTAATTTCTGATTTTTTGAGTGCCGAGGAGCACTGAGAACAATCTACTTCAGCTGAATGTAGGAAGAAACATTTCCAGGGCTGACTGCCTACCTGAAGCAGGCAGGCGAGCGGTACCTTGACCTCCATTCAAGACATCTCTGCCCAGAAATGTGTAAGACACATCTACCTTTCTCCGTGACCATGTGTCTCGACTGCATCCAGAAGAGATGTGTGTGTGTATAATTTGTTATATACAATTTATCTTGCCCAAAATTTATTAACAGAGATAGCATCAAGCAGGACATTTCTCAATGGTATTGCTCAGGTTCTTGGTCCAAATGACTGTGTGGGCACCCAGCCTAAGGTATCAATGACGAGGGAACGCTGAAGGTGGGATCACAAAGCACTGCCACAGCAGCACGCGAGCCCAAGGGCAGTCGGGATGCAAGTGAAGGCAGAGCACTTGCTGCGTGAGGTGAAACCACCTCAGAAAGCAGGGAAAAGCTTCAGCATCAACACTCAGAATAGTGGAAGCCATAAAGACTAATTCAAAATATCCTTTAGAAACAGGCCTGAACTCAGCTTACGCATGAATGTACCAGGTCACGCTGAGAGCCAAGGCCAAGACAAACACAGGAATAGAGGAAGATTCACACAGTGATCCAGTAGCTGTAGAAGCCTTTAAAATGTGAAAGTTTGAATAGTTTGATCTCCTTTACTCCTCAAGGGAGATGAGGTGATCACTGGATAGGTGCTAAGGTATGGGGAAGACATCTGACTGCGAGGCTTTCCAATTACTGCGCCACACAGACGAGCTAATAATGGGAAGATTAAATTAGGCAGAGCAACACTGAGGTGAAAGACAGCTTCTAGCAGCGAGGGTAATGAAAAAGCTCACGAGGAGGTGGCAGATTCCACTGCACACAAGAGGAGCACAGACCTGCAGCCTGCTGAGCTCAGGGGCCCATGGGCAGCACGTCCCAGCAGGCTCTGGTGAGGACGGGCTCACCCACACCCCTCATCCCCCTTGACAGCCCTAAATCAGGACTGACTCTGCAACTCCAGGTGGTTAATGGACTTTTATTTTCAGGAGGAAGAGGAGGAGGTTGATAATTACAATTCCCAGTAGGCCTAAAGAGACAACGTTTGGACTTGATGGTCTTAAAGGTCTTTTCCAACCTAAACAATTCTGTGATTAAAAAATGAGAGGGGTAACCCTGCCACAGGCAGGCCTCATTTTGTATTTAGCACATCCAAAGAGTTGAGCCCTGCAGAGGTGACACCTCCCCTGTATCTGGAGAAGCCAGCAAGGTGGTGGGGACAGTCACTGAGCACCCCAAAGGTGCTGAGTGCAGCAAGTCAAACCTGGAGGTGCCAATCTCAGCCATGGAAGATGCCATCACTCTAAGGCTCTTTAGGCTGGACTTGATGATCTTGGAGGTCTATTCCAGCCTCAGAAATTCTGTGTAAGAGGACCAAGAGGCATTGCAGTCACTAATAGTATAGGCTTTTTTTGTCACGAACTATGCTTTTAAGATCTGGATTATGAGCTAGCTTTTAATTAACCTGAAGTATAGGAAAGGTCAGAAGAAGCTGAGTTATGAAGTTACCTGATCATTAAGGATAACAAGGAGCCTAAGAACAAAATGGATTTCTTAGAGGTCCCAAACTATCATAGAATGGTGTGGGTTGGAAGGGAGCTCTGGAGACCAGTGAGTCCAACCCCCTGCCAGAGCAGGGTCACCCAGGGCAGCCCACACAGCAACAGAGCCGGGGGGGCTGGAAAGTCTCCAGAGCAGGAGACTCCACAGCCTCTCTGGGCAGCCTGGGGCAGGCTCTGTCACTGGCACAGGGAAGAAGCTTCTCCTCCTGTAGAGGTGGAATTTCCTGTGTTTCACCTTGCTGCCATTCTAACTTTAATTAACTGTGATTTTAAAGTTCACAAACATACTTTTAAATGCTAAAGAAAAACAACTTTTCCCCCTTGGAGAGCACATACAGTAAGTTTGGGGAGATGTGCCACATTTTTAATAGATAACAGGTTGAATAACCACTCCAAGTGCCAACAGGAACTCCACACCTCCGTAAGCTATTTTGATTTCTACTACAGTAGGGCTTGAAAACAAAATCAGCAGGCGCTGCACACCCTGACAGAGCCCACAGCCCTGACAATCCAAACGTTTGACAAGGGCCAGCAGATGGAGGAGGACTGGGTTACTGCTGGAGTGACGACAAGAAAAATACAGCGCTTGTTAATAAAAATAACACCGTAGATGTTCTCAGGCCAGCTGAAGTTTTCGGCAGTAGTTAGGACTAAGTCTTTAAAACACGTCAAGCCGCAGGTGGTGTTTCTGTGTTTTACACGTCGAGGAGCGACGGCGGCAGCAGGCACCTCGGCCAACGGCAGAATACCCGCTGGCTTTATCGCTCCCTTCCGAGCGTGCTTCACACTGAACACTCATAATCTACACACATAGAATTGAATTTACTGATTTCTCTAACCTCACGAGATATGATGTCACTAATAAGTTAAAAATCTAAACCCTGACAGCTAAAATTTCATTCAAATGAGAAAAAGTCACAGTTAACTGAAGGCATTCTTTAACAAAATCACTCCATTTGAGAATCTTCTGTTGCCCGGGCAACGTGACTGCAAATCGCAGAGTTCAGACCATGGTGTCTATTTTAAAGCAACGAGATACAAATCTTTGAAGAAAATACATCTAACAACCTGCTTGTATTGTACCAAAAAGCTGATACAAACAGTATGTCAGGATAACATCAAAGTGCAAATCTTTAAGGGTTTGAGGAGGACCAGTCAAGTGCTGTAAGGGACAATTATACGTGTGACAGATGCCAAGGAGGCCAAGGTCCAAGATGGGGCCCAACAAGGGAGGTGTGCACGGGACAGCGCGGTCTGGGAAGGCGGGAGCTGGCCAGGCTCAGGAGAGCGGTGGCACCGCGGGCACCAGAGGTGTTTGAGCCAGTTACTCCCCCACCGGCTGCGGGCCTGCAGCAAATGCCACCCGAGCAGTGACCGGCTGGGCCTCGTAAGAAGGGCCACGCAGTATTTGGGGCATTATCGGCCTCTGCACCTGGTTCTGCAATCACTTCATGAATCACTTTACTTTCTGCCAAAGCGCCAGAGGTCTGCGGACCACGAGCTGAGTCACGCTGCCAAAAACCTGCCGGGAGCAGCCTCGGGTATTAGCGGCGAGCTCTGATCATCTGTGAGCTTCTCAGATCCCTGGAAAGACGGGGAGTTACCACCAGCTTGAAACGTGTGGTGCAAGGAGAGGAACAGGGCGACTGATTTTATTGCCCAGAAAAAAAGCTGGGCAAAGCAGATAGTTTGCAGAGAGGATCCACTGCAGCTCTTCGTAAAGAGCAAAGCAAAGTGGCTACTTCTTGGAGAGGGCAGCAGGCCGGGCTTCGTGAAGAGTGAAGAAACTGAAGGCATCATATAGCTGTCTTCTGCAAAAATTCTGACAGCCTTATGTGATGTTCTCAGAAACAACAGAAATTAAATCTAGCTGAAACTCCTGCCAACTGATGAAAAACTGATCAGAAAACTAATTCATGACTAACTGTCAGACTAAAAATGTACATTAAATGAATTTCACAGGACCCTACTCCGGGTTCAGTAGTATTCAATTTTCTCATTACCAGCCCAGATGATAAAGTGCAGAATGCACTTATTAAATTCCTCGATGCGACCACGCCGGAAGGAGATGCAAAGTCATTAGAGGGTTAGAATTGAAATGATTCTCAAAAAGTGGGGGGGGAGATTTAACCAATAGAGACAAATGTAATGACCATTTATCTACAGGGATTACGGAAGATGGAGCCAGCCTCTTCCCAGAGGTGTATGAAGATCAGGAGCTAATGAGGGAAGCATTGTCTGGGCGTAAGGAAAAGGTTCTTCACGGGGAGGACAGGAGAGTGCGGGAACAAACCCCAGGGTATGAATGCTCCAGGCATGAGGACTTCCCAACCCTGTCTGGGAAAGGCCCTGAGCCCCCTCAGCAGCTGTGAGGCTGGCCCAGCAGAGCAGGAGGAGACATCTCTGGGTGTCCCCAGCCAGGGAGGCCAGGCCAGCCTGCAGCCCCAGGCACAAGGGGCAGCTAGCAGCCTCCAGCAGCAGCCTGCTGGAGAAGATCTGAGGATGGAGGATCACAAGCTGAAAATGAGTCAACAAAGTCACGCTGCGACAGAAAAGGGAAAGCGTCGCAGGATCTACAATTAGCAGCCTCACCTCTAACACGTGCAGTGCAACCCCTCGGCTCTGCGCAGAAGGAGGTTGGGTTTCAGATGCAGAAGGCTATTTAAGAACAGAGCTGAATAAAAGATATGGGGAGAATCCAGAGTAAACCAATAGCAATGATCACACAAGGCTTTCAAGGTCTCTGCAGGAGAGCCCGTCTGCTCTGGGACATTCACCTGGAGAACAGAAGATCAGGTGGGGAAGGGCTGCTCTGACTGCAAGAACAGAAAGAAGGCAGCTGCAGCAAGGACAAAAATAATCTGTTCTCAATAACCATGGAAAAGAAATAGGCTTAAAATTCAGTTCGAAATATTCATGTTAGATATCAGGAAATGCTTTCTGAGGGGGCAGGCGGCCACTGGAGCAGGAACAGACCCCCTCAGGATGCTGCAGGCAGCACCCAACCTGGGGGTCCACCTGGCACAAAACTTCCAGACAGAGCTGACCCTGGGGAGGAGCAGAAGGGCCCAAGAAAACATTGCTCAGGTTCCTTCCCAGTCCTGGCTTTCCACCACCTCCTCCAGCAGGGTAGCTGTCTCTGAGCAAGGGGAGCACAGGAAAGGTTGTGCACCCCGACCTCAGGGGGGTGTTCAGTGGGGTCCCTGTAGCATCCCTACTGCAAAACATGAGAGGGGTGGTTTGGGCAGGTGGAAAATGAAGTGGGTGGAAAGGCAGCAGGACCATCAGGCTCAAAAGGGTGGTGATAGGCTATGGGGGAGAGGCTAAGCATTGGGTTTGCTCAGCCCAGAGAGGAGAAGGTGAGGGGGAGACTCTGCTGTGGCCTGTGAGAGCACAGAGCCAGGCTCCCCTCAGAGGTGCCACAATGGGACGAGAGGCACAAGCTGTGGCAAGGGATGTCCTCCCTCCATGGCAGCAAAAGCCCTTCAACAGAGAGAGGTCGGTCACCAATCAGGGCCCCAAGAGTCCGTGGGGTCTCTGCCCCTGGAGACACTTGGCACTCACTTGGGCACAGCCTGGAACAGCCCATGATGATGGGTGCTGCTCCCCACAGGGCTGGTGCTGGACCTCAGTGGTCTCAGCTACTTTATCAGCCAGGAGCTAAGGGAGAAGCCAGGCTGTGACACCAAGACACATGTCCTGCTCTGCGATGTGTTTGAGGACAAATCACCCATGCCCAGAGAAGGACCTCAGCTCCCCATGCAAGACACTGCTGCCCGGGGCACTGTGGGCATCTCTGCTGGTCAGCACATCACCTGCCCTGCGTCCGGCCACCTCCAACACCAAGCACCACCTCAGCTCTGCAGGGAGGCTGTCTCCCCACACGTACCCCCAACTCAGGCAATGATCGCCTTACGTCAAGCCAAATGTTCGTCTGAAGTTCTCACAGCCCAGTGCTCATAGTCCTGACTTGCCAGTTACAGATGCCAGCACAAGTGACTGAGCCCAGAGCAGCTCTACAGTGGCAACACCTCTACCATACATAACAATAAACTTTACTTACAGCAAAATTACCTACCAAAAACTGAAAAACAAACAACCCAACCCATTAAAGAAAACCCACCTTCCACAAAAACCTGTTTAGAAGAATTTAGACTGGGCAGGGGGGGAAGCAAAACCAAACCAAACCACAGAAATGTGGCTATCAAAGGGACAGACAACATTTTTGACACAAAAGCAGCATCTCCAGTTGTTAAATTCCAGTGAAATGAGAAGAAACTCGAAGCAACTACTTGCAGACTATCTTTATACTCTGCATATGATAATCCTGTAGATGTATAAATGGAAAAGTTCAACCATGAGTGTCATGAGGACAAAGAAATTTGTACAAAACTGACATTTACTGATCATTAAGAAACTGGTCAGGAGTTCTAAAGCTCACATCAGATGTCCAAGATGAGCCAGCACAAGCGGTCCCACAGCTCCACGGGCACATGAGTTCAACAGGAAAGGAACCACGACCTGTGTTTAGTTTCAGCTCGATGCCAGAGTCACCTGCTCACATATATAAGCAAATCTTTAGATCAATAAGAAAGAAAATTACAAGTTAGTGTGTTGTAGGAACACACAGGAGCAGCATAAGTAGCCTTCAAAACTTTCCAGACAAGAAAATTCGAACTTGACAGCTTCGGCAACGACACGAAGTGGGGAGCAGGTCAGCAGAAAAGGCCCTGTCTGCCTTTGGTAGACACAGCACCTGGATTAGGGGCACAGGGACGGTGGCTTTTGCAAGAGCAGAGGGTNTGTCCAGGCGGGTTTTGAATGTCTCCAGTGAAGGAGACTCCACGACCCCCCTGGGCAGCCTGAAAATTCGAACTTGACAGCTTCAGCAACGACACGAAGTGGGGAGCAGGTCAGCAGAAAAGGCCCTGTCTGCCTTTGGTAGACACAGCACCTGGATTAGGGGCACAGGGACAGTGGCTTTTGCAAGAGCAGAGGGTATCTCCTTCCCTCTCCAATACCTGTGAAGAACACTCCCACCAATCCATTTCTCATCAGCTGGATGGCAAACCCCAGCGTGCCACAGGAAGCAAGGCCTGTCTCCAGCACCAGGTGGGGATCATCATTCCAAAGAAGTTCAGCTTACAAATGATTTCATTTCCAAGTCAAATCATGTGATTTGCATGCTCAGAGAGGGACACGGTCACTCACAGAATCAGAAAGGTCTCCTCTTCTGCAGTGACTCTGTCAACCTGACACTCAGGGAATAGAAAGAGAACCCCGAAGCAGTGCAGCTGAACAGCAGCTCTCTCCCCATACTTCTGTGGAAACACAGGAGGCTGCAGACAGGCTGACCCGAGGGGTTTTGAGATGCCAATAGTGCCACACATGAAAAAGACTGAAGTAGTGAGGGTGGGTAACCTTACCATGGTATAAAAAAGCAAAGAATAAGACTTAGAGACAAGTCTTCACCTTCCTAAGAGGCAAAACATTGCCAGCTTGAACTTTCCATTATGACTTCAGCTCCCTGGGATCCAGCACAAATCACCAGCAGAAGAGAGGGAGGGAGGACACCATTGACTGGGTGGTGTCCTCCAAGGGGGCTACAAGAAAGCTGGGGAGGGACTTTGGATAAGGGCTTCTAGGACATGGGGCGATGGCTTCAAAGTCGCAGAAAGGAGATTTTAG
>VWZY01006000.1:33179-64699 GCA_013399075.1 Chloroceryle aenea | reverse complement strand
GTGACCCCTGGAGGGGTTTCCAAGCCCCCCGTGGAGCTGTGGTGCTGAGGGCCAGGGGTCAGTGGTGCCCTGGCACTGCTGGGGACATGGGTGGGCTCCAGGAGCTCAAAGGTGTCTTCAAAACCAAACAATTCTAAAGCACACATCAGGAAACAGCAGTTATACAAAGAGACGCAGGGGGTGAAATTCAGTGTCCTGGTTCAGTTTCTCCCTCCAGCAAGGCATGGAGAAGGGGCTGTTCTTTCAGGGGGAGAAGAACAGCACCCCAGCACCACCACCAGCATCCAGAGATCTGTCCTGAACTCCTCTGCACACAGCTGTCCCGTAGCCTGTGCTCACCACCTCATGCCACCAACAGCAAGCTTCAAACGTGGAAACTCATCCCAAAGGGAGGAAGGTCCCATCCCTGCACCCATGTGACCCCCTCATCCCAAGGGGCCCGGCCAGCCGCTCAGCCCAGCCTGCGCAAACTCGCCGGCTGGTGCAGTCCCAGCACCAGCCAGGATCAGTCCCAACTCCCAGGGCTGCCCAGTATGCAGCATGTGCTCCACTTTGGAGGACCTCTCCTCGGGGCGGGGGTGACGCTGCTGACACAGGACAGGGGGTTCTGTCCCACCCTGTCGGTGCTGGGGAGATCTGAGCTGCACGAGGCCCAGCTTCACCTCTCCACAAGCTGACCTGATAGCGCGAAGAAGGAAGAAAAGTGTCCCTGGGTATAAAATGATTGAAGTCTCCTAAGAAACAGAACATTGTTCTGAACATTTAGACTATCATTAAATAAATTTGATTTCTTCAGCGTGCAATATTACGAAGAGAAAAAGCACACTTTCTTTCTCAAGCAAATACCCTGGTCTTTCCATCCGCATCACCCACGCAACGACCGGAGCAGTGGGGACACTAAAAGGAGATGCCATCAGCTAGAAATACAGTTGCATACTTCTTTAGAAAGGTTCCTAATTTGCACATAAATTAAAGCCTCTCGATATGGTAGAAACAACTATTTAAATGGGAATAATGAAGTGGTTTGAGATACAAGTAAAGAAGACTACGAATATTAATTTTGGAGCATTGCTATTAGGCACATTTTCTAAGGAGAGAGGTGGAGGTCAGATGAGGTTCTGTGGCTTCTCTAAAGCTCTCTGGGTTTTGTGCTACAAGACACCAATACAAAAGTATGAAGATTAAGTGAAGACTTTTGTCAAGGGGATTAAAGATGGGTTCACCAAGAAGAGGAACCAAGTGAGAACATTATAGATGGGTCTTGCAAGGACCCATCCTCAGCTCAAAACTGTCAATCCTTTTGAACAACACTCTGGAATAAAATAACGCCTTGGGAAAGTCTCTCTCACACCCCCACGATGTCGCTGTGGATGCCAAAGTCAAAAGTTCAATAGCTAAAATGGCCTCCTGCAGTCACTGCCCAACTCAGACACTAGCAGAGGACAGGTGTGATGTTTTGCAGCTGGAAGATACATTTAACCATGAAGGTAAACACCACTGTAACGATGTGTGTATTGCCTGGGGATGGCATGGTGTCCACACATGTCCAGGTGGTGTCCACACGGTGTCCCAATGTCACCATGGAAAAAGCAGCAGAAATATTTCCTTAGCTAGCTGTGAAGATCAGGGTTTGGTGGAGGGCTATTGGTAACAGCCCTTCTCTCCAGGAGAGCAGCGCCAGGCGCAGCACTAGAAACAGTGGGAAGTGCCACTGCTTGTCACCACTAACAGACAGATGCTCTGCCGACACGGTGCCAGGGATGGTTCTCGGAAGAGCTCAGTGGAGTCTGCAGAGACACCGCTGTGGTGTCTGTGGTTCAAAGAGCAGAAGTACAGTCCGCTCCTCCACTGCAGCAGGATGGGGAAGGGGGGTCCCAATTCACACACCAAGGGAGATGAGGAGCAGGTGGCCATGGGTGAGCTCCTGAGGCAGGAGAGCCCTTCTCCTACCCCTTCACCAACACCAAACCCGCCTGCTGTGCAGCTGCCCAGCTCTTTAGCTAAGGCCACCTCCAGCCAAAGCCAAAGGGAAGCTAGAGAGGAGAGTCTGGTGAAGTCATATTCTGTTAAGTGCCATCGCTCACCAAACACCATAGCTTTAATTTCTCTTGTTTCTCTTGTTAGCATCGGCTTTCAGCTACTGCTTTTCCACCATAATTTCTATAAAATCTCTTCCTTATTTATGGCTATTTTTAATTATTTTAAGAGCATGTATTTGGCCCTTGCAGTGTAACAAGAACTCAAGATGGCTACAGACTTCAAACTGTGCATATGGACTGAGGTATCCCCACCAGCCCTGCTCCAGGCATCCCCTTCCATTCCCACGTGCAGTTAAACCACCAGCCTTCTTTCAGTTTGTATCATTTAAATGAGACAAACTTTTCAGAGTGGCAAAAGACACAGAAATTGGGGATTCAGATCTTCCTTGAGTCTCAGTTATTAATATGCCAAATTCAATTACAAAACATCTCACATCACCTTGAATCCTAAAAACTGAGAAAGGTCCAAATAGGGCATTTCAGGAGGCACTGAATGAACTGCAGCTACCAATTTGTTCACTAAATCTAATCCAATCACTGCCTAATCCAGGACTTTAGTGATTACACTTTGTTAATTCCTGGAAACGTGCGTATCTAAATGTGTGCTTAAAGTAATTAATAAGAGCAGAACTGCTGCAGGAAACAAGAACTGCCAAGACAACACATTGCACAGCCTAAGAAACCAGTGGTCTTCGCAGTCTAAAGGGAGGGGGTCAACAGGATGGGGCCAGACTCTGGTCAGTGGTGCCCAGTCACTCAGGGGGAACCCCAGGAGGTTCCTCCTGAGCAGGAGGAGCAAGTTCCTTGGTGTGAGGGTGTGGGAGCCTGTGCCAGGCTGCCCAGAGAGGCTGTGGAGTCTCCTGCTCTGGAGAGATTCCCAACCCCCCTGGACCCTGCGCTGCTGGGCCCCCTGCTCTGGGTGCCCCTGCTGGGTGGAGCAGGGGGGTGGCCCCAGAGCATCCCCAGAGGGCCCTGCCCACCCCACCCTGCTGGGGTTCTGTAGTGGTTGTAAGGAGGAGGTGCAAGTTGGACTCTGCCTGTGGCTGTTGGGCGGCCAAGCTCCACAGTGTGGGTCTGACACCAGGGCTCCTTCCCACACTCGCCGAGTGGTTCTAATGGATGGAGCTTGCACAGTAAAGCCAGCACCAGCTGCTCCAGAGCACCTGACCCCTGATGGGGCTGAGATCAAGTCCTGCTGCCGAGATGTGCGGCAGCACGCTGTGACCAGCAGATAAGAGCTGTACCTGGGAGCACCACTGGGGACATGGTCCAGGTCCAAAAAGCTATTGGTGAGACTGTTCTTTTAGTCATTCGTTTGTAGGGAAGCAGAGGTGGGGACTGGAGCAGCTTCTTGGATCCTTTCCTTGCACAAAGGGCTCCCTTGAGATCTATCAGCCTGAATGGCAAGAGCAGCACAGGACAAGGGCAGTGCGCCGAGAGCAGCTCAGGACCAGGGTACCACGCTGAGAGCACTCTGCCCTGGCAGCTAGAGCACCAGGAAAGCCTGCAGGAGTTCACTTCTGCTCACTTAAAGGAGTGTTAGCTTTATGGTTTTTGTCTTCTAACTATGTCTTCTCTTCGTTCTGCTGGAAGAAGCTTAGGATGAAAAGCATCACTGATGTTTTCATTGCAAACAAGGGATTCTGGCAATTCTCAGGCTGGTCCCCTCAGCGAAAGCAGTGAATCCAAACATGGATGCATTGTGGAATAAAACATCTGAGCTCCCATACCCAGAACCAGACCGAGATCCCCAGTTCCCTCTCGGCTCCAGATCAGGTGTTATCCACACATGCCCCAGAAGCCGGCAGTAAAGAGGCAACTTCAGAGGACAGTCACCGCATCATGCGATGAGGATGCTCCTTCACAGCCTCGAAGAAGAAACAAACTGTGGAGGCTCCTCACATCAGGGCGGGGGGTGTCATGAGATCAGGAATTCACGTGCAGTCATGAGAACTGGAATTCACGTGGTGAGGGAAGGTGAGAAACCCCAGAGAGTGCTCCAACGCAAGCAGGAACACCCTCTCTTCAGCCTGATGCCAGAACTTAACAAAATAAAAACAGATTAAAAAAATAATCTGTGCTAGTCCAGGATTTAATCTATCATTTAGAACAAGGGAAGATCTCTGTTCAAGTTGAGACGAAGACAGGGTTGACATGAAAGTTTTCACGCAAGCTACCGCAGAGGAGGGCTACTGTCCACAGGCTGCTCCTGGACAGACCTGTGGTGCACAGCAACAGCAAGCACCTGCCCATGCCAAGGACCGCCTGTGTGCGGAACCCCGTGGCGGTGTTTTTCAGCTACAGGTGAAACCATTACAAGATGACATTTCGCCTCCAATTTCAGCTGAATGCAAACACAGCATTTTTCATTCATCTCCAGTTGCACGTCTGATTCAAAGAAATGCTGCCAGTTTGCGTCAAAAAAAAAAGAGATTTAAAGCAACGAGATCAACAGATTTTGAACTGAGACGGATGGTAACTTCAGAAACCACAAGCCCTTGGAGTTTCACCCAGTGTCTCTGCCACCTACCAACAACCTCTGGCTGAACCAGCACTTCCAGCTGCGACTTTGAGCCACTCCAAGGGCCGGCGGCAGGGAGCAGATCGGAGAGGAGCGGGAGTCGTTCGGGTCGCCAGTCGGGTAATCGCCACGAGCGCCCCGGCCGTGCCACGCTGCAGTGCGCAGGAGAGGGGAGGCCGCTCGTGCTCAAGGGCTTCTCCTGACGATAAGCAGGCAGCTGCAGGAGCATGGTAGAAGACTCATCTCCTTTAAAAGAATTAGTTCACAAGCACGTGGAGCCCTCTGCTCTCTGGAAAACCCAGCAGGCCACAGGTAAGGCTGTTCATTTCCCTGCGTTGAACAGGATCGTGGATGATGACCCACAAATAACTTCTGCAGGGATATTTTCCCCCCCAGGTCATGAGAGGCAAAGAAGAGTTTAAGGAAGACAAGAAGAGGATGAATCAACTGCATTAAGGATCTATACTGCAAAGTCTTTCAGATGGTGACACTGCATTTGCTGCCTCAAAATCTATCAGAGCAGCTACACACTGCCTTCGGATGGGGCTGGAGGGACCGCTTGCACTGCATGGGGAGGGATGAAGGAGAAAGCTTTAGCTGCTAAAAGCCTGGATTGATAAAACCTCAAGGGTTTGGCTGCCCCCACTCCACTTGTGCATGAGGAAGGAGAACAAATGGTGTTTGTAATTAACCAAGCTGCCTAAGACCTGGCCACACAGAAAAGAGCGTTTGGTGCAACACCCCTGGTAGAGCCATCCCAAGAGACGCGGTGGGTAAAGAGCAGCGCTAATGGCGATGCTGCCCTGCCTGCAAGGAGAGTAGATTTACTACAGCCGCTTTGCAAAGGAGGGACGAAGAGTTAAGAATAGCACTTCAGCACTGCAGCTTTTTCTGTCTTCGCTGAATACCAGGCACTAGAAATACCATCATTTATTTATTCCTTTTCTTGAAATCTTCGTTGGACATCTGCCCACAGCCCCATCAATTTACTGATAAACCTGAAAGCTCCAGGTTTAAAATTCAGTACAGATATATTTCCAACCAAGGAAAGACTGAGGTTTTCAAATCATGTAGGAGAGAGAGTCCTTGACACAATCAAAGTCCAAATCACCAAGGGGCTTCCCCATTCTAGAAGAGGAAGAGGGACATGAAGATGATCAGGGCTGGGGCACATCCCTGCAACCCCAGGCTGAGAGAGTTGGGGGGTTCAACCTGCAAAAGAGAAGGCTCTGGGGAGACCTTACTGCAGTCTCCCAGTATCTGAAAGGGGCTACAGGAAAGCTGGGGAGGGACTTTGCCAAGGGCTTGTAGCTACAGGACATGGGGTGATGGCTTCAAGCTGGCAGAGGGAGATCTGGATTAGAAATGAGGAAGGAGTTCTTCACTCTGGGGGTGGTGAGATCCTGGTACAGGGTGCCCGGGGAAGCTGTGGCTGCTCCATCCCTGGGTGTGTTCAAACCCAGGCTGGATGGGGCTCTGAGCACCCTGCTCTAGTGGGAGGTGTCCCTGCCCATAGCAGGAGGTTGGAACTGGATGATCTTTAAAGTCCCTTCCAGCACAAACCATTCCATGATATGAGGTATTAAATGAATGCTCTCCTTTCTCCCTACACCCCTTCTCTGCCTCCACAGGGACTGGCAAGGAGATGGGGTCCTGTAATGAGTCTTCACTTGCTTCATCTTCAGCAAGTCACTCCATTTTCCAGGGTCTTGTGTCCTTCCCAGTTGGGCAAATCATCTACCTCCTCCTTTGATCAACCCTGGGGACTGCACACACTCATTTTAACTCATCTCCTGGATGGCCAGCTGAGACTTTGTTAAGCCCCCTGAGTTTAAAACTACAAGACAAAATACTCCTCTATCCATCACCGTTGGCCTAATGTAAAGACAGAGCAGGAAGGACATGGAACAACCACATTTTTACTTTACCATTCACCAAAATAAAACACCATCCTGCACACAAGTATATTTATTTTCTCCCAGGACAAGATGGTACAAAAAAGGAGCACAACTGACACACGTCAATCTCGCTGCTTAATATACTCCCATAAAGGGCAGTATGGAAACTGGTACTGGAAAACAAATAATCTGAGAAAAATAATTCACTTTCTCTCTGCCCATTACCCTGAAGTTAAAACAAGAATGTGCTGGGGTCTTAACGGCAGCAAAAAAAGCACCACTAGGAAACAGGGTGAGGTGTCTGGCTAAAGGAGTCAGCCACCACCGAAGTGCTGTACTCCTACACCACGTCCTCCTGTTGGGGTCTAACACCGAGTGCACCACCGCCGAGCACTTGAGATGATCAGCATCACAAAACAGGCACCACTGACAACACCGAGGCCTTTCGCAGGAGGTCAGTGTCCCCACCTGGAGCACTGTGTCCAGCCCTAGAGCCCCCAGCACAAGGAGAACAGGGACCTGTTGGAGCACATCCAGAGGGGGCAATGAAGATGATCAGAGGGATGGAACCCCTCTGCTGGGAGGCCAGGCTGAGAGAGCTCAGGGTGTTCAGCCTGCAGGCTGGATATCCTGGAAAAGGACCTCACTTGCTTTTACTGGTAATAAGAACTGTGATATAGAGGCCAGTGGTGAACTCCACAGAGAACTCATTACACTGCTACAGAATACTAGGGATGTCCACTTGTTATGAGGAAGAGACAGTACTGAGTCGCACGAGGAGGACCAGAGAGAGAGCTTACATTAAAATCCCATCACCTCTCGTGTGGCCACTGATTATCCAGAGCAGGGCTTCGAATGCCTGTGGATTAGAGTCTGGAGTCATCAGTTAAAAGGTCCTTGTGGTTTAGAGTCAGCCATTAAGTGAGCACCACGAGGCTGCTCCCTCACTGCACCCTGCAGTGGGATGGGGAGAGAATCAGGAGAAAAAGGTAAAACCCCATGCGCTGAGTTAAGGAGAGTTTAATAGAACAACACAAAGAGAGAAGACACAACAGTAATACCAATAATACTCATGAATAACATGGAAAGTGAGCGATGCGATTGCTCAGCAGCCAGAACCCACCTGCACTTGCTTTCCCATCTCCCCATCCCCTTATGACTGCTATCAGATATACCACTGTCTCCTCCGGTCCCGCTCTCCTGCTGCGGCCCCTCAAAGCTTCTGGCCAAAATCAACCCCACCCCAGACAAACCAAGGATGGGCCTTCAAAAGATTTTGTTGCAGACCACTAACTACCAAAAAAACAGCCAAGTGTTTATCTCCAAGTTGTGAAAAATGACATTTGCACTATCAGGGAAACTTCAGCTTAGAGGAAAATGCTGAGGAGAATTCTCCTCAGTGCACAGGGACACAACTTTGGATCACAATGTCTTGAGAAAAACCTGGTAAATCCGTGACTGGTTTCTGGGAGCTGGGGATGATGTGGAAAGAAGAAAGTCCCAGCTAGCCAGGTGAAAAGTTGATAATACCACAACAACTTCCCAGTCCCGCTGCAAGCCCGTCAGTCACCAGGCAGATGATACAGAATGGCTAATAAATCCAGACAGCAAAATGACCAGTGGTGGTGGAAATACCTCATCTTCCTCTCCACTACCAAGTAAGGATTTTTGGCATGAGCTGCCTGAGACTGAACAAACTGTTCACATCTAGTGAATGTTCTGTATCACCCTCCTTATCTTCTCCCTGAAGACCTTCCTGGTCCAAAAAAAGTTAAAACTTGGATACATTTTGGAATATTGGGACATTCAAAAAGACCAGAAGAAAAGCAGCATCAGGCCAGTGTTCAACAGGGAGCAAGTAAAATAATCCATGAAACTAAAAGTCAGAAAAATAACAGTGCTCCTGGAAAAATGCTCGGAAAATTGACTTGGAATGTAACTGAGACAGCATTAAAGAAAACCTGTATTATTAACATCGCCCAATCAAGCTCCAGAGTAAACAGGTCTTCCTACCTCCACGTAATCCCCTCCCCGGTAGAGCAGGCGGCTGCCTGCTGCAGACAGCGGTATTGATCGTGAGCCTGACGCTCGGCCGAGGCCTGCATGGCCTTAAAAATGAACGGTGCAAAATGTCAGTCAGGCATGTTCCAAATGAACAAGCCCAGCTGAAGAGCAGCAGCCAGAGCGGTCACAGGGGAACGTGGCCAAGCCTGTGTGTGCTGAAGCAGCTCTTCGGGGTGTTGGCCTTGACTCTGTCCTTGATCCTCATCAAGTATCCTGAGATAAATGCAGATGTCTGATCGGTTTTGTAGATGCCACAAGGCTTGGAAGAGCACGAGGAGCAATCAGGGCCAGGATCTACAGACATGGAAACCTTGCACACGCATTTTGAGACGCTCCACATCAGGGAGGAGATGTGGTGTCCCGGGTGGCCACAGCAGACACACACTGTGGCTACAGCTCTGCGAAATGCTCCTGCCTGGGGCCCAAGCAGAGCCCTCCAGCCTCATCAGAGGCCTGGGTGGGAGCAGCACACTCCTGCCATGCTCCTCCAGCCTCCAGCCCAGGCTGCGTGGGAAGTCAATGGTAATTAAAACAGCCTCCCCAAAACAGCAAAGCTCCCAAGCATGGAACTGCTCAGTGGTTCCACCTGCTCAGCCAACATGGGCCCGGTAACCCCAGGTTAAGGTGGGGGTAGGACACAGGGCAGGAGGAGGAACAGGAAGAGGAAATCCCCAGCACCTCTGTCTAGCAGGACGCAACATGGGGTCCCATCCCAGAGACACATGGTCACCCCCATCCTCCCAAGCATGACCATGAAGTCTGGAGAGGAGGCACCTGTAGGAAGAGCTGCCCTGCCCTTGGTGAGTGGTGCAGGCAGGAGCAGGCAGGAGCAGGCTGGCTGGTACCTGTGCTCTTAAGAACCTCTGAGAAATGAAGTGCTGACATATAAGCCACCAAAATGACAGGAAAACTGGAGAGAAGACCTTCATCTGAAAGACCGGAGGAGTTTGGCCTCTCTTTAATTAAAGAAAGGAAGATTGAATGTTGACTTGATTACCATGTATAAATACCTTCATGTGAAGACATACCAAGTACTAAAGTGCTCTTTAATCTCGAAGATAAAGTGTAACGACAGCTGAAAGCTGAAGCACACAAATTTAGACGCAGTATGAATTTTAACCACTGAGGGTGATTAACCAAATAACGAAGGAAAGGCGCAGATCTTCTGCTCCCTGCATCAAGATTGATGACTCTGTGGAAACACGTTTAAGCTTTGTTTAGAGAACACAGGCACACCAGGGTGAAGAGCACTCTGTCAGATCGAGGAGGTCAGGCTGGATGCACACGAGCTCCATCTGGTCTCAGATTCCAGGATCCCGTGAGCACTGAGCAGCAGGTTTATGTCATTCTCCCATGTCCATGAAACAGACCATAAAGCAAACAGTAACAAAGTGGCTTTGCACAAGAATTAGGACTCCAGAAGTGAGATGGCCAAGTCTCCCTCTGCTCCAACAGCCCGTTTTCATGTCTCATAGCTCTGGTTTTGCCCTTGGTTCTGAGACAGATCCAAAACACTATTTGGGTCAGGTGTTTTCCCTCTTCCCCCTCTACATTTAACAGTCTTGTCAGTACTCAAGAGCCTGCCCCAACAAGCATCAACCCTTCTGTGAAAGAACATCTGGGTTCAAACCATATCAGATCCAAAGCTCTCCCAGCATCTTTTCCAGCAGCCCGCTGCACGTCGCAGTATCAGGTACTCTGGGAAGCTGAAGCAGCTTCAGAAGAGTGGAAGACTTGCTTTAGAAAGAAAAATCCCTCAAAATTCTTGTAAGGTCCTGAGTGAAAATGAAGCCCACATGGATCCGCGCTGTTTGGACATGCCCTGGAGCAGACAGGGGTGGCACTTACAGGCATCAGCTATCTGTTGTGTGAGCAGCTGCTCAGCAGGACACCCTGGCAGGTTCAGCCGGAGCGGCTGCACCAGCAAATTGAGCAGTACAAACATTCCTGAGCGCTGTTCAGATGCTTCTTGCCAGGGTCTGGCTGCACCAGCTTTCAGCTCCCCAGCTCAGGAGCTGGCAGAGGCCCTTCCCAAAGGGGTGGTCGGGTGCAGCCAGGGTGGCAGGGAGGATGAGCGAGGTCAGCTGTGTGAACAACACCACGCTCTGCTGCCTGCTCTCGGTGCTAAAAAATGGTCTGGACACACAGAATTTCCGAGTACAGAGGTAGCCAGTGTTTCAGAAACAACCTGAAAGACCATCCAGCTGAACCAGAAACACAGGAAATTAATCACCAGACTGGACCCTGCTCATGTCTTGGAAACATGCCCATGATTCACACGAAGACCAACCCTATAATAAATATTAATAAGCTGCATTACTTTAAAATAGGAACAACAAAAGCAGCAACTCCTCTCTCAGAAGGTGACTATGAGACATCACAGCAGGGGAGATGGGGAGAGGGGAGATAGGGAGAGGTCCAACTGAATGTTGTACGGCCCCACAGCTCTTCCATTTCATGCTGTGTTCCCAGACTCTGTAGCCTTCACACACACACCATCCTCTCCCAGGTGCCTTCTGTAACTCCCTGCTCCCAAGACCCAAGCGAAGACACACTGCTAAGAAATACAATGTACATCCCTCTGTTCTGAGCCTTACGTGGCGGGCAATAGAGCCTTTGCTACACCCCCATCAAAACCAAGTACTGCCCCAAATTCCCACTGTGTCCCCAGGACACTTTCTCCCCCAATCCTGCTCTCCTGTGATCCCCTCTCTGGAGAAGCCAGTCTCACCTCCGGTATCCGGATCATGGAAGTTGGGGTCCAGTCCCTTCTCCAGCAGTCTGCAGACCTTCTCCACATTTAGCATCTGCACGTACTCCATGAACTTCTTCAGATTTGCCTGCAGCCATGACACCCCAGGAAAACACACAACACGCTGTGTTAAAACCCTGGTATGAAGAAAGAAGCCACCAGAAGAATATCCCCATTCAGGAGACCCAAGGCAACCATCAGGAATAATGGGGCAGCACCCGCCAGAAGCCAGGACACATGAGGCTGTGACACAAATCTACACAGACCATGGTCCTTCCATCCCTCTACTCAAGACTGCGACTGCTGGATCACCCATGGAAACAGTCAGGGGATGCCAGTCACCACCCTCTGTCCCCACCACAACCCCCTGCCAAGGCAATTTCTGTTTGTACACACCAGGAGGGCAGGTGCACGCGTTGCACGCGCTTGTGACACGGGCACATCAACAGACACATAATTTCACATGTTCATCAGCAATGCAGCACAGTGCTGGCTATGGAATGTGTGGCACCAGTTGAGAAACAACCCAGTGATGGCCCCTCACTCCCAGCAGGACCTGGAGGGGCTGGAGCATGGCCAGAGAAGGGCCAGGGAGCTGGGGAAGGGGCTGGAGCACAAGGGGGGTGAGGAGCAGCTGAGGGCCCTGGGCTTGTGGAGCCTGGAGAGCAGGAGGCTCAGGGGAGCCCTTCTGGCTCTGCCAGCTCCTGACAGGAGGCTGGAGCCAGGGGGGTCGGGCTCTGCTCCCAAGGGACAAGGGACAGCACAAGAGGAAGCGGCCTCCAGCTGCCCCAGGGCAGGTTGAGGTTGGACAAGAGGAACAATTTCTTCCCCCCAGCCCTGCAGGGCTGTCCCGGGCTGTCCCAGGCTGCCCAGGGCAGGGGGGAGTCCCCGTGACCCCTGGAGGGGTTTCCAAGCCCCCGTGGAGCTGTGGTGCTGAGGGCCAGGGGTCAGTTGTGCCCTGGCAGTGCTGGGGAATGGTCGGATTCATGGATCTGAAAGGTCTTTTCCAACCCAGACGATTCTGTGAGTCTGTGACCATGAGCTGCCCTGCCTGGGGTTCCATCCACATCTCACCACAAAGTTGTACACATCATGTTGTGTCACAAACTCATTCAAAGGGTGCATCACCCACCTGCCCACTGAACTTCAAACATTTTGGGGGAAAGATCAAGCTACTCACACACCATCCTTTGTCCTTTGTTGTATGGCCCAACAGATACAGTTGCCACATTATCTGTTGTGAAACTGCTTTATTCTTGGGTATAATTTGCTGCCTTTGACCAAAGACTAAATCTTGTTCTCCTGAGGAGACTGAGTGCCCAAAAGACTCTCCTTTAAGTCCACCCAGTTGTTTCTGGGTTGTTCTTTATTTCCCTTTTGTAGAGCTATACTTGGTGACAACAGTATTTTATTACATTTCTAGACTCTAGAAATTGCAGCTCTGCCAGGCAGGCAGCTCTTGGCCAGGCTGCAGCACACAGACACCCATCTCACACTCATTGCCAGTCCATATTTTCAGACCTTTGATTGCAGGTTGGCTGAGTTGTTCTGTGTTTATTTTAATCAAAGCAGCAGCAGCCAGCTTTAGGAAAGGCACCCTAGAAAGGGTCTGACACAGCAGAAATACTGCGCGCTGAGCTGAGGGAAGTGTTTGGTAAAGGCTGGAACCAAGCAGCCAAGCTGCGGCCAAGCATCAGGTAAGAGCTCGTGCCCCCATGCACCGCGGCGCAGCCGGCTGACCGTGCCACAGCGGAGCAGATCTTCCACACAGTGAGAAAACACAAGCTTCAACATTTTCAACAACGGGCTGGAACCCATCTGCTGGGGGGTCAGGGTGAGGAAGCTCTGAGTGCAAACATAATGAAAAGGGCAGCTCCTGAATGCACAGCCAGGTTCTGTCTAGAACTGTAGGCACACAAGAAAGGTCTTGAATTAACTCAGCCTTAGCATAATCAAAGTCCAAATCACCAAGGGACTTCCCCATTCTAGAAGAGGAAGAGGGACATGAAGATGATCAGGGCTGGGGCACATCCCTGCAACCCCAGGCTGAGAGAGTTGGGGGGTTCAACCTGCAAAAGAGAAGGCTCTGGGGAGACCTTACTGCAGTCTCCCAGTATCTGAAAGGGGCTACAGGAAAGCTGGGGAGGGACTTTGCCAAGGGCTTGTAGCTACAGGACATGGGGTGATGGCTTCAAGCTGGCAGAGGGGAGATCTGGATTAGAAATGAGGAAGAAGTTCTTCACTCTGGGGGTGGGGAGAGCCTGGCACAGGCTGCCCAGGGAAGCTGTGGCTGCTCCATCCCTGGATGTGTTCAAGCCCAGGCTGGATGGGGCTCTGAGCACCCTGCTCTAGTGGGAGGTGTCCCTGCCGTGGCAGGGAGGTTGGAACTGGATGATCCTTAAGATCTCTTCCAACCTAAACCAGTCTGTGATTCTATGATTTTCCCCTAATTTGATAAAGAAAAAAATGTATCTTTTGTGAAGTAAAATGAATTCCACAGTGTTTCACTTGAGAATTAATTTTGAAGGTTTCCAGTTGGAAAATAGATTTTAAAAAGTTCTGAAAATACTAAATAGAATGCAGAAACATGTCCAATTCTTTTCAAAGACTTCCTAAACACAACTCTGTCACATATCATTTTGCATAGTCTTTTGGTTTTGTCAAAAATTCATTTTCTAGGGGGAGAACTTAATAATTTTAGAACCAATTCTACAGAGGAGCCTGCCAATCCCAATATGTGACTCACAAGTTCACCTGCACTGCTTGCACTGCTTCTCTGACGTGCTGAGGAGAACGTGGCAAGATGTGATACAGAAGACATCACCAAGATGAAACTTTCCAAGGATGAGACAAATTAACACTGGGCTGTGAACCTGACCTAAACAAATCCAGTCTCTGTGTGGTTCATCTGCAGAACCAAGCCTAGGACACAAAGCATGGTTTTTTTCCACAGTCAGTACCACAGAGCCACACCATAAACAATCCAGGTCACGTATTTAAAATCATAGAGCCATTTATCACCCTACCCCCTGCAACGCTGCTCCATCTCAGCAGAGCTAATTAGCTCAGGCAAACCCAATTAGCTCAGGCAAACCCTTTGGTAATGCAGCTCCACTGCCCCATGTGGGCTCCTGACCTGCTCCCTGACACCCTGGTGTGGAGCACGGCCCCACTCCCTGGCCCCACCACCCTCCCCACATCCCTCCAGACCACAGTGCTCTGGGCAGGGCTGCCAGGACAGACCCAACACAGCCACACAGGTGAGGAGAAACCACTCAGAGGGAAAAAAAAGGGGCTGGGTCACCCACACTGGAAGGTGCTGGAAACAGCAGTGTGAGCCATTCCCAGAGCACCAACACTCTGATCACAAGTGCAGTGAACGGGCAACTGGCACCAACAGCAGTGGGGCACAAGCACTGCCTGTCTGGGGGGTGAGACCTTCCCCCAGCCCTTGGTGACACTTCTCCCCCAGATCCCCTGTGGCCTCACAGGTAACTGAAAGTAAAATCCACCTCCTGCTCCAGCATCCCTTCAGCTACTGCAGCCGTAGAGAAACCCTGAAGGAAATCACAGCTGCCTGCCAGCAATAGCACAGACGGGACTTGACAACTCCAGCAACCGCCTCCAGGATGCCATCCCAAAATGCCTCTTCCCAACCATCACCCGATTGCGCAGATTTAACCCTGTTCCTTCCACTCCTGCTCGTCCACACGCCTCTCTCCTCCCCGCAGCCATTCAGCAGACAGCACCAACCTAACCCAGCACGCTCCTCACGTGGCCCCGCTAAGCCCCCGTGGCCAACACCAGCACAGCCAGTCCCATCGGAACCACACCAGTGGTCACCGGGCACACGGGGAGGCACGAACTGAGGAGGGGACCCTGCGCACATGGCCCATCCCTGTGACGCTGGCAGCCCTGCCCACGCAGGACCCTGCTCCCACAGCCTCCCAGGACACTGTGGGTGCTCCCTGCCACAGAGAACTCGGAACCTCAGCGTGTGCCAGAGCGGCTCACAGCAGTGTCGCTGTTAGAGAGCCACAGAATCACAGAATCATTTTGGTTGGAAGAGACCTTCAGGACCATCAAGTCCAACTGTTCCCCCAGCACTGCCAGGGTACCACTAAACCACATCCCTCAGCACCAGATCTGCAGGTTATGCTGCGACCAGACACATCCCAGGCACTCACCCAATGTCCTGCTCCTCAGGGTCTGCCAGCAGCTCTCAATTACAGCCCCAGAACCACGTCCCACCCAGACCATCAGTGCCGAGCAGCGGTCTGCTCATTTACACTTCTAGTTTTCTAGGTGCTCAGGAACTGAAAACATGTTTTCAACAGTAGGATGTTGATGCACTTGTGTCAGCTTTTAATGGCACTTCTTATATTTAGAAAGGAAACTGAGGAGCAAGTTCATGAGCAAAAGGAGGATGCAGAGCGAGGCACCCTCCATCCTGGGATCTGCATTCTCCCGCTGTAGATGCCTGTTCGTCACCACGGCCCTATTGACGGCTCTACGCGTGGAACTTCCCTTTGGGGGAAATCAATTACTCCCCTGCATTTCCAGATGAAGAGCAAAGAAGGTTCATCTAATCCAAGGTCTCGGACCAAATCCACAGCAACGTTTCAAACATAATTTATAAAGCCCAGACAATTAACCTGCTAATTTTTACACAGAAGAATATTCTTTCCATCAGTCTGCAGCCAGTGGCTGCTCTGCAGAGGGCTCCAGAGGTGCAGCTTGGTGACCACAGTAAGAGGTTGCTGCAGTTCAGTCACATTGTGGGGAGCGGGCCGGACAGTGACACAGACTTGAGAAATAACAGAAGGGGGATCAGGGAAAAAACAGAGGAAATCGCTCTGTCCGCTTCAGTGCGATTCCAGTTACACTGAAGGCCTCTCCCACCTTAAGAAGGCACCGTGGAGCACCTCACCCGAGCTTGCCACGTGCAGCTGACACCAACATCTCTACTTCCCAGCCTGTATAAAAGTGTCTTGGTTCAACCGCCCCCCGCCGTGAGTTCCAGCGCGCTTCCTGCCTTCCGAACCAGCAGCAAAACACACTCAGCTTTTCAAACTGACTCAAACACTACAAATATGTCACAGCCCTGTCCCTCACTGGGCACATTATATCTACTTCTTACACCCAAGCCAACGCTGGCATTTACAGTCCCACCGTCAGGTTTTCAGCTTACGCTGCCCAGCAAAGCTCTCCGATCTGGTCGCTTCCCGTTTCAATTTAACTGGAAACACAGAATATCTTCCCTGTTATTTGGACCGATTCACTCAAAGCTGAGAGGAGATTTGAGAACTGAGGAAGTACCGAAGCTTGTTTTCCTCCCCCAGTCTATGAATAAAACCCTGGTGGGAAAGGAATGAGATCTCATTATTCTAAGAACTTGAGGGATTTGGGGCCAGGTTTTCCGATGTATTAAGGTGACGAGATATGAAGAGAGTGAGCAAATGTCAGACTCCCACTGAAATCAAGGGGAGCTCAGCAGTTGCCTAAACCGCTTAGGCAATTTTGAAATCTCACTAGATACCTGCTTGTTTTCTGGCACTTAAATACCTTTGAGAATTTGTGATGAGAACCACTCACACAAAGCAAATCTCCCTTTGTTTAAAAGATCAGTCAGCTTTAAATACAAAAGAGAGGTACTGATAAATTTACTTTACAGCTTCTGTGTCCAGAACATTCAAGCAACATTTATTTAAGTGATAAAGACACAATTTAAAATATTGTTTTGCTTTGATTTGAATTGAAATTCAGCTTTCATCCCAATGCAGCCGGATCCGAACCGAAAGAACCCCAACGCCGCCAGAAGTGCACAGCGGCACAGCATTCCCGGCCCGACAAGCAGGAATTAAAACCTAATGTATTTATGTAAAGCCATTGAACGGCTTCAATAAACACTCATAATGGATCTTCCCTTCAGCAAAAGCATCATTTGGAGGGTGAGGATCACGGTGATTTGCAAATCAATCTGTTCAAATGGCCACGGGAGCCATCGTGGAGCAAGATTCATCTGGGGAGGGAAGAAACACAAGACCCAGCAAAAAATGATGCAAATATATAAATGGAAGCTCAGAGTAAGGGCCCACCCCACTTCTCTAAGGGGTGCTTGAAGTCTCTTATCTCCCAGGTGCCCTCACGCCAGAAGTGGCAGGCGGCACAGCCTGGGTGGGGGCTGGGCCCAGGGCCACAGGCAGGTGGGACCCTCTCGTCTCACACTGGGACCAACGAGGCCTGCCAGGAAATGGCAATAGAGATGAGCTCACCCCTTCTGCATCCCCACCTGCTGCCTGGAAACCCTCCAGGAAACAATCCCTGTCCTTGGGACCTTCTTTCTTACAGGAAAGACTTCACCTGAGGAGGAGGAGCTGACAGGAGGCTGGAGCCAGGGGTGTTGGGCTCTGCTCCCAAGGGACAAGGGACAGCACAAGAGGAAGCGGCCTCCAGCTGCCCCAGGGCAGGCTGAGGTTGGACAAGAGGAACAATTTCTTCCCCCCAGCCCTGCAGGGCTGTCCAGGGCTGTCCCAGGCTGCCCAGGGCAGGGGGGAGTCCCCGTGACCCCTGGAGGGGTTTCCAAGCCCCCCGTGGAGCTGTGGTGCTGAGGGCCAAGGGTCAGTGGTGCCCGGGCAGTGCTGGGGACACGGGTGGACTTGGTGAGCTCAAAGGTCTCTTCCAACCAAAACAATTCTGTGATTCTCTGATCCTCATAAGGAGCCAATGCCTGGGTTTGCCCTTACCCTTTGGGCTCCTATCCAAACCACGGCTCCGCTGCCTCAGCTCAGTTCATGTATCATGACCCAAACCAGCCACCTCGGCCCTCGACTCCTGAGCACGTTTGAGGTGCTTTTGTTTGTCTACAAGAGCGAGAAGGAGGCTGGTGCTGGGCGAGTGCCTGAGGCCGGGGCTCAGCTCCAGCCACACATCCAGCAGCATCTGAGCCATGGTCCGTCATCCTCTGCTAGCAGCGAGCCACAAGGAAAACCAACACCCTCCAGAAAAGAAAAGCTCATTGAGAGGAAGCTGGTACAAGGGAACAAGTCCCTCTCTCTTGAATTGAAATGAAAGAAGATAAATGAGATATTCTTCTTGCAGGGAAATTATTCTGTCACTCGCTATTCAGCGCAGGCTGGGTGCTGGGGGAAGCCAACCGCAGGCACTCGGCTTGGTGCTCTGCATGAGCAGAAAGACAACACAACTCCCTCTTGCCAAGCACATGCTGATGTTTCCAGCAATTCCACTACCAAGGAAAGACTAATTTTCTCAGGTTCGTTTGCTCCAAAAGGCAGCTGCAATTAAGACAAAGCATTCACTTCCCAGAGCATGGCAGCTGCTGCAGGGTCACCAGTCCTGGAAGAGGCTGGAGAAGACCAACCTGCTCCCTCACACCACCTGCCTGACCACAGAGGCCATCAGGCAGCAGCAAACAGACCCCTCACCGACTCCCACGGAAATGTCAAATCATTGGTTTCATGACACAGCACAACTTTTACCTGTGCTGGGGTGGCCAGCTCGGTTCGTCTCCACCTGGAGCACCCCCAGGGCGGCAGGACGGGGGCCTTGCAGAGGCCCGTACGTGGAGATGCCCAGCCCTGGCAGAGGACCGGGGCAGCCCCCACCATCGCTGTCCCACCAGCCTCAGGACACTGCCGGGATGTACCGGCTCTGTCCGGGAGAGAGATGCATTTCTTCACAGTAGCTGGTACGGGCTGTGGTTTGGATTTGTGCTGGAAATGGTGTTGGTGTCACAGGGACATGCCAAGGGCTGTTCTGCTCCTCACCCTGTCCTGCCAGCAAGCAGGCTGGGGGTGCACAGAGAGCTGGGAGGGGACACAGCCAGGACAGCTGACCCCAACTGAGCATATGACATCATCCTCAAGAATAAAAGCTGGGGGAAGGAGGAGAAGGGGGGACACTTGGAGTGATAGCATTTTTCTCCAAGTCACTCTCAGATGTGATGGAGCCCAGTTGTCCTGGGGTGGCTGGAACCCACCTGCGATGGGAAGCAGTGAATGAATCCCTTGGTTTCCGTTGCTCCCGCAGCTTTTGCTTTACCTCTTAACTTGTCTTTTTCTCCACCCACCAGTGATTTCACTTTCACCCTTCTGTTTCTCTCCAAACCCACACTGAATCCAGGTCAGTTGTTACCAGAGGAGGATGGTGGGCTGTAGTCACCCAGGGCAGAAGGAGAAGTCAGAGACAAGCAAGAGGTCTCCTGCAGCAGAGTCAGGATGGGCCTCGTTTGTGCACAGCTAGGATACAGCCACTGATGAGGTCTGATGTGTTTCTTGCTGAAGCTGGGGGCCATGGGAAGCAGATGGCACTGACAGCATTACTAAAGAGACCAGCAAGACACCACCCTGCTCTCCATCCTCAGGTCTTGAGTCCTTGCCCCAGCCTTGACCACCCTCAGCCACTACTAACGCAAAACTCCTCCATCCGAAGGTGGGTGCAGCCCCTCACACGCGGCACCACCACAGGCAGTCACTCCTGCACACCTCTCCGGTGGCCTGTCTCTTCCCAAGGTCTCTCCTGGCCTGCACCAGCAAATTTCCACTGCCTCCTCCCAGCATCGCCATGGCCACAGCACTCTCTCCCTTCACCCAGGCCCCCCACGTCCCACCACTCCATAGAGTGGTGCCGCTGTCCCCTCCCCGCTGCAGCCACTCCTCTCACACCATGGGCATAGCCCCCCATGCTGACACCCTCTCTCCCGTGGCTTCGTCACCTCGTTCTGCCTGTAGCTGCCCAGCTCTGCGCCAGCTGTACCCACACAGTTTGCAGCGTGAGGGTCACCGGCTGTGCCAGCGCCTCCGCCTCTGCACTGATGTCAGTAATGGCCTCCCTGCTCCTCATAATTACTTTAAGTGTGTTTTAAGTGTGTTGCTTCTTTCCCCTTCGAGCAGGTAATATCCCGAGTCCCTCGGCAGCAAAATGTCCTTTGTGGACATTTCGGTAAATGCCAAGATTTTTCTGCACAGATTTTCGTTTATAAGCACAATGGGATTGCCCTTTTCTAACATGCATCTTTTTGCACTCCCATTTCTAAATGCTCTGCTGCAATTCCAAGGGAAAAATACCTCTAAGAAATGTCACTGCCTGAAGATCTCGAGAGGCGCGAGGGACCGAGGCTGATGGACTGATGTCACGGAGTTGGCTCCTTATTGTCAGCGATACAAGAAACCAGTTTCCCTGCTTCTTAGGACAAGTCCACTGGCACTCAAAAAAAGGAAGGAGATGGGTTTATTTTTCTTGGGTTTCATTCTTAATGGCAGTTAAGAACCACGTTTCAAGGTCATTAAAAGATTCTTGCCAGTAAAAGTCAGACTCTAAACTCTGAACATCTTCGCACTTTGCTCTTGTTCAGAGGACACCATTAGCCACGGGCATAAAGATCTTGCACGTACCGCAGCCTCAGGAGCGGATCCACAGCCCTGTCAGACCAGCAGCTAATCCCTCACTGCCCTTTAAATTACCACATCTCAGAAAAAAAAGGCATTCCCTTGCCTGAGCCACCGAATAATGGGGAAGCCTCTCACCTCAAGCAACACATAAGGGCTGCACTGCACCGCAGGGCACGCCTCTGTGTGTGTCTGCCTTCCCAGAAGAAAATGCCAACCCCCAAATGTGCTGACAGCAGCAGAGCCCCTTGCAGCAGAGGCCCCTGCACCAGGCTGCAAAGCTGGAGGAGCCACCTATCCCCCAAGCCAGCCCGCGGACGTCCAACACGGGGAGCGAACCCCCAGTGCGGTCCTGTGGCACCGCCAGCCCTGCAGCTTCCCTGGTGGGGTCGGTGGCATGGCAGGAGGTCCATCCCCTGCCATCCCTTGCCTGGCAGTGCCCGGCACAGCCACAGTGGCACAGCAGGTGGGGGGAACCAGGCAGCACCGTGCTCTTCGCATGGGGTCCGTGGTCCCTGGCAGCTCGTCACATCTCCCTCTGCTCCACCCGCCGCTGTCCCAGAGAGCAGTCCGTGTCACTCCGCTCTCCCTCCCGCTCTCCCCCGCTCTCTGCCGGNTCTCTGCAGGCACACGCTCCACTCTCCCTCTCTCCCTCTGTCCACCCGTGCCAGGCGGGTCAGTCTCGCTGCCACTGGCTCAAACTGCGTGCACAAACGAGCCTCACTGTGCCCCTGCTGGTGCTACTCCTGGGCCACCTCCTCTGCCTCCTCCAGCACAGCCCCGCAGGATCAGCCCAGGGCAGCACAGGGGCTCCTTTCATGTCCCCACAAGAACCACACTGCTCACAGGCCCTGGGAAAACATCGGCCCAAGGCAACGCTTGTCAGCATCTTCCTGACAGGCAAAAGGGAGCGGGGACGGAGAGTCTCGCAAGGGTTGGTTTAAAAATAAAGAAACAACATGGAGGAAATTTGTTTCTTAAGTAGAAACTAGAGCATGGGGATTAAGTGAATGTTCAGTAAAGGGCCTTTAGGGCAACTACACGTGTCTAGGGGAAGTCCTCAGATGCTGCCACCCAGGTGTCCCTGTAGCCGGTGCCTCCAGCTGTCCCCCCAGCAGCCTGGCAAGGCTCAGGACCATGATTCATGCTTCCTGCTGCCAAGAAGATGCTGAGAGCTTTCCAGATCTGCTGCCTGGACATTCTTAAGTCACCAGGCAGAAGCCTCATGACTTTAATCTTTGTGAGTCAAAACTAAACCCTAAGAGCATTTTGTTTCTTGTCTCTGCAGCAGCCAGAGGACCTGCTTCTGCAAACAGATGATAGAGAAGCTGCTTCTCCAAAGCAAAGAGATGACCTGCATCTATCTTCCCATGAAGATTTTCACCCTTGGAGTAGGTCAAGCCCTCTGGGAGCAAGTTTTCTTCCCCTCACTTTACGTCTGCGGTTCCACACAGCTCAGTTCCTGCTGTTGTACCTGTTCACTGAAAATTTACAACCCTAATCTGTCTCTTGCAGAGCAGATGTGACCAGAAGCAAATCCTGCAGACACATGGCAGGAGCCATGCAAAGGCACTCAGCCCCAGGAGGCTGAAGGAGGAGGAGGCACCGTGCCCGGGTGCACCTCTGTGGTCAGCCAGTCCTGGGCACCTCCTGCATGTCTCGGGCAGAAGCAGCTGAGAAGGGTCAAGGCAGACATGGTGGGTGTCTCCTCAGCAGGCAAGAAGGTGCCCAACCCCTGCAGGAAGTGGTCGCTCTGCACCAAAGAGTTCTGAGCGAGCTCGTGATACACAGCGGCAAGGGAGCCAGCAGCAGCCCTGGGGTCCCAGCCAGCCCCGCATCCTTCCTCATCAGAACCCCCAAAGTCTCCCTGCACAGCCTCCACCCATAAGCCTCTCCACACCACCGCTCCCTGCCCCAGCCCATCCCCTCGGACCCTCTCAGAAAGTGAATCTGACGGGGGCTGCAGGTGTCCTCATGCCACCCAGCAGTCTGAATGCTGCCAAGCACATCAGAGCCACCCAGCTGTGCAATGGCCACCTCACTGCCAGAGTCCATCTCCTTCCTGCAGCTGGCCCTGGCCTTCCAGGAACCATCCAAGTCCCCATGGGGCCATCCCCAGGCCCAGTGATTAATGGCAGCAGAAATGTTCTGATAGTTCCAGAACTCCCCATGATTGTTGTCATTTCTTAGGCAAGAAGTGGCATCATGAGACCACCAAAGCTGTCCAGTGGAAAAGCAATGCAAGAGGCCATCCAGCCAACGCACGCCCATGCTCCAGTCACCATTATCATCCTGGAGCCTCCAGCTGTGCCAGCTGGGGTGTCCCTGGCTGCAGAGCCTGGTGGTTTTGGTGGGGCATCTCTCCTCCCACGAAACACCCAAGCATGCAAAAGCACCATTCCTGCCATGGTCCCTGTTCTCCAAACACCCACATGATCCACTCCATTAATCTTGACACATGTCTTGATCACTGCAGTAGACCAAGAGCACTTTCCACTTCACACGAGGGTCCTACCAGCCAAGTCCTAACCCAAACGCACAGGTTAACACCAGAGCCAAAGCAAGGGGTCCGTGTGGAAGGTGGAGGCGTGCGGCAGCCTCTCACTAGGGGAGGGGAAGGCATGCTCCTCAATGTGCACCATTGTGCTCTCCAGACATTTATTGACTCTTCCAAGCCAGAGAATACAGCTTCTCTTCAGCTGTCCCGTCACATGTTCCTCTGCCTCACCACCCCACAGGAAGCTGACCCCACTTTCTCCAGCACAGCCTCATCCAACCACACACGGCCGGCTGGCACATGGATACGGTCCAAGCCTACCCCCATGTGGGTACCCCACCACGGCTCGAAGGGCTCCTTCTCACCCCCCACCTAAACAGCCCCAGGCTTCAGCAAAAACCATCCATTACTCATGAGTGCTTTGCAGTCTGGCGAGCAGGGGAGACTGAAACGTCCCAAACCTGGTCTCCTCTCTATGACAGGCCACCATCAGCGCTGAACATGCTGCCAGGGCTTTGAGCTTGCCAGCTGGACTCCAGCCTTACCTTTGTATGGAGCTTGGCAAACTGCTTGTCATCCAGCAGAGCCTGGGTGTACACACGCCTCTTGTACCGGAACTGCAAGAGGGAAGAATGTCAGATATGAGATGAACAGAACCCACTCAGCACCAGGCCACTCTCGAGCGGCTCCAGCAAGCGGCAGCTTGCCTGGAGACATTCAGCCCAGCCCTGAGAACAACAACAGACCCAGGATACGCTGTTCTCCTTCACAATTTGCTCTAATAGTTAATTACTTTTCTCGTTAAAGAAACTCCGAGCAGTTTTTTATACGAAATCTGTCTGGCTTCAGCTTCCAGATGGTGTGGGTTTTGTTCTACTTCTTCCCAATTAATTAACTAGGGAGCTCTCTAATAACGGAACGCTTTCTCCAGGTCAGTTCTAGAGCCCACTTTCCCACAGGCTGGCTGAGCAATCAGGCTGTCATGGAGGGCTCTTCTCTTCTGGTCTCAGATCACTTCTGCTGCCCCTTCCTACGCTGCACCTCCTTCCAATGGCCTTTCAAGTACCCAGACTGCCAACTACACACTGCTCCAATGCCAGCCACTTCCACCCCAACCACTCCTAAAGCCCACTCAACGCTTGTCAGCGTCACACTGTGCCTCAGCATCTGCAAACTGCTGTTAAGTTTCTTGACCAAAAGGCTCAGAATTTTTCTTCATAAACTTGGTTTTCCACAGTAAGAGTCCTTCCTTTGCCAACAATCCTTGTCCCTACATGTCTGTCATTTGGTGACTTAGATCATACGCTGATGGGACCCCACCTACCAAACGACCGGCAGCACAGTCGTCATCACTGAACTCTCTGCAAACTTTGTGTAATCTGACTTTATCAGCAGGGATTTTACATTTACATCCAGATCCCTGGGGTAACCCCATCGATCTTGACACAGGTCCCTAAGGAACCCTACTAGAAATACATCCACACGGCGATGATGGCGGTGACGACAGCTTGTCATCACTGATTATCCACCCCGTGGCTTTCGTCCTACTGATGTTTCATAGCGCTAATCCTGAACTTGAATAGCATGCAGAACAAAACCAAGTACCCCCAAGTGGCTGCTACTTTTGTGTAGTTATCTTTACCAGGCAGAATTACAATTTCCTTAAAGAATGAAATCGGATTTGTTTGACTGGATCTTTTTTTCAATGCATGAATTGTATTCTGAGGTTTTGAGTTGCTATGAACTTAATCCTCCATCAACATTTCATTATTTCAGCTGGAACTGACACCAAGTTATCTTTGGACTGCAGTTACTGAGCTTATCCCACTTACTTTTCAATACTGGCAAAATATTAGCACATTTTCAGTCCATCACATACTTATACTGCCGGGCAGATGTTTTCACACACACATTGCATTTTTTTTAATCATTCCAAGGTAAAAAATTGTCTCGCCCACTGATTTGCAGACGTTGGTCCTTTGGAGATGCTGCCAGCACCAGGGATCCTCTGCACATTCTTCCCACCACAGTCACAGTGGCTCCTCTTCACACCCAGCACCACGTAGAGGGTCTGCAAAGTAGCTCCCCTCCCAGCCTCCATCTCTAAACCCTGGGAGAGCTCTGGACGAGCCGGGCCGTGCTGTTCTGCTGCCGCTCTCTCGCGGGTTCCTGCCCACTGCTTGCCTGCTGCTGCTCTGCCAGCCCTTGACCTTGGGGAACATCACACAGGGCTCCCAGCTGTGAGAGGAGCCAGGCTGCTTTGGCGTTGATGTGAGAGCCCAGCACTCCACCCGGCTGCAGGGAAAAAGCCTCACTTGAGAGGCACTGTGTTGTACATCACTGCTTGGAACTGAGCTGAAAAACTTCCGAGGAAGCCACTGAAGTGGGCACCACAGTAAGAGTCCAGTAACATCCTTAAGCAAAGTAACATTTAATGTCAACAAAAACACTGGACTAGCTTAGCAACCCCCACCCCACCAGCTTTGCTCCAACAGCCCAGGGACCAGACTCGTGCAGGGAGGACACAGAGCTGCAAAAATTTCAAAATCTCATTTAAATTTAGAGGGTGCATCAACTGAACGTGTGAGGATTAACGGTGGTGAGACACACCAGTGTGTTTGGCATGCAAACAAAATAACTACCTCATTAAGAGGTTCACAATAAGCTTCTGACAGCAGATAGCAACCAGCAAGATAATCTGGGATACGGTCAGTACCCCCGGACGTGCATGAGGGTAACTGGATCTCAGGAGATGAGCAGGTCAGCCCCACCACACGCTGCCTGATCACCAACAACCTGTGCAGCTGCTGCTCTTTTATCGCAACAAAGGAGTCCCTGCAGCTCTGCTGGCAGAGCAGAGCCAGCATCGTCCCTCTCCAGGGAGCTACCGCAGACACCTGCTTTTAATGTCATTTTCCCACTAATCTGCAAACCCCTCATTTATCTGATTACCTTCACATGCAGCCCTGAGGGCTAATTTGTCCTTTGGGTTCGAGAAACCTCAGTGGTATCAGCAGTGGATTTATGTCTTGTAAACAAATTCCTTTTTTTGGTTTTCCAGTAGGATTCTCCAGTGCCTAGCTGCCATTCTTATGAAGTTATGAAGAATCGAAATGACACACAACAAATACCCATGTCAAGTCTGCCTTGAGATGTGTGTGCTAAGACATTTAAGTGTGGACATTATGCTAAATTATACAAAAGCAGAGCATTAAAGCCTGTATAAGGAACATTAAGGAATTTACTACCTCGTAGGTTTTATTTGCAAGCATTCCTAATGTTGTTCCAAATGTTTTTGTCGACATTAAATGTTACTTTGCTAAGAAATTGTGCTGCAGTTTCTTTCCAAATTAGTCAGGATTAGTTATAATAACAGTACTCACGCTTGCATTTATAAGAGCTCGTGCGGCTTAAGCGTGTAATGCTTTCTAAATAGACTTTGTGGGTAAAATATAGCACAAGATCCCTAAGTTTAGCAGCCATGTGCAGGTAACTAGAGTCCCACCACAGCCAGTGGGGATGACCACAGTGACAGCCAGCAGAGCCCAAGAAAGGCTGCAGGTCACCTTAGAACAAACACCTACGTGCAGTCACCTGAATCCCAGCCCAAGGCAAAACCTACAGTCAATGTAAATACAGATGTAATTCAGTTAATCTCTGCTCTACTTAATTTTCTGGAACAGAAAATAGTCCAGATTATCCTCCATGTTCACCACAGAAGTGAGACCATACAGGGACGCTCATTCGCAGTCGAAGCACACAGTTGTGTTCCAGTCTCCACGGTAAATGAAATAAAGCATCAAACTCAAGTCCCTCAGCCTCGTAGTGGAAGATCTCCCTACAATTTCCCCTCCGTACCGACAAGACCGGCTGTCCCTCTGCTACTGCAGCCTCCCGTGACAGTTACATGCCACTAGAAAAGGAGAAGTGTTGATCAACAGGGTCAGAAAACAGAGAAGCTGTTTCACAGGGCCGTGGCAGATGTTCTGGAGCTCTCGAGCAGAGTCGAGAAAGGAAAACTCAGAGGCATTCGCCTCAGCCTCCCCTCAATGAATTCACTGAGAGTAAACAAACACCCACGCAAATTCCTGAGCTTCCACTCTTGGGAGGGAAACAGAGAAGAGAGGGGAGGGATACGGGGGGCATTAATATCTCTGGTGCCTGCAGAGAAGGGATCACGGGCGTTCTACATGCTTAGCACGTATGAGTGTATACACGTGTGTACACACAGCTCTACATGTATACAGAGATACAGTCACGTGGGAAAAAAATAACAAACAAGTTGTCTACCTCCAAGTAGGGAACAGGAGTGTCGGGGTTGAGGGGGTACTCCCTCAGCAGGCGCTCCTCATCCAGAAACTTCCCCGCCCGGCCGTTGAAGGCAGGCTGGAAGAGCCCGTAGTTGAGGACATCCTTCAGGCTGTGGTTCAAGGTGCAGAGGATGCGCTGCTTGGAAACCCACACAGGGACATCTGGATTCAACCGTAGACACTTCTGTGGAGAGACACAGAGGGCAATTAGAGCAGAGAACCACCAAGGTCCTGTTCCCAGAGCTGCACCCGGGGACAGGCACGGTCAGAACATGGGGACGGGTAAAAAGGGAGAGACAGAAATCTTATCCATGTCAGTGGAGTAGGGGAAGGGAAAAAAAAGTTAGAGAAGGACGAGACTCAGCAGATCCCACTAACACGTGTTGTGGAGACTCAAACCCCGTGTGTTACAACATCTATAAAATATGAGAAGTGGCAAAGAATATTTTATGGCCTACTAACAGTATACTAGCAAAATTACACTTGAAAATCCCAATAGGATCGTCCTTGTTTGTTTCTCCTGCCTTCCATACCTCCTGCGGGAGGAGAAGACAGCACTGAGTCTGCTTGCAAGCTTCATTTCAAAGCCACAGCCCATCAGCCCTGTTTAATGCCCCTGATTTTTGTGCTGGAAGGCACAGAGAAGAACCAACCCCCCCCCAGCCCAGCAGCCACAGCTTTGTAGGCCGAGTCCTGCTCCTCTGCTCACACAGAGGACCTCCACGCTTCTGCCCACCCTTGTTCTTCCCCTAGACCACACCATCACCGCTGCAGCAGGAGTCAGGAGGTGCACGCTGTGCCCAAGGGGTGGGTCAACATGGTATGAGCTTGTTTTGTCCATGCAGGTGTTGAGGCCTGACCATGGACTTCCGGACAGAATGACTGTATGGAATTCCAGACAGACAGACCGACCCAATTCCCAGCTTCTCCGTGTGCTCAGCCAGCATGTCCAGCAGCTGCAATGGACCGACGGCAGCAGAGTTCCTGCCACTGCCTCACAGCATCCCCACTGGACGAGCAGAAGGACACTCACGCCAGNAGAGAGGTTCCAGCCCTTGGATCACTTTTGCGGCCTCCTCTGATCCTCACTCACCCCCTCAGAATTTAACCCCAGGGCCTGTTTCAGTCCCTTGTCCCCTTTACAGCATCTGGTATGGTTCTGTGAATCAAACAAGCTCTGTTTTGAAAAAATTAACCAGCTTTGACCAGAGAGCAGCAGATGCTGCTGCTGGCACCAGCAGAGCACCCGCGTGGCCCTGCCCAGTGCCAGCCCACCCACCACCATCCAGAAGAGCCACTGTGGGAGACAAGACACTGAGCTGATGTTACAGCTCATTTTTCTAGGGCACAGATAACTTGCTCTTGGCATCGTGTGCCTGTATGACAAGCCGAGGTCAGCACTATCTGTATCATCAGTGAGACAGTGTCCCTATCAGCGATGGCCTGTCCCACCAAGGTGTGGAGGAGAGGTGGCCAGCTGCTGATGTGAGGAGTCTGGAATCATGGAATCACACAATCACAGACTGGTTTGGGTTGGAAGGGACCTTAAAGATCATCCAGTTCCAAACCCCTGCCATGGCAGGGACACCTCCCACTAGAGCAGGTTGCTCAGAGCTCTATCCAGCCTGGGCTTGAACACATCCAGGTATGGAGCAGCCACAGCTGCCCTGAACAACCTGTGCTAGGCTCTCCCCACCCCCAGAGTGAAGAACTTCTTCCTCATTTCTAATCCAGATCTCCTCTCTGACAGTTTGAAGCCACCACACCTTGTCCTGTCACTACAAGCCCTTGGAAAATGGCCCTCCCCAACTTTCAGGAGTTCAAAACCTTTGAGAAACGCCAGCTCTGTTCTCTTCCAGTCCTCGAAGAGAAGCGGAATATGCATCATTCTTCAGGAACCCATGAATGAAAAATACACATTGTCTATACCTTCCTACAAGCTTATTTAGCCCCTAGGACTCTTCCTCACTGTCCAATTATAATGCTCAGTATGAAAATATGGAGGTAGAGGAAAAACAGCACCGACCAGCCTAAAACCCACTGAATTCTATACCAAACTTTATCCTGCAGGGACATACCCTGGGGAGTATTAAAATTTCTTATATAAAAGAGAGAACAACTTACACCCCATGGTGTGTTTGTCCCTGTCTTTAACCTGCATCAGAAATGAGAAGGTAGAAAATTCAGAATCCTTCAGCTGTGAGATCAAAACGCTGCACAGCCCTTTGTGGGCACAATCCAGTTACTTGAACATCTCTTACAACTCCGCTCCTCCAAACACCATCATGTGTATTAATGATTTCTGCATACCAGGCATCCTGCAACTAAACCCGCTTACTTTGCTCCATGGTGCTCCACAGACACTCCAGGAGTGATCCGAAACCACGCAGCTGACCCTACCAGCCACTGCCAGAAGGCCTGCCAGGGAGACCTCTGAGGAAGATCGTTGTGTAGCCCTAACTCTGAAGCCTGCAGGGACTGGCAGGATGAAGCAGCTCTGGGCACAGGGGATGGGACTCACTTCAACCCAGGAGTTGCTGTAGAGAGGGGTCCTCTGCCCTCTGTGGGACAGCCCCAGCAGGTCCCACCTGGCACCGGGCTAATCCCAGACAGAGCTGGACTTGGCTGCCCAAGCTGCAGGTGCCGTGCCAGGCGCTGATCCTGTTTCCATCAGGAGACATGGACAGCATGGGGCACCTGCCACCACCGCACAGAGCTCCAGCCCACAGACAGCACTTGAGAGCAGATCATGCCAGATGCATGTTGCCCCCAGCATTGAGGGTTTAGACACTCAAGTCAACATTAATTTTAAAAGGAAACAAACTGCCTTGTCCAGTCCCGAAGCTGCAGCAGAAGGGAAGGTCTCTGCCCTTCCTCCTGATGTTCTCCTGAAATGAGAGGCTCAGCGCTGTAACTGTCAGTCCCCAGAAGATTCAGGAGGGATCCCAGGGAGCAGAAGGAGGCACCTCCAACCACAGCAGCACCAGCGCCATGCCAGCCACGTGGCACATCAGAGCCCACCCTGCAGCCGGGCAGGTCCTGGAGCCCACAGGCAGGCTCAGGGCAGGGTGGGTGCAGCTTTCAGAACAAGCTGCTCGCTCTAGTTTGCAGCTACCAGCGATTATGCCTTCCATACAATTGCAAACTCTGATCACAACAATCAAAGCCTCGGGAACAACTCCTGAAAGAAACTGGTGCAGCTTCTCAACTTGTAGACAGCACGGCTGACTCCTTCCTGCAGAAAGACAGAGCTCTGAGCTTCAGCCTCAATCCCCAGCAACACGCAGGATGACAGACAAGATCTATTCAAGAGCCACCCTGCAATAATGACAAGAAAGAACTTACATTCAACAATCCCTTAAGAGCAAAAAAGCCAAAAATTCTTCATCGAAGAGCACACAAATAAGAAAGAGTTGAAAGGAAATTAAAAAGAAGCCGCTGAAAAGGTAATGGGCTTGCAGGCAGCAGGGAGTATATTTCATAATATCCCATTAGAAGCTCTTGCCAAATCTATGGCAAAAATGAAAATACAGCCTCTGAGGGGTCCCTGCAGAAAGCGGGAGCAGCCCAACCAACAGAGCAGAGGAATCTATCAAAAGCAAAAGGCTTCCGTTAGAACACAGGAGTCGCCTCTGAACAGAAACAGAAGGGAGCAAAACCCAGCCACAAAACAACAAGGGTACCGGCGGCATCTGAACCAATGCACACAGAGGAAGAGGGAGCCTGACGNGGTTCCCTTTGATACCAGTGCCAGGCACAGGCATTCACTGCAGCCAGAGACCTGCACTGCTGCATGCCTGCTTGGGAGCTCCAACCAACACACAGGGGCTTCCAAAATGCTTTCAGCAGAGTCTCCTGCTGCCATAAAGTGTAAGAAACATGAAAGAGCTTTTCTGGATCCCCTGCTGATGAGGAATCATGGAACCACAGAATGGCCTGGGTTGGAAAAGACCTTTCAGGTCATCGAGTGCAACCATTCCCCCAGCACAGCCAGGGCACCACTGACCCCTGGCCCTCCGCACCACAGCTCCA
>VWZY01006000.1:22150-32493 GCA_013399075.1 Chloroceryle aenea | reverse complement strand
AAAGCCAAAAATTCTTCATCGAAGAGCACACAAATAAGAAAGAGTTGAAAGGAAATTAAAAAGAAGCCGCTGAAAAGGTAATGGGCTTGCAGGCAGCAGGGAGTATATTTCATAATATCCCATTAGAAGCTCTTGCCAAATCTATGGCAAAAATGAAAATACAGCCTCTGAGGGGTCCCTGCAGAAAGTGGGAGCAGCCCAACCAACAGAGCAGAGGAATCTATCAAAAGCAAAAGGCTTCCGTTAGAACACAGGAGTCGCCTCTGAACAGAAACAGAAGGGAGCAAAACCCAGCCACAAAACAACAAGGGTACCGGCGGCATCTGAACCAATGCACACAGAGGAAGAGGGAGCCTGACGGTAAGCGGGTGAGGCCGGCAAGTGACCATGGGATGAGAGTCACCCCAGAAGGGGTCCCAAGGACTCCTCCAGTGAGGATCAGCTGCAGGGCGGGCTCCTCGTGGGTCGCAGCAGAAGCCAACAGGAAGGGTCTTGCAGACATGGGATGAAAGCTCAGGTAGCTGATGATCTGAGCACAGACCTGCCTGGTGTGCAGTGCTGGCTCCACTCTGCACCTTGTCCTGCAAACCCCCCAGGGTGGGAGCAGGACACAGGCGGGAGATGCTGATACACATGAGTTGCTCCAGGACCCTGCCCAAAGGCCTGGCTTTTGTCCCAGGAACATGGATGGGAACTGCAACATCTACACTGCTGAAAAACGTCCTTATTTTCTGCACAGTCCCACCTCAGAGCCACGGGGAGAGCCTGGAGGAAGCCCACACCTACCANAGCTCCTCCTGGGAGTGTGGGGCCCAAATCTGACCCCAGGATTCCAGGGGCAGCCTCCCCAGTGCATAGGGTGATCCCTGCCCTGCTCCGGCTGGCCATACCAGTACTGACACAGCCAGGATACTGCTGTCTCTCTTGGCCGCCTGGGCACACTGCCCAGTAGTAGGAATAGAGTAAACAAAGGTGAAGGTCAACCAGGCAGGTTTCCTAACACAGGTTCATCAGCAGAGTCACGTGGGCCCCACGCTGGGATCTGTCCTGAAGTGATGTAGAAAGGGCTGCTCTGACACTCATGAATTGGCAGCACATCCAGATCTTCTACATCACGTGCAGATCTGGTGGCCCTGTCCTTCAGGAAACAACAGGAACAGGAAAAAGCTAAAGGGAAAGAAGACAAAGGTGACCAGAGGCACCGAGTGGTCTGCACGGGATGAACACACCACCTCTGAGCTTGGAGCTGGAGTATCCCGGGGGAGCATTCAGAGCTCCACAGCATCGGGCCAGGCCCGGCACTGAGCGAGCAGCTGCCCTGGGGCTGGGACGAAGTTACAGGAACAGATGCTGTGTGTAGAACAAACAACCCCAGGTAACTGTTTCACCTTTCCTTGAAATATTATGTTTGGTTTCCTCCAATTTTTTTTTTTTCTTCCCAATTCCTCATTAATTGTCTCTGCCTTTCATCAGCCAGATCCTCCTGTGGTCTGGGGTGACAATGCCGGTCCCACTCTGGGTGTGAAATCCCACAGGATCCTCCTGCCTTGCTTGCACACCAGCAGGAGTGGGGATCCGAGCCCCCAGATAGACCTGGTGGGGAACCGCGCAGAGCACTCCCACCAGCAGCCCCCAGACCCACCAGCGGCCCAGGGAGCAGCTTCCATTGTGGGCAGCCCCTGGCCAAGGACCATGGGATGGGCTCAGCATCACCACTGCAGCTCATTTCCCTTTGTGACTATGGTCCAGGGAAAGGGATGGGTTCTCGAGGGACCTGGGCAGAGCGGCCACCACTCTGTGTTTCACTGGAGGAGAGAGTTCAGCACAAGCTTTCTGTGCAGTGGATGCTGGGAAAAGGCAAACTGGGACCAGCTTAGAGAGCGAGTTGTGTATGCTGGCAAAACAACAGGAGTTTCTGGGCTTAGATCACCTCCTGAGGAAAGCTCTGGCCCTGCCATCCGCTGTGCTCAACACCACGCTGGGAGAAGCTGCCTCCACCAAAAGGAAACAAGATAAAGAGCACAAGGGAGGTTCTCGGCTCCCAGCAGGAAAGCACCCATGCAGGAGCCCCTCCAGCAGAGCTATGCGCTGCAGATAACAAGTTGTGGCTCTGCAGGTTTTCCAGCAAGATGGTTGCAGTTCATGAGACTGGAAGGAGGCTGCTGACCATTGTACCATCCCCAGAATCCCTTGCCTGCCACTAGAAGCCGCCCAGTTACTTCTGTTTAAAAAAATAAGAGTCCAAGAACTCCTTACTGCAGCCCTTCCGTGGTACTGACAGTGACAACCAGCCCCAGCCTGTAGTCCCACCAGTCAGCGCTTTCAGAGGAGCAGCTGCCGCTGATTCAAACGCAGCTTGAAATGAATGTTTAAAGAGATCCCACTTCTGATTAACTCCAAGTGACTGGTTCAGGCAAAACCTCCCTCTTACACAGAGCTACAAGGGCTGTGTGATTAGCCACCTGCATGGAAAGGGCTGCTGAGGAGCAGAATCGCCAACTGGTTTCATCCAACTGCTGATCTCTCCACACAGAAAAGGCAGCACAGAGGGAAACATAAAAGTATTGGACCTGTAAACCAAGCTGGCCCTGCCAAAGAGCCCCAGACAGCTTAAAGAGACAACTTCAGAGTCTCTCTAATTACCTTCAGAGACCTGGGAATGTTTCCTGCCTGGCTCGTTGCAGCCCCACAACCACAGCCGCCTCTCTAACTTGTGATCAGTTGGAAAAAGCAGGACCTGGGAAGCTTTAGCTCTACCTGGGGCTGAAAAAAAAAAGCCATGCAGAGAGAAGCTTCCTCTGGAGAAGAGGGAGTAAGATTTTATGTTCATCCAGCATCAAGACTGAGACGCACTAGTTTACTGGATAGACAGGTCCTGATAAACACATGCAAAAGAGATACAGAACTTCTCAGTATAAAGGAGCAAAAGGAATCAAGTTTGACTAGAGAATGGAAGAAATCAGTGAAAAGAGGAGACTGCAGCTGCCTTCATAGCACATCCTGAGCACGCCCTCTGATTCAGCAAATTCAAAGACAAGAGGGCCTGTAAGATCATCTCGTCTGGGCAGCGCATCACTGCCCTGTAAGTGTCAACCAGGAACTCCCACCGCGAGCTAAATTAATTCAATTTGGCTAACAGGTTCCTGAAAAGCATCCAACATGAGCCTAAAAATATTGCATGATGGAAAGCATGCTCCCTCCATGGATAAATGAATAAGCAAATGCCCCTCCTTGATGAAGGAAGGTTTGTCTTCACTCTCATTTGAGTTCCCTTAACTTCCAATACAACCATAAGGTCTTGTTATCCCTTTCTCGGTGGTACTGACCAGCTCTTTAGTGCTCCACGTGTCACCATCACCTCTCAGCCCTGTTTAGGGTGAGCAGAAGAGGCTGATGCCATAAACTGTCGTGCATTTTCTCCAGATCTCAAGTAATTTCTGTTGCTCTTTTCAGCATCCTCTTTAATTTTAAATACACTTCTTAAAAGTGCAGAATCAGAGCCAGAGGCAATATTCCAGCATCTGTCTCCCAGCTGCCACATACAGCTATAAAGCAGTCCTCACTACAGTCCTCCAAGCACTGCATTAGCACTTCTCACTCGGGCAGGTGGCCGTTTGGGGTCGGTTCACTTTTACCACTCCGCTCCTTGCCACAGCCTGTGTCCTCTCCAGGACACAGCTCCCTGTTCTCCACATCTGGCATTAGTCCTCAGTTGCCCATACAATTTTTAACTCATTTGACTGAAGTGGAAGATAATTTATTTTGATGGGCCCAGGTCTATGTGCTCTATGTGTGTTAAATGGGGGGAGCACAGGCTGCAGAAAGCAGCCAGACTTCGTGCGTTCTCTGAACAGCCCACCCGTTGGCCACAGCAAGAGATGGATACTGGGTCAGACAGACCACTGGCCTGGCCCACTGGGGCTTTTCTCTGCTCTTATTAAGGGCACCTATGCTCACGCCTCTATTTGCAACTCCTCTGCTGCTTTTAGTGAAAAACTTGTCAGCAGTGGTAACGTATTTACTCCTGCTTCTGCATCTTTATAATTAGCCTATCACAAGCCAGTCACTTCCAATGTATCCAAACAACCTTTGTACCTTATGGACCGATCCATAAGATCTTTATGGATCAGGTTGTTAACACAAGAACTCAGGGGTTAATTTAAGTTTAGGTCTCAGTGGATCTTTACAATCCTTGTGATCCACAAGGAACTACATTTCTAACTTCTGAGCACCTTTCCAGCGCTGACACGCTCAGTTTAGCCTATTGCACGGGCGTTCAAGGAGCTCTTGTTTCTCTCTTTAATGCCCCTTATTTTGTTTGCATCGCCAACACCAATCCTTATTTGTTGGGTGTTTTATGCTTCTGTTATTGATTAGGTGCCACAAACCTCCCCTCTGGGCTTGCCCTGTTACAGAAGTCTCTGTGCAGCTGAAGAGCTCTGCTGCCCAGGAAAGAGAAGGAAGGGTGTTCCCAGCACTGTCATCTGACCCAGGGATATCCAGGGAGGGCAGGCACAGACAGAGTCCAGCAGGACTCGTGACACTGCCTGTGCTGCTCACAGCTCTGGGACAGTCTGGGAAGGGGAGGAGAACTGTGAGACAATCACCAAGGTATGTGACGTACTAAAAGTGAGAACTGACTGCAAAACACAGTGGAAGGAGCTCACAGAGCCAAAGGGATGAAGAGCACAGTAGATCACCCCATACAAGTCCAACGCCATCAACGACAGGGTCCATGCTGACTATGGCCTGGTTGTGGCCAGCAGTCCTGCGAGCCCACCACAGTGACACTCAGCAGGTGCCCAACAGAATGGCAGGGACAAAAAGGAGCAGAAGTGCCACCATGTCCCTGTGTGTGTACCCCAGCATGCTGGCATCACAGCCACCTGCAGCTCCAGCTCCCTATTCAGAAAGGCCATAGCAAAAGTGGAAAAGGTTCGGACAAGGAAGGGAAGATCAATGGCTGGAGTTGCATCTGTGTGAGGCTCAACTAAACAGACAAGACTCTTCAGTCTGGGAAGGAGGAAACTGAAGAAGCCATATGACAAACCCAAAAGTGGCACAGGAAAGATAAACAGGTATTATCGCCTTGGGAACTGATGCAAACACCACAGGACAAGGTGACAGATAGGACATCTTCATTAGACACGCTCGCGGTGATCTGCTCTGCAGCGTGCCGCCGGGCTCTGGCAGTCGACTCCAAATTGGTCTCCCAGGTACCTTCACCTGCATAGTCACGACCACAAATCAGCACGGTGCGCACCACCGGGCATTCGGCTTAACCCAGTCGCAGCATCCTGCCCAGATCTGACTCTAATTGCAGCAATAACTCTTGGGTTACAGTTTACTAACCCTCTTTTCTCCAAAGCTACAGCTTCTTTCATCTTACATTAACCTACACCCCCTCTGCCTCGAGGTCTCAACAACCGGTCTAATTTTGTGTCTGGACTCCTTTTCTTCATACCTAAGACTCCAAGATTTTGCACATACACCTTGTTCATCACAAGTGCATCGTTTCTTTTAAATTACACTAACTCCTACCCACCAGCAATAAAGCCTCTTTCGGAACAAAACTCAGGAGGTTATTAAGTGAAACTAGTAGAGTCAAAGCAGGGCAAACTAGCAGCATTTCCTTACTACCCAGCCTGTGTTCACTGAGGAGCCCCATCGAGTCTGTCCGGGAGAAGGGTCTTGGAGAAAGCTGGTCTGCCTCTGGGCAGGCAGCGGCTCAGGGCTGTGGCCAGGTGAGTGCTGAGCATCTCCAAGGCAACAGACCCTAAGCCCAGTGTTGACAACCAGCCTTTCCTGCTCTCCCCTTGTTCAGAGCCAGCCGCCCTGCTGGAGAAAGCACTAGGGTTGGTTGGGTACAATTTAACCCTGGTAAATCCATGCTGTCTCCCCCCAGTCACCTCCTGTCCTTCACATGTCTGGCCAGGGCTTCCCAGGGGATTTGCCCCGTCATCTTCTCCAGAAGCAAGGTGAGTCTGAGAGACCACTCATTCCCCACAGCTTCCTTTCTCCCCACCCTTGATGCAAGTACCAATACCTGATATGCATTCAAACTACTACAGTTCCCTGGAGAGGCATCAGTTGGGGGTTATCAGGTAACCCACCTCCAGCCCAGAGAGCCCCTGAGCCACCTGCTGATGGGTGGAAGGGTACCCTGGGGAGAGATCACTGTGAGCGTGTCCCTTGCCTCAGCCACCCAGGGTTTGTCCTCACACCTCCAGGAGCAGCAGCTCTGCCTGGCACTCCTGACCAGACCCTGCCGCGCTCTGAGCCGGCAGCACCATGCTCTCGTCTGCCTGCTTGCTCTGCTCCTCTGCAAATTAGTAATATTCTGAACAAAGTCACCGCCTCCAAGGTGTTCTCGCTCCTGCCCCTCAGCACCCTGCCAAACTCTCCTGAAGACAAGACTTCACCCTTCACTCGCGCTTTCCTGTGCCGATCTCTGCGCCCGGCGCTCGGTGCATTGCAGCAATTCTGCTCACCACACAGAGCTTCTACAGCCCTTTCAGGAGCGTTTCCATCAAGCTGCTTTGAAGTTTTGATAAGTCTTGTCAGTTAGCTCTCTTGTATCCATTCTCTCTTGTTAAGGAATTAAAATAAGATTAGGGAGACATGGTCTTCTAAAAATGCAATGCTTGAATCTCACCAGAAATTACTTTCCAGCTGATCAGTTTTCCTGGTTTCCATTAAGGGTCTAACTACTCAACCATGTCCAAGTTCATTGGTCTTTAGCTCTCCACATTGACACTAAGGCACTTGCTAAAGATGGCTTCAACAGCTCCTACTTGCTAATCTCTTTTCCCTGATACAATAACTGGTTTGAGTGAAAAGACAGTGCACATTATCCCTACCTACTCATCAATTCCTTCAGTAACTACCTACTGGTTTGGGTTTTTTAAATCAGTTTGCTTCAGCGCTCACCTGCTGATCCATTCTCTTGAGAAACTTCCCCAGCACTTTATGCTGCTTATGCAGTTTGTTCCTTCCTCTCCCTCGCCGCCTCCTCGCGCAGCTCACCCTGAGCTCTGGATGCCCAAGGACCCTGCTCTCATGGGCTGCGGTGCCTCTGCTCAGGCTGGCACATCCCCACCCTCCACCATCATGGAGACCTCAGGTAAGGGACTGTCGTGGCCGGGGTCCCGCTGCTGGTAACTCCATGGGTGTCATCACCTGAGGTCCCGGGCTGGTCCGCACCTGTCAAGAGGCTTCCGCCCCCCGCCACCCTCCCAGCCCCACACAAAGGGGCATCCCCCAAGCCAGGCTGCCGTGCCGAGAGAGATGCTGGAAGAGGCGTCCTCCCCCCAGCAGCGGCTAATTAAACAAAATAATGACCCTGTTGATAAATTTATTAACCACTCCCCTGATGATCAATTCAGTCAGCATTTGTCCAACACACACAACCTTGGCAGCCTCCCAACAGCAACCCCAAAGCTTGACTGTTCCCAGGCAGCCGCGGCCGCCAGGTTCACACGGGACAACCCCACGATGTTGCCAGGTTTTCAGTAAAATCCCCACTGCACACGGGAATCACACGCTGTCAAATAGACTAGAGTTAATGGTAAGCTAAACAGTAATAGGAGGGCCAGTACTGGCTGTCTGACTCCCATATTTCACCCAGTTTAAAAAAATCACATTTTTCTTCTGTTGGCAGCTGCAGAGGCTGCTGCATTTAAATACTGCAGATTCCTCCGGGCCTCTATAGAAATCAGTATCCTGCTTCCCACACCAAAGACCCCGAGGCAGGATGCAACTACTTTGGTCACAACAGCACAAAAAGTAGGAAAAGCTGTAGCCCAATCCAGTGAAGAAAAAGCCAAAACCAGAACATGTCCATGCAGTAAGAACCTAGGGAGACACGGTGGGCTAAAAATGGTTTAACAACCATATAAAAATTACAGCTTCTTGGAGCTAAGAAAGGCTTCTCAGCAAGAGAAAAATTGTCACTTACCATGAAAAATCTTATCTGAACAACCGCTCGGTCTAATGCAAACTCAGAGAAGGGTATCAACTGAACGAACACTGAGCAAACTCTGAGGAGGAGGTGGAGAACTTTCATCAACACCATTAAGAAGGAAAAGGAGGATTTCAACCAAAGTATGAACATTAACAAACACAGAGAAAGAAGATATTAAAGCCATGTGTTACTTAATTTCTAAGGGGTTGTGTTACCAAATTCCAGGTGAGGTTGGCCAGGGCTCTGAGCAACCAGCTCTAGCTGAGCATGTGCCTGTTCACCACAGGGTGTTGGACAAGATGAGCTTCAAAGGTACCTTCAACCCTAACCATTCCATGGTTCCATGACTCTAAATAAAACATTTCAGACATCATTTTTCATTGCAACCATAAATCACAGTGACAGTTCCAACTTGAAGCACATGCCTTAATCCCAGCTCCCCAAGATACATCAGTGTTTGCTCACAACACTCAGCAGCACCAGTGAGTGAGCCCAGAGCACAACAATTTGGTGAAAAACCTACAGAACAAGGTAGCAGAAGGGTGAGTGCTCTCCACAAGGAGGTGATCTGAACTGCTACTGTTCAAATCATCATCTGTGTCTCACTCAAGAAGCCTCAGCTCCCAGCCGTGCTGGAGAGACCCCGCCAAGTTTTACCAGCACAGCATCCATAACCACCAAGCTTACTGGTGCAGCATCAAGACCCCACCAGGCTCTACTGGTGCAGTCCAGACCCCACCAAGCTCTACCAGCACAGCATTCAGAGCAATCACGATCTACCAGCACAGGCTCCAGAGTCACCAAGCTCTACCAGCAGAGCAGCCAGAGCTGTTACGCTCACTCTGACATCACCCGTGACAAATTCGGGCACAGCCTTGACTCTGCTTTCCCTGTGGCAACTACAACACCTCCTAACAGGGAAAATTAATGCCGTAAACATTGAGGGCAGACAATGAAAGTGCCTTTGCTTTACTGACGCAGGCACTGCTGCTCACAACCTCCCATCTGGCATGGGCCCTACGAACGCTCCCCACCCATCAGCAGATGCTGCACCCCGGCCCCTCCTCGCCCACCCCATCTCCAAGCGAGCATCAGCTCTGTCCTCCCAACAGCCCCCCCACGGGCACAGCCCAGCCTGAGCACACACTGGTGCCCAGCACCCTCTGCCTCCAGGTACTTGCTGCCTCTCCCCCCCCCAGCCACTGCTCAGGGCTTCCCCTGCTCCGGTGGAAGTCAATTCTGTAAAATGATGGGTATAAAAAAACCCCGAAGTATGAATTTGCATCGATTAACCAGTAACAAGGAAGAGCCAATCAGAAGCAGGCAGGAGGATTTTGTTAGGTTAGCTGGTTTAATTAATCAGCCTTTAACGATGCCAATGACCTGTGAATGTCAGGACACACTGGGAGGAGCAGTGAGTGGTCTAGAGCAAAGCTGAGCTGTAGGCCAAAATCGGTTCTGGGCTGCTTTGACTCATGATGTTTCACAGGAACACATCATCAGGAACAGCAGGACCCTCACCAGGCTGACAGTTCGATCAAGAACTCTAACATTACTGGACCACGGTAATGCGGTAGATGCCATGTTTCAGAGGCATCATTTAATGTTGTTTTGTGCCATCTGGGTTGCATGATTTTAATTAATCAAAATTGTCATGGATATGCCACCGTCAAACCAGCTGAGTGCTGAAGAAATGATAGCAGTCACAATAAAAAATGTCAGTGACATGATCAGAGGAATGAAGGTGGGTGGCAGCTGGGGGCAATCAAACAGCAAAGATATTAAAAGGAAAGAAGATGACACTAATAAAGTTTGCATCCTAAATATGCAGGATGCTATACCATCAGGTACTGTGAGTTATACATAGAATCCCAGAATCCCAGCATGGTGGGGTGGGAAGGAACCTCTGGGGATGCTCTGGTGCCACCCCCCTGCTCCACCCAGCAGGGGCACCCAGAGCAGGGGGCCCAGCAGCGCAGGGTCCAGGGGGCTGGGAATCTCTCCAGAGCAGGAGCCTCCACAGCCTCTCTGGGCAGCCTGGCACAGGCTCCCACCCCCTCCCACCAAGGAACTTGCTCCTCCTGCTCAGGGGGAACCTCCTAGGTTCCCCTTTGGGCCCTTGTTTCCCCTTGTCCTGTGGCTGGGCAGCACTGACCAGAGTTTTTCCCCATCCTCTTGACACCTGCCCATGCATACCACAAAACATCTAGACAATAAGATGAGATTCATCAAAAACTAATCCTGCTTTATAAAACTTCCCCCACACACACACTCCGCAGAGGAGAAAAGCTCTGCAAGTTGCAAGGCTGATAACGACCTACACATGAGACAGCAAATTAGAAACGTATTTACCAGCACTACGGGAGGGGGAAGGGAGAAG
>VWZY01006000.1:11795-22127 GCA_013399075.1 Chloroceryle aenea | reverse complement strand
AAAAAAAAAAAGAAAAAAAAAACAAACAAAACCAACACTGTCAGACCACAGAAAACAGAAGAGACACAATCCCCATCCAGCTCCAGTTCAGATTCATTTGGAGCACCAGCCCCAAAATCAATCTGTGCCTCAATAAACAAGCACAAGCAGTGGGAAGAAGCAGCACCATTTAGTTCTAGTTGCTGGTAACTACCCTCAGTGCTCTCGGAGAAAAGCCCAGCAAGAGCCAGCAGCCAGCTCTGCCCTGAGCAAGGACTTGGAGATATCCAGGGGAATGGGCTTGAAGACAAAGCACCATCACAGCTCCTCGGGGACACCCCCGGGGAGACAGCACTCACAGAAGGACGGACATGGCTGCTTCGCCCCCTTCTCCAGCGCAGTGCTGGTTTCTAACGAAGAATAGTGCTGCTCCACAACCCTCTCCAGTCTCCGACAAGAAGCAGACAGTAGGCAAGTGACCCAAAGTTCTAAAACAAAGCCACGTCGCCATGAAAATATCTGGGACAAGACATAATAAGAGATGGAAAAACCGAGGGAATCCACCACAGAAGCAGCCTCTGTGGGCTTTTTCATCAGTCCAAGAATGAACATCTTCAGAGTTGCTTCAGGATGTAAAATTCCTTACAGCCTAATGCCAAACTCTCACCTTTGATGCCATCTCACCCACTACAGCAAGAGGGGCCTGCACACAACCAGCTTGTGCCAGCCGTCCATCTGCACACTCATGCACAACGTTGCAAGCTTTAAAATACACTCTCCAACTTCATGCATAAAACAACTTTCTGATAAAGCTGGAGCCAGGGCTGCTGAGCAGCGACCAGAGCTGGACATGACTCGTGCTCCAATTCCTCCCTGCAAAGCCTTTTTCTGTTAACTTCTTGTACTGCGTTTGGTCACCATGTGGCACTAAGAAAGCAAGGAAGTTTCTTCAGCACTTGTGTAGATGTTCACTCTTAAGGTGCGTGATTCACAAACTGTAACCACAGGCTTAGAAATGCTGGGAAGAGCAAAAAAAAAACAATTTAAAGCCAGAAGTGCACTCTGAACAGCACGGCAGGGTGGGGAACTTGGAGCACGCCTGTGGCCAGCCCCTCTCTGCATGCACAGGTCCCAGCCCTCCTCCAAAACCCAGGGAGAAACATCATGAGTCACTTCAGCCATGCCCGGTGGACCCGTAGCCTGCAAACGCACGGCACGCTCTGGTGCACTGCACCGAGCCTCTGCGAAACGTGGGCAACAAAGGACTCTAGCAGCGTGTACTTCATGAAAGGCTACCTCGTAAACATATTATTACCTTTTAATTAGCTTACTGAGGGAGGGGATGAGCAGCACGGGGGAGCCCGGCGCGAGCGCAGCTGTCCCCCCTCTCCCTCCTACAAGCACAGCGCCTGCAGACGATGAGTGGGATCAGGGAACTGCTCCAACAGCAACGAACTCCAGAGGCCCCATTGCTCCAGACATACGCTCAGATAAACCCAGAAGTCATCCATTAGCAGATCAAATTCATAGTCAGCTACAGCCACCACCAAGCCATTAGCAGAAAAAAAAACAACCAACAAACAACGAACAAATGTGAAAGAGAATTTTTAGATGTAATTTAAAAATTTCCAGGACATTCGGGAGGTCCCTCCAAGCACCACATGGAGCCCCAGCCATGCCAGAGGATGTGTCAGCCACGCAAGGCAGGGACAGGAGCAAAGGCACAGCCCTGGCCTCAGCGTGTGACCAGGAACACCGTGTCCCCAGGCACTGCTGGGGGGTTGCACCTCAAAGGGCTCCATGGCACCTGAGCAACTGTTGGCTCCTCTTGGGAGACACCAGAAAGACACCACATAGGCTTCAAGGACAGAACTGGCACCCTGACGGGCTGCAAGTGTCCACCCTGGCCAGACACAGGCAAGGGCAGTCAGCCTACTTAACTGTCAGCACAAACCCTCCGGGCAGCCCCACGGTGGGAAGTCACGGAGACCTGCTCGTTTGTGTGCCCTGCCCAGTGCTGGCAGCCTGCAGCCAGACCCTGGGTGCGCTGGCCAGATGTCCATCACATTACAGCACATTGGTACCAGCCCTCCAAGGCTGTACCTACACAAGCTGCTACTCCTAGCCCTGATCTCCCTGCCCAGCACTGGCATGGGATGTTCTCCCAAAACCCACTGTGCCAGGCAAGGGGGAGGCACCATCTTCAGCCTTCAGTTAGACCCATAGAATGGCATGGATTGGAAAAGAGCTTTTANGCACCTCCGGAGCTGCCATCGCACGTGAGCAGGTTTCTGCGTGGAAGCAGGTCCACAGCACTGTTCATTTTTACTGTAACTTTCCAATAACTTATGTGGGTTTTTTTCACCCAAGATCTCATAGCCACCGTTTATATATATATATATATGTATTTTTTTTTTATGCTGATAAATAACTTCGGACATTTATTTCTATCTGGGCATCTTCAGCACATCGGGTGTTGTGTCACAGCCCTGCTGGGCACGGGAGCACCAACAGCTCGGCAGCTGGGGACAGCAGGAAGCCTCTTTTTGGGCTGATCCACAGAGAACCATACATTAAGAATGAAGCTAATCTCAGAATTTTCCACCAACCCCGATTTTAATAAAAATAATCTCCCCTGGAGATAGCTGTAATATAAAGCTCCAGTACGGCTGCTCATACTGTGGCCCTTGCTTTCTTTCCAGTAACTGTGAATTATGGCTCAATTATGTTCACTTTGCCCTCTAAGCGCAGGCAAGGGGAGGGAGGGCTGCCCTGATGTCTTCTTTCCAAAAAAAAAATTCAGTGCAGAGCACAAGGCTGTGCCTCCTCCTGAGCTCCTTGCCACACGTGCCAGCAGCACCTCACACTCACGGAGCAGTGCATTTGGCAAACCCTTTCCCTCCCAGGATCTCTGAAATCCTCCCTGCGCTGCACATGTTGGCCACAATCAAACCTTCATCTCCTGCGATGGATCAACACTTGAGCCTTTGAACTACAGAAGCTCAGGCAGCTACAGGTCTGCAACTGCTTAGGGGACAGAGCTCAAAAAGAAAAAATGCCCACATTGACAACTCATCCCAAGGCAAATGTGCCTGCTACACCCTTCATGTCTTGCTTAGTCTAAAGCTTTCCTCGTCCATTTCACCAGCAGTTATGTACCCCCCGTGCCTCACAGAGCTGCTGGGTTCCCTGCCCCCCATCAGCACCAGCACCACCAGCTCCCTCCTGGCAGGCCCATACCCTGGGGCTGTAGTGGCATCTCCTGCCACAACCATCTCCTGCCCAGAAGGACANAGCAGGGGGGTGGCCCCAGAGCATCTCCAGAGGGCCCTTCCCACTCCACCGTGCTGGGGTTCTGTGACACACAGGCTCCTCCTGAGCTGTCTCAGACATCTTGAGGAAGGGTCCTCATCTCCCAGCTGCACCAGAACTAGCCAGACCCTGCTGCCAGAGACAGCTTGTCCTCATTCAGACCCTAAACCAGAGGAAGGAACCTGCAGCTGCAGCCCCAGCTCAGGTGCTCTTGCTCCAGGGACCGACGCCAGCCACCCCTCACCATACGCCAACAGCCACACCAGCCACACACTGCCGGGGACAAAATGCAGGACACCGGTCGTCACATCCCACGAGATCCTCCTGCCCTCCCTGTGGAGAGGACCGGACTGCAGGAGCCAACCTCTGCACCGCAACCACTGGCCTTCGCAAGACCGAGGGGCTGCCAACTGACCAGCCTGGGTGCCCAGAATCCCCTCCCTGCTCGACCAAGAAGTCCCCTGCCCACTGGTGTCCCCCTGGGCTGTGAAAGCCGCCGAGCGGGGCACGGGCAGAGCTGCCAGCCCTGCTGGGTCCGTGAGCAGAGGCTGAACATGCCACACAACTGCACACGCACCTGTGTGCGTGGCTTTCTTTAAACCAAGTCTAAACAGTTTTATGCAAATAGATTGCAATTGTTCAAAGCAACTCCTTAAATAATTCACCCACAACACCCCAAAGGATGCTGAACAGCACTTGGCAGCTGAACTTCCTTGTCCCCAAAATAATCAAGCGTAGCCCCAGATCCAGCGCGGTGACCCGCCGCGCTCCCCGCGCAGGCTGACGCCTCCCGCCGTGTGCATCATAAAGCAAAGTGGATTGATTTAAGTCAAAGTGATCACCAATTTTAACCATGATAAATCAGCTGGCAGAAAATCAGGACGTAAATAATGGAGCCTGTTGTTGTTTTGCACCAGCATTCCGTAGCTGTGCTCCCATGGAAAGGCTGAGTCGGAACAATTCCTAACCATTACATGAGATTAATTTGCAATTTCATACAGACTTTACAACCAAAAGTGCTTTTTCCTCAGTAGATACGCTGCAACTGTACGCATCTGTTTAAGCAATTATAATGTAAAATATAAATTCAATTTTTTAATTCTACGCAAATATTTCAGAAAAGAGTGGGTAGCTTATTTCCTACTCAATAAAGGATGAGTAGTTTTTGACTTGTGATTTAAGTCAAAGTGGACTAAGATAAAAAATGGCATTAAAATATGTTCTTTTAGCACATTAAAATATTTCTCAGTACTAACAAATTAAATACAACTACTCTGAACTGCTGGACTCATATGGAATCCATAAGCAACCAAAATGTCTCTTGCACCTACAAGCAAGAGACATAAAACCCGACTTCAATCAATAGTTACTTAAATTGTTTCTTCACAGCCATCAAAATCTTAGAGCTGTTAGGTCTCACCATCTTGAAATTGCCTTTCCTGGCTGCAGTGGAAGAGCAAAGCAAGTTCTCAGCAGCTTCCTCAGCCTGGATCCGCTCACCTGTGAGATGAACTGGCTGAAATGAATGAAACGTTTGTGCTGATTTATGGTTAAAACTCAAACCAGTACCTGAATTATTTTCACACCCTTGACAAAGGGATGCTTTGAGGTCACTCATTTGACATGGACTGACTGACTGTCCCATGGGTCACAGCACCCCGAGCCAGCACCCTGGGGCTGCTCTGAGAGTCCCTCCTGATGGCTCTGCCTGCTCTGGACTCTGTGGTNGGCACGCTGCTGCCCACGCTGCTGGGGATGCAGCCCAGGGTGCCAGTGGCTGCTGGGTGCCAGCGCACGGGGCCGGCTCAGCCCCAGCTCCTCACCCCCAGCACCCCCAAGTCCATCTCCACAGACCTGCCCTCTCATTAGCACCAACTGTTAAGCCGCATCTGAAATTGCAGCACCTTAGCCGAAAAATCCAATGCATGCTTGTGACTGGTGCACAAACATCGGCCACCACCTCACTCCCTTTGCGCAAGGAGCAAACCAAGCAGCTGCTGCAGACACAAGCCCAACACTTGTCTTGGTGCAAGGGAGGGTGGATAAAATGCAGTGTTTATTACAGGGAGGATCTGCATCCGCTCTCCTACGGCCCGCGCTGTCCGGATGCTGAGAGAGTGCTCAAACGTTTGTGTTACAAAACAGACACACACACAAAGAAAAACCTACAAAGGGACTTTAAAAATATGTCACACTTGGTGCCACATTGAGCAGCACACAGTGATGCTGCGCGGGGCTGCACAGTGAATGAGGAAGATAAAAAAATGCAGAACAGCTGCTTCATTCATCGAGCGCTATTAATCTGATCCGAAAGAGGCCGGGTTCCTGTGGAAAAACAATGTGCAGCTTGTAATCAAAAAGCATCTCAAAGCATGTGCATAAGTGGTTTGATCCTCCCCTAAAAGGGGTGAAAAATTCAATGTGACTATCGACATCTAGAGATTTTTACAGCAGCAGAAAGCAGATGCTTTGGCCAGCAATCAAAGTTTTCCATGCAGATTTAGGCCATTCTGGAGGTCAATTCCTGACCTCCAGATCTTACCCATGCAGCAGTAAAGTTCTCCTGAATCTATTCTTTTTCTTCACAGAATCACAGAATCGTTTGGATTGGAAAAGACCTTTCAGATCCATGAATCCAACCATCCTCTAGCACTGCCAGGGCACCTCTAACCCATCTGTGTGGTACTGGAGAATCAGTGAGAGGCAAATCCTGGGACAGAGGATGGATGCCATGGTCAGGGGCCACACTCCTGCCCCTCAGGAAGTCTCAGTTCTGCTTTGTGATAGCAGATCAGGACCGGAGTGCGGTGTGGATGGGTGTGTATCTAGCCAGTGGGCACTGTCTGCATGCCAGGAGCTCACAACACATCCCTGGTATCACCAGTGTGGGAACCTGGACTGAAGATGGACACCACCTCTCTCAGCATCTCCAGGTCCACCTCTCAGCCGTGGGCAGCACAAGTGCTGGCGCTGGCCCCAAGTGACACTCACCATTTCCACCACCGGCAACGTGTGTGGACACCATTTTACACCAACCCACCCAGATGCAACCCAGGAGAGGAGAAAAGCCCCTGTACCCCACCATGGAGGCAGCTCGTGGACACATCAGGCTCCTGCTGATACCAAAGAGACCCATCTCCTCCCTGGACTCAACTGGTGTGTGCTGACCCGGCAAAGGGAGCTGCTGCAGATTAAAGCTAACAGGCAGAAATGTTATTTTTACCTACAGCAGCTCCTTGGTCTGGCTTTAACAGGATTTTAAAAGGAAAAGAGTTGCCAGCACACAATGGAAATGAAAATCCCCTGGAAACCTCCAGGAGGAAGTCTCATCAGCGGCACACCACTGCTCCTCTAGATCTTTCTGAGCTCTTTCAGTAAGCTCCAGCTCTCGATAGTTAGCAGCTTCCTAAGTACCACTCATCTGCGAGAGGCTCTTATCTCTCTACGTATACATTTTTTATGCAATGTGCTGAACCGTGATTCCTTGGAACGACTTTTCCCTGCTTCCAGTGAAAAAGCAAATTGAAAACCTGCGCCTCACTGCTCCGCAGTTACACCCACAGTGGCAAGTGGCCACGTGGAGGGTGGCCAGTGCTGGCCACCGGTGTTTTCGTGGGTTTGGTCGGACGCCTCACAGTGTCTCAGCGCTGGCACACGCTGCAGACAGAGAGGACTCTGCTGGCTGCTGGAGGCACCTCTGTGCTTTCCTCTGTCACCAGCTTCTCCCACTGCCAGGTCCCGCGGGCCAGGGGCTCTCGTGTCTGAAGCGCTCCCACCGCAAGGCTTCAGGAAATGGTCTTCAAGCGTGTTTAGCTGAGACAGACCCACAACTCAGGACTTCTTCAGAGAAACAAACCTCTGCTGGGGCATGTTTCTGTCTCCTTAAAAAAACAGACCATAATCTCAGCAATCCAGTGGGTGTTCTGGATAATTTTATCCCGGTGTCCAGCACCCCTCCCACAGAGCCATGCACAGCCCGAAAACCAAGACGAAATGGCTCTTCCCAGAGAAGCAGCAGTTGTGGAGCTTTGCATCAGACCCTGCTGGCCCCAGCCCCAGGCCCAGCCCAAGCACCAGTGCAGGCCCAGCACAGCAGAGTGGGGTGCAGGATCGTGGCTGGAGGCTCGTACTGGGGCCAGTAAACAGCTGGGGTTCCCTGTGCCAGTGGCATGCAGGACTGTGGGCTGCGGCCTCACTCTGCCAGGGCAGTCTGCTCAGCCCCGTCTGGTCACAGAACACTGCTCACCACTGCCCACCCGTCCTTTTCTGCACAGCCCATCCCAGGATGGTTTGGGTTGGGAGATGCCTTTCAGATCTTGGAGCCCACCCGTGTCCCCAGCAGTGCCAGGGCACCCCTGACCCCTGGCTCTCAGCACCACAGCTCCACGGGGGGCTTGGAAACCCCTCCAAGGGTCACAGGGACTCCCCCTCTGCCCTGAGCAGCCGGGGACAGCCCTGGACAGCCCTGCAGGGCTGGGGGGAAGAAATTGTTCCTCTTGTCCAACCTCAACCTGCCCTGGGGCAACTTAGGTGAGGCAGGTGTCTCTCAGAATCATAGATGAGAACACAGAAGAGCGAGCAGGGTTACCTCCAAGCCCAGCCCTACGCTGCACTGACACACACTAGGGCAGCTGGCAGCATCCAGGGGTCACCAGCCAGCACTGGATCCTGCAGGAGATCATTGCTGGAGCCAAGTGGGGAGCGGCCCCTCCAGCCACAGTGCCTACAGGCAGCTGCCGACCCACGGAGCACGCGCCGGCTCTGCCCCCTCACGAGCTCAGCGCCACACAGTCCTTAATTCCACCATCATACGCTGCTGCTCACCAACTACCGTGCTGACCAGGCCGTTTCTCTTCCTCCCATACGACAGCAGCCTCTCATGTACTTCTGTGCAGGCACAGCTGAGCAGAGAGCTCCCCTGTGCCAATTTCCATCACAGTGTATATCACAGAATCACAGAATGTTGGAGGTGGAAGGGATCTCATCCAAACCCCCTGCCAGAGCCGGATCACCTAGATTAGGTCATGTAGGGCAGATCAAACCAAAGCCTGTACACGAACTACATCAGCCCCGGTGCCAGGTGTCCTGCAGGCAGCAGGGAGATCCCAGAGCACAGCGCTGCCCCATACCTCTGCCACCACAGCCCCAGGAACCTGTTTCTGTTCTGTCAACACCTAAAGCCACCCTGGGAGCAACACAGATTTGGGACAGTAATTTATATACAGTGTACACACCACCCAATTTTCAGGACAATTTTTACTATAGAATTTTTAACCCACAAGAAACATTTCATTCATCCTTTTACTATCAACTGCTTCCACGAGCTCAGCGTTTCTGTCCGCTGAGGCGTCCGCAGTCAGCACCATGTCATTTAGCACATGGCATCTGCACAGCTGCACAGAATGAAACTCCCTGTAGCTGCAGGAGAGCTGCCAAGGAGAGGGACAGCACCTTGCCCAGGAGGCCAGAGCGGGCTGCAGGCAGCTCTGCTGCTGTACCCACCAGCGTCACGCTGCAGCGGCCCTCCCAGCTGCTCCAGGGGAGCTGCTGAGCATCAGCAGCTGCCCNCAGAGAGGTTGTGGAATCTCCTTCTCTGTGTGACCCTGCTGGAGCTGGGGGTTGGTACCAGATGATCTCCAGAGGGCCATTACAACCTCTACCATGCTGTGATCTGTGGGCAGCTCATCAGCCATGGCTTGGCTCATCCCTGCCTCTCCAGGCTGCATTGGTGCTGCTCACAGCACAGACTCCAGACCCTCACGTTCATGGGCTCATGGCAGAGTGAATTCAGATAAAATCCCAAACGAATGGCAAGCAGCCCTGTCTGCGAGCAGCCCGCCTTCCCACCACCAGTCCTGGCTAAGCAGAAGTTCAGGAAAGCTTTGCCTATCTCTCTTTTATAATGGGAAATTTTACTACTTCATTTCCCTCGGCTTAACAGAAGAATCAATGCTTTGTGCGCTGGTTTTAAGGTTCTTCTTTCATTTGCATGAAGGAGATAAGAAGCCAGCATATTAACCTGAAGTATCAGGTGACTGAGAAGCAGGGTGGGGGCAAAGCCTTTTCTGAAGCCACAGAGAGCACAGAGCAACTCCCTCCTACAACAAAGGGAGGCCTCAGCCTCAGCCAAGACCTCAAACAGCCTCTCCCAGATGGAACTGGGCTGTCCCATGCTTCCGAGGCCTCCAGTTATGGAACATTTCATCGCCTGTCCTCAACACATCACCAAAGTCTTGCATGGAGGAGAAGCCTTCCCACAGAACAGCCACCAGCAGAGGACAGACATGCCAGACCCCACAGGACATCCTTCCACAGGATAGGAATCCTTCAGCATCACCCAAGACGCAACACATCTAATGGGTCATGCTTCAGCAGGGACCCCTTTGCAGATGAGACCAAATTCTCCCCGGGGCTGCAAACCAACCTTACTGGCTGCAATCCTGCCAGTCTGGGAACCAATGAAGCCACCACAGCTGTCACCACAGGGCTGCACCCAAGCAGATGCCACAAGAAACAGCGGCTGCCTCTCAGCACTGCCCACTCTGCCGGAGCTGGTGAAGAGCAGAGCCCGTGTACCTGGCAGAGCCCACATCCCCAGCATCACCACGTAGCCGCGCTCACACCCTGCCACAGACGGACAGTCCCCCCAGCCACCAACTGACGCGCCCCGCTTCCCCACGTAGCCCACACGCTCCCGAATGGCACCGTCACAGGAACCCCATCTGTGCCTCCCAACACAAACAGTTCTCTGTCTCTCCTCCCAAATTCGCATCTGCCCCTCAGAAGGTCTCTCTGCTCCCAGTATAACTCTTCCCCTTCACTATAGCTCAAATTGTCCTTCCTCCTCCTGCCAAGCTACTGTCACAGCCTCCCCTGACTTCACGGCACCTCGGGACTCCCAGCAGATCGGTCACCACCCTTGCACCTGCCAACCCCCAAAACCTGCTTACTGGAGCACAGCGCCCACAGTCCAAGTGGGAGGAGCAGGAGCTGTGGTCCCATCGTGGTGGACCCCGAGGCTGTCACCTCCCAAAGAGCCCA
>VWZY01005997.1:119682-135473 GCA_013399075.1 Chloroceryle aenea | reverse complement strand
TTTCTCATTCCTGAACTAGAGTATGTTAAGTCAGGGCACATAAAGTCTAGATGTTGGAAACTTCATCAGAGGTCTTCTAATCCCTCTTTTGTTTTTAAATTGAAGGAAAGAGCTTGGAGAGCACATAAAGGGCAGCCAAGATTAACACAGTTTGAATGAAGTCAAATAAGGTGTTATGAGCAGGAAGCCAGAAAAGGAAGGAGTCCATGCCAGTTGTATGAGTAGCTTTTAAACTTCAGTACACTTCTTAGTGCTCGTGGATATTACATAGAAACAAACTGCATCAGTGTATTGTAAAAAAAAAAAATCTAAACAACAGCTAACGGTCCTGGGAATGGCTATAATCCTCCTCACAACTTCTGTTGTGGATGGAAATTGAGGCAGAAACTGGTTTACAGGCAGAATTAAAACTTTGAATAGCAGTAGGTCAGTTTGCTTTTGCATAAACCCTGCACCCACTTTTGGATCTGATCCAGTCCAGCCAGGCAGGCTGGTGGGATTAACTCAGAGTTTTCCTTCCATTACTATGGTATCAGTGCTGGTGGTTTACTGTCACCTCTAGTCTGCAGAACACAAGGGATGAACAACACACAGACATTCCACATGTCCCTGTGCTCACTCACATCACTTCTAATCTGTCTATTTCTACACCTAGACATTAGAGTCCATCAAAGAGCAATTGAACACAGCAGCTCCTGATCTGGACTTATTTTGAAGCCTTAACTCCTAGAAGTAGCAAGTTAAATAAAATAAAGACGAATAATGTGAATTATTTAAACTGAAGGTATGTAAGCAAATATGAAATTTTCACTGTGTTTAATAACTCGGCACAGTCACTTCTGAATAGGTGAGGAGAATTTCTCTTCTCAAACTCAGAAGACTCATTAAATATGTGCATAAACTGCATGAGTAGATGAAGTCTTTAAGGAAAAACTTCCTAATCTTCTAGCTTTGTGGGATTTGGGGAGTTCTGAGTGTTTACACATTATAATATTTTGATGTGGCATTTATAGATTTTATATTACATTATCATATGTCAATCAAGGAAATGCTTTACTGTCCTAACGGCATGCCAAAAAGGGACCACATAAACTCCATCTTTTATGTGAAGGGATGATTGACATAATTCCCTGCTTAAGGTTCTCCTTTTTCTCACGACACTTGCTAAATTTCTGTGCTAAAGACATCCTGACCTTGAGCAAATTTTCATGTGAATTTTCCAGATTATTTTCTGAAAATGTCAAACCTTTACAAAAGTCCCTGAGTTCCACAGTTAAGCAGCTCCTGCAGGATAAATTAACCCTCATCCTGCAGATAGATGTCACACCAATAACTGTATGTTGATGTTACTTCTTTTGCCCTGGGGTTTGCTTTTACATGCAGGGAATTCCTGAGTAACTTCATAAACTGGGCTTTCAGTGTCTCCATTCACCACATAGACTGCAACAGCTGAGTTTGGCAGAAGCTCCCAGTCCTTCACTATAACTCACTTTTTATTGATGGCCCTTCCCTTCCTTTCCCTTCCNCTACCAGAGTAAGACATTTGAGAAAATAGTTAGCAAAATTTGGTAAATTTGTTCATGATTATATCCATATATATTATATATATTTGTTCATATTATATCCCTATTATATCCCTTCACAATTCTCTTTCCAAATTTCTGGTGGGACTTTAGGCCCCAATTCCCATGAAAGTAGTAATCCTGTAACACTCAGGAAAAAACCCAGAATGTTACAGGCTCTTGTTTCAGCAACAGAATTCTTGCTTAAAGAGAAAGGGCTTCAAGCATGTGCCAACATATTTTCTTTTTTGTTAGGGCCTCCCATTTCATAATGGTAGAATTTGACTTGAACGAGTGTCCAAAAGCTTTTAGGAGTTTATGCAAATTGAACCAAATAATTTAGTGTTTGTCCATTACTAAATCACATAATTAAAAACTATTTTACTTACAAATTTAAATGAAATAAACAATAGTATATTTTGCAGGAGGCATTTAAAAGCCTTTCAAGTCCTGAGAAATAAAGCATCAACAGGATTAGCAAGTCTTTTGGTGTTCTGAAGTAAAACATATCAGCTGCAGTAATATAAAAGCATTTTGTAGAGAAAATAAAAAGAAAGAATTGAAGTTTGATATCAAAGTACTTTATCACCTAGGGAGGTATGGACAGAAATTGTTGAATGAAAACAGAAGAACAGCCCTTCCTGCATTCATTTTATCAATGCATGTGTCAGGGGGATTCATGTTATTCAAAAATCCAGACCAAAATCAATTGATGTGACAAGTGCATGAACTTCTGCAGATGTGAATGGATCTTTGCAGATGAAATATTTGGAGAAAACAGAGTAGAAGAAGGTGTGGACATTTCATTTATACACAGTAAAAAAAGAATGCAATGACTGTCTACAATACAGAGATATAATGCATGAAATTGTCCAGTATTTCTGACAAGATTAGAGGACTGACTTTTTCAATGCCTCAAAAATAGTATTGTAATTAAAGCACATTTAAACAGACTTTTATTAGGGTTTTAGTAATGTATGTTCATTAAAAAACTTCTCAGATCCCTAGGCTGGTTCTAAAGAAGGTTGGAAAATTATAGCTTAATTCATTACAGTGTGCTAATGCCATTCATGGAACCAAATACGGATTTATATAACTGTGCATGATGCAAGCAATGGGCCAAATGGATTTAACACAGGGGAGTCTGGTTGGGATTCTGAAGGCGTTATAATAACATGCATCCTTTCTGATTACTATTTTTCCTATATTGGCCACCCAAAACAAGGGTGGTTCTACTACTGAAGACACCTCAGCCCTAAGATAGATCTGTCCACAAGGTAAAGTAATTCATATGAAATAACCTTTCAACATGAAATGTTCCTGGGGATATAAGGACATATGTGAACAATACCAATACACATACTTGGCACTGTAAAGGTTACAGAATAAACAACAAAACCAATCACGTTGATACTGTGCCATTTCTGGAGGGCATGCTCCTAGGAATAGCCGTCAGAGGAAAACATGACACAGGAGATGACAGAACCACGATAATTTATAATGTAAAAGTTTCATAACAACCGCTGCAAACTTAAAGAGATTTGTCCACGGTCCTCAGGTTACCAAAATTATTCTAAGATGGGCACAAGTCATCCAATTTAAGTATTTAGAGATTTTGATAAATGAATGATGTCATAGGCTACTGTATTACACAGTATAATGACATTGATACTGAAGACATGTTACTGGGAGGCACACACACACAAAAACATACATATACACTACATGATACATGCACACATGGCTGTCCACAAGATTACAAAGAGGAGCGATGAGTACCCACAAGGACTCTGACAACACCAGTGGCCTCATCCTGCTCCCCTGTGGCAAGGCAGGATAGAAGTCCACTAGTGAGAAGAGATAGAGATATATAGATAGATTAGGTATAGATATAGATGATATAGATGGGGGGGAAGGGAGGCAGGAGAGCAGCAACATCCTTAGTCCAAAAGGTGACTGGATAGCTGCTCCCCATGACTCAGAGGGTTAGGTTTCACACCTGTATGCTAGAGCTGATGTCTCTCTCCTTGGATAGCCCTGGGAGGTGTCTGGACAAGGGGATCATTTCTCCAGAGTGCTTCTGGTTTACTCACCTTTTAAAGGAATACAGCACATGCAGCACTGAAGCACAGCAAGCAGGGGTAGCTGGCAAATTGACTTCAAAAGTAAAATCTGATTTGAACTAAAATCTTAAATAAACACATCCAATAGCACACAAGAATGAACTTTAAGAAAAAAAAATCCCACCAAACTGTCAGAATATATAAGCGACATTATAATCTTCAGAGAGCGAACAAGGACAGGTTGGTCTTTGCTCTCAGCACTTAACTAGGTATAAAAATTTCTCAGAAGTCTGAGAAAGAAGTTTAAAACAAATAAGATATGTCTCTTCTCTTTGTTTAAGTCTGTCTTCAAGGCTTCTTACTCAAGTCTCTCTGGTAAATGTATAAGAAATGAGGTGGAGACCTTTCCATCTTATCCTCAAACCAAAATTATTAGGAAAGATTTAATGATTCTTTGGAAACAATCTTGCCATGCATTTCAAATGGGGTGTTCCATAATGACTTTAAATCAAGATTAGTGTATACAGAAAACAAGATAATAGAAAAACACATCTAAGGATTACTTTAGAAGTAATGTGATTGCTTTGCAGTGACTGTACAGATATTTTTATGTGGATGATTTAAAATATTCTGTTAGAAGGTTAAATTATGTATAACTTATATAATATGCCAAAAGCTCTGGATTCCTAAATAGGGCAGCTCTGTCTTCTGTGAGTATAGGCAAATCTTGGGGCAATAGATGTTCCTTTACAAGCTGCCTTATTTACATCATGAAGTTAGCTAAAAAAGTACCTCCCAGGGGCCTATTTTTCAAAACTAATTTTGGAAAACGTTCTGTATTGAGGCACAGTTGCCTCTAGCTAAACGCTTGTTGACTGGAATACCTCAGCTAGAATAGCATAGTTAAGATACCGCCTTTCAGCTGGCTGGATTATGTCTTGCAATTGCTCTACTTGCATTATTTGAATGCATATGTACATAATGTGAAACAGTTCTAGTTCATTTCTGATGTCCCTGCTTTCCAACATAGGCTCCAAAAATCAGGATCACTTTTGCTCATCACTTGCTGTTCTTCTGCTGCCAAGTGCAAGATCAACAATGGCAATGGTAATTGCAGGGGTTGGTGTTTGCAAAAAGCAATGTCTGCCCTGTTAACACCTCTGCCATACTGCCTGGTTGTGTCTCTCTGCACTGCTTCTTTAGAAACAGAACTTTCCCTTTTATTATATATGTTCTAGGACAATTCATCTTTCCTTTAAGAAAGGTAGTATATCCTGTTTAAAATACTGGCTTCTAGACATAGAAACTTGTAGGGATAGAGTTATTCTTTGAATTAGAAGCATCTAAGAGTTGTCTAATTTCAAAAATTTGGGATGAAAAATTTTCCTTTGTAAGACTTTTGATCTGTTCTCTTTGTTTCTTTTGAGGTAGACTAACACAAACATAACCTCCTGTATGGTAGAGACTTCTTGAGTGTTTGAAACAATACTGACACTTTAGACCTTGAAAATAATACTCATGGAATAATCTGCAATCCTTACTTCAGTGATAACTTGTCTTGAAGTAGAATTAGGCACACTTGTAAATCTACAAGACCATTTCCTAAATATGTTCCTACAGCACACAATCTGTATCTATATCTGTATAAAAAAATATAGTCATTATGGTAATGGCAACTCTGCAGAAAAGCGATCCTTACTTACAGTAGTAGTTACCATTTAGAAGTCTGTCTAATGAAAGTGTGCATTACATTCATGTACAGATAGCTCAGCCTAGAGCAAATGCAGTATTTGCAAATAGCTAAAGTAGATTTTTTTGTTGTTTAACAACTGTAGGAAATTTTCACACATTTCCCTACATTATTTGATTAGTCTCATCTTAAGCTAAAAGATAGTTCAAGTACCCTGAGTCACATGAAGGTTGACTTTGACTCCCTCCCCACAGGCTTAGGAAACCTGATCTAACTCACAGCTGTTTCCTTTAGAAATAAATTCTATTTAAAAATGTGGGATCTTCCAGTACTGCCATTCCCTCTTATGACAAAGATGTTGCCATTTAGTGCATGCTAAGAAAGCCTTTTCTCTCATATTCCCTCCCACTCCATGGTCTTTCTCCCACCTTCTGTAGTCCAGTCTCTACCCCCCATGTTCTTCATAGCACTTTGGGGTGCTTAGCTCATAGTTCACATATTTTACATCCCATTTCAAATTTCCATAATTCACATACAAGTCTTAAGGACAACACTTAATTTTTGAGTGCATATCTAATTTACTTCACCTCTTCATTCAGATTTGAAATACTGCAATGCATTCTTTTTCCTTTGTTTCCTTTTTCATAGATGGAGAGCAGTTATCTTTTACATACCTTATATGGCAACATGGTTTGACATCTCTATCTGATGAGAAGACTGGAAGTTATTTTAAAATAGATGCTATTGCATAAGTAGGCACTATGAGCTTGGTAGAGCCCTGAGCCTATGAGTTCAAAGCTAATTAGGACCCCGTCTACTGTTTGGCTTAAATGAACTAGCAAAGAAGATAATATAAAACAAAGATAAGTGTCTGGTGTCAATGAAGGGGTGTTGGTAGGACAGAAAATAATGGGCCTAAGGTGTGTCAGTGTCAAAGAAGAATCTCAATAGATACTGGACCTCAGTAACAGTAATGGTTTTGGAGCACCAGTTGGATTGCCTTGGGAAATGTTTGTCTCCATCTCTTGAGGTCTTTATAACAAAAGTTAGAAAAGGACATCAGGGATGACAGTTATGAAGAATAGCTCTGAGGCAGGAGGATGGACTCGAAATTTCATCTAACTGTGATAGCAAATGGATTTTTAACTCCTTCCTGCCCATTTCAAGGACATCACAAATGGAAATTTCCATCAATAAGGGGTTTCAACTTCACAGTGCATTACACTTTATACCTAAGATATGTGGGAACGAGGCAGGAAAAGGTAGGCACAAGCAAGCTTTAATGGCACTTCCTCTGGTATGCTAATTACTCTAGCCTAATTTTATAACTACAAATATTAACACTTAACCTCAAGTCTCCACTGCAATTATGACACTAGGTCTATTAGCCTCAAACCAGGTCTCATAGTAAAGAAAGTGAGGAACATCTTGGGTTGCATTATGAAATACATTGACAGCAGATCAAGGCAGGTGGTCCTCCCATCTCTGCCTAACACTGTTGAGGCCACACACTGAGAGCAGGGTCCAGTACTGGGCTCCTCAGTGCAAGGGAGACAGGGACATATTGGAGCAAGTCCAGTGGAGGGCCACAAAGATGATTACAGTACTGAAGCATCTTCTGCATGAGGAAAGGCTGACAGAACTGGGAATGTTCAGTCTGGAGAAGAGCACTGTTTTGGGGGATCATATCAATATGTACAAAATCATAGGGAAACCAAACAGTCCTGTGCAGCCTGCTCTAGCTGACCTGGCTTAAGCAATAGATGATTTCCAGAGGTCCCCTCCAACCTAAAATATTCTGTGATTTAGTTATTAGTTATTATTGGTAACAATCTCCTGGACAGAGCTGGCAGTGCATGTTTGCTTACTCATGGTAGGTTTCCTGGGAAATATCTGAAGACATGACTAACTAGGAAGTGGAATTATGTCCAGAGGAATGCTGTCAAGCACTCAGCCTGTCAGGCCTGCAGTGCTCTTAGCCACCTCTGTTCAGTGATGCTTGGTAGAGCCCTGAAGCAGCAGTTTATAAATGGTGCCACTCCAGGATATTCAAGAAAGAACATCTGCTTAGATTAATCTGCAGTCATCGTAGCACCCAGGAATACTATTCTTCACAGTTCACTCCGTGACTTGAGATAGATTTGCAGATACTTGTTTAGATAAAGCAGTGAAAAGACCATGGCACTCTGATATTTCCTCTATACTACCTGTTGGCACTTTCTAAACGGCACTATAAAGCAAAAAGATGAATGTTACAGAAAAGAGGGAAGACTTACAGGAATTAGGTTTTAAAAAAATTAAACTCTGTAATTTTAGAGCTTTCCATGGAAGACTACAAGTACAGCAAGAAAAAGAACTGATCTCCAGCTACATGCAGATTAACATCCGAGTAATGCTTCGTGGGATCTTCAAAGTTCTGAATGTTAATTGTGAAATACAGCATTCTGCAGGTACAGTTGTAAAGGGAAGTGGCTTAATGAGGAATAACAAGGCTGAATTGATGAACTGTTTTACTCTGTACTGCATCAATACACAGAGAGCTTTCAAGAGTAGCCATGCTGCAGGTGGCTTGTTTTGATTTAAAGTTAATTCCAGGTAATAAGACCGCAAAGAGTGTGACTTTTTCCTCAAGCAGAACTACCCTAGGATGTCACTGATGATTGAGGGAGGCAAAAAAAAAAAAAACAAACCTATGAAAATAAGCACAATGTAAGCATCCTTGAATTCAGTGGTGCAATATTTGGAAGCAGTGTTTTGTCTTGCAACTGACTGTCAAATAAACCTTACTCCAGTGTTCAGTGCAGTGGGTGCATCTCATTCATAACTCCAGGCATCGTCATAGAAAGGAGTGTGTTTTCCTGCACAAATACTTGGCAGATTTAAGAGGAAAGATTTTTAATATCCTGAAAATAGCTCCTATTTCAGACTTTACCTTATACAGATGTACAAATTCACATTATACACACCAAGCTGAAGGCATCTTGGCACACCTCAGTGAAAGCCGTGTGATTTTGTTAAGGAGGAATAGAAATTTGTATACAAGTCAAATGTGCTTCTCTGAAGTTTGAAGGTCACCAGACTATTAGTGTCTGCTCACAAAAAACTCTGTATTGCATTATGTGGGTATGTGAAGCCTCTGAGCTAGCTGTAACTCTGTGGTTAGTCTACCTTAGCCTTTCTCATTGCAAGTCTTCCAGAGAATAGTCTTTTAAACTCAAAAGCTCTTGAAAAATTTGATCCCAGTGGCTACCATTTGTTCAACAAGAAAAGCAATGAAAAATACTTACTTATTAATCCTTAGTCATAAGCTTTTTACAAATATTTTAAGGTGAATTAATATTGCTGTAGTAGTAGCCTAGTCAGATGGATCATAGCAATCTTGGTAGATCCTTATAAACACTGAACATCCTTAAAATCACTGAACATGTCTGTTCAGTTCCACAGAATATCACATACAGTGTATTTCTGGCATCTAAATCCAAATACTTGCTTTAGGAACCAAAACATCAAGAATGCTAAATATCTTTCTTATTAAATCAAGAATCGTCTGGTTGGTTGTCAAGGGTAGAAATTTAACCTGAAAATTATAGCTGAAGTTTGAAATAATATGGTTTATTAGGCTGAAAATTAGAGTTTAAAGGCAAGACTAACTGCTTTTGAGAGACTTTAGAGTTAAAGAAGTTAGATTTTTTTTACTAGATATTGCAAGGATCAAATCTGGTTGCCTTATAAAATTGTGCTTTTTATCTAAAAGCTTTAAAAATATTTAGAAACTAAATTTTCTGGGTTTTACCCTCTAACAATATTTAAAACAATATATATCCAACTTAAAGGACAGAACATAAAGGAGAATCTTAACAGCTTAACTAAAGCAGCACCTGAATTGTAAATGTACCTGTTTTCACTTCCATATACCTACACTGTATTGTGTCAGTTAACAATACTGATTACTAGTAGGCTGTGCCTGAAAAGCCCAAACCCATTATCTGCCAAAATCTTCCTTTGAAATTTATGTTCAAATATTTTCTGTTCTACAGAGCAGGTTTTTTGAAAGAAATCTCCCTCCACGCTTTTCTGTTACACACACCTCAGTTCCTTAGGTTGAGCACATACTAAATCTGTCATTTTTCCAGAGGAGGTGGAAAAAAGGTGATTCACATGTATAAGAGGCAAGCTGAGATGGAAATTTTTTTAAATGCAATTTCTAGAAGTTTCTTTGTCTGATGGCTCCCTAGGTGGTTTTCATTATCTCCTTCATGAAACATTAACCCTCCTTTCCCCTGGGGCAAAGGATGAAAGGATGAGAAAGAAAGTGATAAAAATTCTCTTATTTCAGAAGAATGAATCCAGTGCAAGGCCAACTACTTCCCTAGTGACCAAATGCTACTTGCTTTGAATGGGAGCTTTGTATCTGCATTTTACTGCACCTGCAACTTTACACTATGCCTCTCAGGATAATAGTTGAAGCTCCAGTCCGGGGGTTGTTGTGACCCATGTGTTTTAAATCCTTCCAAGCCACCAGCTTTGTTCACACTAGACAAAACAAAGCTTTTTCATGCAGAGTGTGCCCTTAACAAGCACTTATGACCTTTTAAAAACTATTTTTGTATTCTGCTCGTACAAAAGAAATAAGAACATGTCCAATTCCATTTATTTTCAATGCCTGTCATAAGAGCCACAGTTATAGTTCCATCATCTTTACTTTTAGAAGGATTTAGGTGAGGATTTTAACATACTTTGAGAAATTAGGATGTTCCATGTTGCTGAATTTCAGTGGGAAAAAAAAAAAAAACAATCCTCCTAACCTCCCCTCAGCATGAACCTTGTGCAACTGTGCAAGAATAGGTAGCACATAATAGCAACATGGTAACAGTGTCTGCATGTACCTGTCTTGTGCCTTGGTGCTGTGAGATGGGATCATTTCTATTCACAAGGCCAGGTCACATTAAACTGTGGTCCACATTGTTTTTCTGAAGTCATTTTCATGCATGGCAGGGTTCAGGGAATAGAAAGCTTATCCAAATATGCTGTCTTACATGAAATTTAGAAGAGTTATTAGGTAAACATCACGGACTTGCTGATCTCTAGTCAGTCACAAAGAAAAGGGAGAAGCAGTATGTTCTAAATGGATGAATGATACCTATTGCCCTTGTTTCATTATAATAATGGAATTATTTAGTTTAGAATGGATCTCTGGAGCTCATGTGGTCCAGACCCACCACTCAGAGCAGGACCAGCTTAGATTTGGTTGCTGAGGTTTTGAATATATCTTAATTACACAGCAGACAAAAAAATCAATATATGAACTCTACTTTTTTTGCATGTTCTTTATCCTTGGACTTTAATTGGTCTTTTCTAGACTCACACTTTCCTCCTCCTCCTCCTCGGGTCTTTTTGTTTATGCCTGCTTACTACAATCATAAATCAAATATGGCACCACCAATCCTAGTGTTCCTTCACAATCCATCTCCCATATTACTTCCATCACTGACCTTCATCTGTTCGGTTCTTTTTTTTTCTTCTCCTAATATGTCAACATTGTGGAGTTTTGCTACTTACGACAAAGGGCATATATGTTTTACCTGTGTGAATCTTATTTGTAGGCACTTGGTCTATTGCAAAGTTTCCCCACTTGTCTTTTCCAGGCTGTTACACTGTGAAGTTTGTTGAAGACTTTAGAGGGAGGAGGAGATTGTGCATCTCACTGAGCAATTACCGACTGACAAAGGCAGAGTAGCTGCATCAGGAATGAAGACTTAGCAACTCGTGGAACAGCTGCATACAAAAAGCAAAGCTACACATCCTTTCTTATTTCCAGCAAAGTTTCACCTCCAGTTGTCTGTCAGGTGAACAATCCTTTCCTCTTTGGCAAATTCTCAGGCTTTTGTTTCTCTGCTTGCTTGTCTGTCAGCCCTCTAACTCCCATCCCTAAGTCTCATAAATGTTGTTGCATGTTATGAAAGATTTGCCCCTCCTTCATGACAAAACAGGTAGCACTACTTAAACCTCACTGTCACTTTTATTGTCTATACTCCTGAGAAGTGGGTATAGCCTCTTGTTTATCAGAGAAAAATCAACAAATACTCCCCATAGTTTCAGTTTCTGACTTGTTTATAAAAGATGAAGTTTCTGGAAAATACTTAGAGATCAGTAGTTCCCACCCCACCAGTCCAAATACTGAAACTGTAGACAGGGAGTCCCAGATTTTCACTCCAACATTGGCACATTAGATTAGACTGGAAGGCAAAGGTAAGGTTTTGACCTACAGTAGTAATCAGCCACACATGAAGTGAAGAAGCATAAGGCAAGGGAAGAAAGAAAGAAAAACTGGCTTTCCTTGGGCTCTATTCATATACAAAAAAAACCCCAAAAACTCAAAATACATTTTTTTTCTTGTTGTTTTTCTTTGATTATACTTTTAATGCTATTTTTATTTATAATAGTAATTTTTAAAGATGTTTATTACAGAAATGCTTGGAAGATGGTTTCAAGTTCATTTCTTAGAACTAAACTTGTACATTCTGCCTTACTATCATCACGAAAGAGAGGTTGTTTACAGCTAAGTAGCATAATCAAGTGTAGAAGTCAATACACTAAGAATCAGTTTGTTTCCTCAGAAATATTGATCTATTACATTATTTAGATTTATTTGCCCAAGGTAAACTAAAAGAATAAAGGCATAAGAGGGAACTGTGTCAAGGCTAGATTTAAGTTGTTTGGGGAAAGGACTGTCCCTTGTAACATTTGCAAAAAGTGCCTAGCATGAAAGGAATCCCTTTCTTCAGATCTTTCAGCCAGAAAAATAAAAATCTACCACCAAGAGAATGCTGCATGAAACTTGGCTATTGCTTGGAATTGCTCATCTTCCTGAGGAACCTAAGTCCCAGGGACTGTTAACAAAGTAGTTTGTGAATCCTGTGAAGCTGGATACTTTCAGCTTCAGAAAAGAGGCTTCAGTCTCGGAAATATAGTTCTGCAAATCCTGTTGTTATCTATATTTGCTGTTGTTGCCTTCTTTCCTCTGATGAGAAATGACATTTCAAAATGTGCTGTAGAATTGTGGGCTGCTTGAAGAACAAAGATGAGTATGCTTCATATCTGGATTATGTGACACTGTACAGGAAAACTGGAGCTAAGTACCTCCTGAAACATGGTATGAAAATGATTACAGGCAGCTGTGCCTTGGCTAGCTCAACTTCAGCTAGCTCAAGAAGGTAGATCTATTTTTATACTTTACTCTGAAACCTGTATCCTGTGAGATTCCAAGGGCTTTCAAGACCTTGAAAAGTCAGCAGAAATTCAAAGCATTTTGTAACTGATGGGATGTGTTGAGAACATCACAGAGAAAAGCTCCAAAAGAGACATCCATAAATAAGGCCATAATTTGTAAATAAGGAGGGAAATACAGTTCAATGAATATAGACATAACAGAGGCTAATGATACATCCTAATTATCTCCTTATCTTTGAGAAAATTTTGCAGTGTGTCTGATTAGCATCAACATGAAGGAAATAAACCGTTTTTGCTAGAAAATGGCTATTTATGAATATAATAACATGAGTGTGTAAAACAAACAAATAAAAAAATAAATAACACCCCCCCCCAAACCCAGAATGAATATTCTGTATATTGTGTAGGTACATTTCAGACTTACTGAGAGTTAGATCTGCATTGGTAGCAGAGTTATTCTACAGATTTTGTGAGGTTTGTGGGAGGTAAAACACAATGCAAAACCAACAACTGTTTGTTTGGCTTCCAAGTTCAGATTACCAATTTTCCAAACTCATAGAATTGGATTAGTACTAAACTCAATTCTCATTGACATTTCTTTGAGCAATCAACCACCAACTCTATTTTTTTCACTAAGATAATCAGTTTTATTAGCTGTCGTATTAGAAAGATATATGCCATAATTTGCTTAGGTGTAGAGTTAGGAAAAAATTACATTTTTTTTTGTTAAGGAACTTGACAACTCTGAACCAAGCTTTCTTCATGGGAGAATACCAGTGGCAACCAACTTAAACTCAAGTAAGAAGTAGGTTCTTCGTCTTAGATTAGCCAATAACTTGCTCTCAAGGTCATTTAAGTACGTAGGATTGAGACTTAAAGGCCCTGATGGTGTCAGGCAGAGGTGAAATATACATGGAGCTATCTAAAATCCTGACTGATATTTTAATGTAATGCTATTAGCTGTGATCAGTGAACTGTCTACCCATCACATGCTACCTGTCAACCTACTCCTGATCACCACCCTTCCTTGATGGTTCTGGGAGAACTGCTGGAGCTACCTCCAGTTTAATTAGCGGGAGACATTTAACTCTTTGCTATGCAGAGTATAACCACTTGAGCTAGGGACTACATATGCTGAACTGCACAGAAAAGAGGCTGTCTTGCACAGAGTAAATTTGAACACACTTTAGACCGAAGATGCAATCATGAGACAGTGGAGTCAAGGCATCATATTTGCTAAAATTATCCCTGTAAAGAACAGAAAATATTTTGAAGCGTCATCAGTTTTCCCAGGTTCAGTGCAACCTCACCATTCCCACTCTCGCCATAGTGTTAAACTGAAAGGAAAATAGAATCATAATAATATTTTAAAAAATGGTTTACATGAAACTAAGAAATCTTCATTTCATTCTAAGTTTTTAAGATTTTACTGCTATCCCTGCTCTGTTTATTTCAACAAATGAACTGCCTCCTCTCCTTTAAATATCTGCACTCCCTTTTTGCTGTCATGTTTGAAGGTGGCAGGGGAATTTTATGATGGTGGCACAAAGAAGATCAAGGAGACATGTATTCTGTAGGCAGGTAGCTACCTGAGAAAAGGAAGGAACCTCAGTTTCAGAAAATACATCATCTTTCCTGAGATAAAGAAAGTAACAATTCCATCCAGTAATTTTCCTGATATCCTGAAGATCCCCTCAGCGTCTTCAGCTATCATTGACTTGTTGCATAAAATAAGGTGTTAGAGAAGGCTACGGAGAACAGTCTGCCTTGGAAGCAGGTGTTTGCTGTTGCTGTGATGCTTGCTTAGAGATAATGTAAGGAGGAGTTGTGCTTTTCCTCTGTCTCAAAGGATCTTAGAGTCTTTGTTTTTAAATGGACAATAAGCCACCCGTGGAAACAGCATCTCATCAGTGTTCACAGAAGGAAGATTTATAAGGGTAATTCATTTGAAGCAAATCAAATTACAATTTTAAACTGTGGGTTTTTTTGAATAAAAGCAGTAAAAAAGTCATATAAGTCTTACATACAGAAGTTAAAATCATTAACAAACTCATATTGTAGAAGACAAGAAATACATCATTTGAAGCTTTTTGCTGTGACCAAGGCTAATTATTTCCATGAGAAACAGTGAGACAGTCCAAGGTCTTGTGGTAACTGCAAAATTGATGACAAACTATAAGTATAGATTTTAATGACTCTGGATTTATCAGTGCTGTTAAGACCTGCTGTGTAATCTGCCCCTAGAATAATTTTTCTGTGGGTTTAGGCATGTTCAAGCCCCTTCGACTTGAATAGAAATTGTGCAGTTAAATGTTGTGCAACTCTGAAAAATGTATGCAGCCCTGCTATACAGAGCAGAACACTTTCTAAGCAAACTTTTTCACTCACTTTACATATTACTGAATAAATAAATTTCTAATAGCCTTTAGCATTGAAAGCCTTCAGATTTTTTTTTCTGATATGTGACAAAATTACTTTGTGCTTGAGAAAACCATGTATGGTCCTCTCTGAGATCTGGTCATCAAAGAGAGTTCACCAACATTGCAGAACATATACTAAGCCTTCATGAAAAACTGTGTCTTCCCTTCAGAAGATACTGGGCTCTTCTCAGTTTTATTTTTGCATCTAAATATCACTGTCTCTAGCTGAGGGCATCAACCTCCATTTTAGCTATATTCTTTCAAGATTTTAAGACTCCTCGCTGAAACACCCATGAACCTAAAATTAAATAAAAAGATAATTTAAAGACCATCCCAGAACTGTTTGCAGGCAGATATCTCACTGCTCAGGTATCTCATAGATTAGAGAAGACAAGTAAACCTGATCAGGTGGCCAAGGGCATGAGTCAGACTCTTGGTGTACAAGTGCTCTGTGCTGTGTCATCTCCGAATTGGACAAGCCTAATTTAGGACTGCAGTTTTTCTACATCGTCAGCAAAGAGAACTGAGTGTCTCATGGTCTCCAGTTAGCATAAAGGTAATTGCAGTCAGCATATCCTGAGCAACACTATACAAAATTACGTGGTGAAAATCACTTGTGGAAATATTTTTGTATATACAACCTATTCAACACAGAAAACATGCTGACAAACTGGTTTCCTTAAGAAATAATGGAAAAATATTCCTACTTTCTCTCATTTTTTTTTAAACTGCCCGCATCTTCTTCCATTAGAAAAATGATTCCCCTAATCCCTTCCACTGAAAATGTTAGGAAAAAAGATAGTGAAGAAATAATGGTAAGTCACTT
>VWZY01005997.1:29046-119622 GCA_013399075.1 Chloroceryle aenea | reverse complement strand
GTAAAAGTGGAAAACCTGTGTAGGTTTTGAGTAAAAGACAATATTTAACTTCTTGTTCAAAAACTTATTCTCAGTCTCTTATCCTACAGGAATAGAATATTCAGAGTACTCGGACGAAAAAAAAAAAAAAATAGTACCAGAAGTTTCAGAACTTTTTACCAAATATTAGACTCCTACTTTCATGATTACTTATTTTCATAAAAACTGTCAGATTTTCTCTTGAGCTAGTCACCTGCATCTTATAAATATGAAACTATTGTTTTGAAACTGAGGTACAAGTGTATTTATTAATTCTAAGGTCTTGGTTCTTATTAATTTATTGCTCACCTTGTCTTTAATTTAAGTACAGGTGATTGGCATACAGGAGCAGTACTTTATCAACAAATGTGCTTAACCGCTCATAGCTAAAAAAGGTAGTGATTTCACTAAATATATTTACAAATGAAAATAGCATGATTCTGGCTGAACAAAACAGTTTGGAAATTACTTACTGGTTGATGGAAAAGATTTTCAAATGTCAAGTTTTAACAGGAGTCCTGAAGACATCTGCTAAGACATTTTTATTACAAAGAAAATAAAAAATCTGTGACTTCTTTTCAAAGGCAGGAGGGAAGAAGAAAGTGTTTGATTTTCCTGACCATGTCACATAATTTAAAGGAGTGGGTTCAAGTTATGAATTTCAGATTCAAGGTGTAGTTCAAAAAACCCTGGAGCTGTGAAGCCATGTGCCTCGTTATAAGCTCAGATTGATTTTATCATGTACAGGACTTTAGTCTGTTCTAGGTCGTGCTCCTTATTACTTAATCTATTCTGCTTTACAAGACATGTGGCAGCAGGTGTTCAGAATTGCACGTACTTGCTGGGTCTTGTTTGTTCATCCTGACTGTCTGTCTGTCTTTCTCCTAAACTGCATCATTAGATATAGAGATAAATATGCCTGAGACAGAGGTAAATTTTTGAATGCAGCATCTATATATCAATGCATGGATGTGCCCTTATCTCCAGAAATGGGCTGTTTATTTAGATGGTGTGCAAGAAAATGTAAAATTCTCATGAATCAAACATATGTTTTCATTTCTTCTAACAGAGTTAGAACACTTTCTGTGTGGAAACAGAACTTATTGGCTGTTGAATGAGAGAGACAGCAATACCTTTGACACACGTGGTAAGTCTTTTAGTGATTTGAAAGCCTGGTCACCTGTATTTTGAGACTGGGGGTTGATGACACATCCCAGATAACAGGACATGATTTGGGTTTGCTCATTTCAGTGCAGATCATATTACAGAAAGACATAATTTTCACTACAAATATATTGCCTAGCTGTGCATTTTTGCAGCAGTTCAGGTGTTTTGAAATTGTGCTGCAATCAAGCAAATTTTACAAAGTAGAGAGCAACAGGCAACTGTTGACATAGAATCACTGGTGTTTTATCTAAATAACCTGATCAGCTTAACAACCACTTAAAAAAGTATGTAATTATGGTAAATTCTTGTAATAGTCTGGGTAATACCTATATTTGCCACTGTTTCGTGGGGTTTTTTTGTGAGACAGTCAGAATTTACCTACAGCGTGCCTGTAGCTGGTGCTGCAGATTGGCTTTTAACTTATACAAGAGTAACAGTACCTGATTGATAACCTTCATATGGCTACAAACCCATGATTTTCTCATGTAGAACCATGATTTTCTTCAAAGTCATAAAGTTCATATTAATATTAAAACGGTTCTTGGGGGCAGGGGATGGGGAATGAAGAGAGAGGAATGAGGCATTGTCCATCTGATTTCAGGAAATCTGTGAAGGTATTTACAGACTTTGCCTGCTGGAACTTCCTAGCAGGAGATTTTTCTTTTTTTTTTTTTCCTTTTTCTTATAACATTTCTTTTTTTTTTAATAATATACTTTTCTTAGTCCCTTAAAATATATTGTTATGGATTTGCATTGTGCTGCTGTAAACAACAAAACATTGTGACATTTCAAAACAGGATTTCTGAAATGAGCATCTTAACCTTGAGAGAGCTGTAATACACAACTTATCATTGTGTTGTTATTACTGGCCCTGGGGCAAACTCTAAAAGAAAGTCTGAAAAGCAGAAGCCTCAAATTACGTTCCTGCAATATGGAAGTAATATATTTGATCTGATTAAAAGCAAAACCACAGACAGCAGTAAATGGGTAGGGAGGACCTTGAAAGCATCACCTTCTCTTAGGAAAGCATCATTCTCTTGAGATTAAATGAAAGAGAGGGCACTTCAGGGAAGCACAGTGTTTGGTGTGCGTCAAGCAGTTCTAAAACACAAACCATAATAGGCATGACTTCTGCCCAGATAGCAGGAGGGGAGAGGAGAGCACTTATTCCATAGCTTTTAGTCTGGAAGAGACGATATTTTCATTTCTACTTACTCCATATTTGTGCTCAAAGGGAAGGGGAGTAAACGGAGAGCAAAAAAGGCCAATGAAAAGAAAGGTCAGTTTTAGCTCCCAACTGCACCTGTATGCAAAAGTCACAGCAGGTTTAATTCTCCTCCTCTGTGAAAATAGTAGGAATTGGTGAACTGCAAGGCAGAGAAAACTAGCAGCATGGAATTAGAGAGAACAGGACTAATTCCTCCAGCTAGCCACATCAGGGAAAAAGGGAAAATCTCTGGGCATAGGGCTGGGGTAGGTGCGAGGGGCAGAAGACATACACCAGGACACACACTAGTTCTGACCTCACTGTAAGAAGAAAAGAGTCCATGTTAGACTACAGTTAATTAATCTAAAACATTTGCTGCTGAAATGAAACTGGGACAACTCAGGAAAGAGGCTGAGGAGTCACCATGGATTATTCTCTGAAATGATCACAGCCAAGTGTAGCATCAAGCCAACAGAAGACAAAAAAATGTTGAGCAATGTCAGGAAGGGCTCTCAGGCAGAGTTGTGTTTTGCCACTGTAAAAGCTTTCTTCTGTTATTATTTTAATCTTTTAGCTAATTCAGGTAGTAAAGGACACACTTCTTTTTTTTTTTTTTTTAAGATAAGCATGCCATACAGGACTTAATTAGTCCATGCCTACTTTACCTCATATGTATACTCATCTTTATATGTTTAAAGACATTCATGTACACACACATTTTTAAAGTGTAACTTTGGAAGTTATACAGGGGGAGACTAAAAAGCTGAAGAGGCTGTGAATTTCATGCCTGACACAATTACTTCTCGAGTTTTCTCTGGACTTTAACACTCCAGTCATGCCCGTGTAGTTGCCTCTGTGCAACTCCAACATGATAGAACTGGATCTGCCTCACAGGAATTACCAGCTCTGCAGGGCTCCCTCACGGGCTCTGCCTCCTCAGAAAACTTTAGTGTCAAAGATACAACACAGAATGAGACGAAGGTTGCAGTCTTTTCATGTTGTGCTCTGCTTCAAGAAAAAGCCTGACTCACACAATGTCACAATCTGTTTCTATTTCAAGAAAGTATGGTCATTAACAGGTAGAATGAAAACGTGGTAGAACTCATGATAGTACCTTAATAACAGTTTCTTTTTATTATCTTCCCTGAAAGTTGCAGTTTATGTAATGTTTTATAAACTCTCCTGTGAGATAAATAAGAGGGATATTCATATCCTCATTTTGCCTGCAAATACACTACCATTAACAGTCTTGAGGCTGTATCATATGTCTAGATTGTACAAGAGGTGATTGGATGAACTGAAACTTCAGTTTATCAATCCCCTATATTCTTTTCTATCCCCTGGTGGGTATTTTCTCACACAATAATGATAAAAAAAAAAGGAGTTGCTTATGTTTAAACAATACTCCTACTTGTTTTATGAACGCAGTCTGGCTATCTTGTGACTGTCCTCAGTAGTTATCATGGGAATGTCTGTTTTAATTTCTTTTACTGTGAGTATATCTGCCTGGAAATTTCCATCCAGCTTGCTATAAAAACAAAGAAGACATTTTTCTGAGAAAATATGTTCTTTATACTGGAAAAAGTTTCCCTGGGGTGTTAATGTACCTCTGTACCCTACTCCTTTTTTGCTTTATTGTATTCTATGCAGGTTCTTATACTGCACCCAAGACTGTGGTCTCTGAACACCTCGTACAGCTAAGCACCCATCAAGGTGAGCTATCTCGACCAAGTTTCCACTCCATTCACTCTCTTCACATATGAGTATTGTATCTAGGTGCACATATTCCTCAGTTATTAATTGGTTTTGAGCTGTGGCAAGGAAAGTAAGGTCAAGTAAAGCAGCTTTACAGTAACACTAGAGGGTTGATATTTTTGGTCATTCTTAGATCTATCAGGAAGTAATTTAAGAGTTTTGGATCCAGAGATGAAAACAGAGATTAAGATAGGCATCCTGAACTCATCAGCACCATTCCTAAGGTGAGGGAGTGCTCAAAAAGCACTGTTGTCCAGACTGATAGTAATTGAATGTTCCCAAAGATGTGGTACAACTTGATCTTATTGTATTGAATACTTACCTGCAAATAGTTGTCATAAATACTGATTTGTATATGATTTAATTATGTGACAGAGTAGGTAAATTGCTGGTACCAAAAGAAAATCTCAGCTTCTGCTTTCTACACACAGAAGCACACCTGCACACTGTGGTTTGGGAGCTATGGCTTACAAGTATTTGCAGATTTTATTATTTGTGGGCACATAATATAATTACTTAGAGGTGACTTCACAGTGGTGAAATGTTATCAGGGAATTCAGCAACAAACACTGCCAAAGGAATCTCAGCTAGCAGGTCCTTACCAGTTTTTTGCAAAGTACTAGGGAACTGCTTTACTTCAGTCTGCATACTCAGAGTGTCAGAAAAGATGCTAACATTTTTGATGTCTGAAGAGCTGTGTTCTTCCCTATAGCTTCAACTGCTAGTACAGCTGCGCAAACAAAGCTGATTATGGATTTTTCACTTGCCTGGAAGAAGAGGAAAATCAATTTCTATCTAATAGAGCAGGAGGTCACTAAATACTACCAGCTGCTCTGTGACACTTGTAGACTTAAGCAGTGGTCCTGTGAGATAGACAAGAGTAGGGAACAAGATTCTAGATTCATTAGTGCATAGATAAATAGAGAGGGAAATTAGACACACACACACACACACACACACACAAAAAAAAAAGCTGAGAAAAGAGTAAGCTACAATTTCTTAAACAATTTCCAGACAGAAACTGCACAGAAGCTGGAGCAACTGCACCTGAGTCAGACTTACTACATAATTTTCTTATGATGAAGAGCCTGAACTCACATGCATACAGTAAATCTACCACAGGTGAGTCTGTGGGTCATTCAGTAAAAGACACCTGGTACAGATGCAGGTCTGAGTGACATATAATCTATTGCAATTGTGAGAAAGTTTGAAATGAGATACAGGCAACTCACTGCTGGAATGTATTTAGGAGACATGGGCATAAATAAATAAACAACTGAATAAAGTAAATCCACGTAAAATCCTAGAACCAAACTGAACAGAGCTGTCCAATTATCCTTCTTTTCTCTGGTCATTTTCCTACTGAGAAGAATGATCAAGGGATCTGGTGGGACAGGAATAGCCATCATCTTTTTATCTTTTTAACAAAAGCTGAAAATCATGTTAAACTGTGAAAAAGTAATCAATTTCTGTAAAAAGTGGGCTGGTTNTTCTTGAAAAATGGGGCTTGTTTTTTTTTTTTTTTTTTCCCTTCTTTTTTCTGTCAATAAGAACATGGCTGGATGTCCTTTCCTGGTTTGTAACTTCCAGGTGACAAGTTCATTATAGGGATGATGCACACATCTCAGATTTAAAGTTTATCTGTATTGTCATATCACACAGACTAGTGTTCAAAGCTAAGAAGGTTTGCTGCTGACAGGTTTGTCTGTGATATCCCTTATCATGCCATAAACAAGGAAGAGGAGATGCAGAAGGACTGTTGTTTGCAGGTGCAGGATGAGCATCCCGTGAGAAGGTAGCTAAGTAGGCCCAGATATTTGAGAAAAAAAATAACTGTGGAGGCCTGCATGGTCATGATGTGTACCTAGCCAGTGCATAAACTAAGCAAACACTAAAAAAAGAATGAAAAAACAAAACTGCAAAAGCCATTGCTTTCACCCCCCACTTATTCTCCAGACGGCCACAATGAACAAAGATCACTGTACCTCACAGCAAGGTATCTAAGAAAGAGATACTTAAGTGATGAATCCTGAAGTGTCTGGTTAATTGAAACACTCCCTTATTTTGCAGATAGCTCAGTTGACTTCATCAAAGATACTACTACCAGTCAGTGATGTCAGAATAAAGCTTTAAGTATTTAATTGGTGGATAAAACAGAGTTATGATGCTGTCATTCCAGCTCAGGCTCAATTAGAACATCTTACGGTTTTTCTAAAAGGAGTTTATTCAGTACCAGCACTTAAGAGTGGTAGATTGTCATGGAAGCAAACAGCTGTCAAAGCAGAGTCAGTAAATCAAAAGGAGATGTTTTTCAGGGAACAGGCTTTGGGTTTTCTTTCTCCCTAGAAATGTCACACGGTAGGAAAAGAACTAATTTTTCTTTTTTTCTTTTAAAGAAAGACTCCCTTAATTTAACTGCAGTTGCTCCAGTACTTTGGAGAATTTATGAGAGTGAGACATATATATCTACAAAGCATCTATTCAATCTTGAATTATACTCTCTTGGGTCAAATTTTTGGAGTTTCACTGCACAGGCAGTGAAGCAAAGAATGGATCCAAATTGGTTTTAAATTAATCAGACTCATGGTTAAAAAGCGGAGCATCATCACTTAGGTTAAATGTCAGTTGTACATCTTCAGATTCATGTATTTTTTTAAATTTACCACAATTGACCTTTTCATTTGTAACACCCAGTTAAAACCTGGAGAAAATGACAACATGATAAGAGAAGGACAATTTCAGTTATGACAAAGTCATTATATAAAATACAGGATAGGAAGATATTAATTAATCTCTTCTCACCATTTTCCACAGTAGGGCAATTACATTTTTGGATTGATGCTACTTGTAATGGATGTGATTTCACAGCTGAATTAGAGGTGGGCAAAGAACATAGGAAAAGGAATTTTAACACAGTGAGTAGGGTTTCATTCAGAGCTACGGAAGTCAGTGGAAAGATTATAAAGGATTTCTGTGAGCTTTCTATCAGGTCCGTAGTGCACAAGTGGAAATTTTTTCAGGTTTAAATAACTTGAATAAAATAGCTACACCTTTCGATGTTGCAATCCCTTTGAATTTTGCTCTTTAGTCCTTTTTTCCTGTAACAGATTGTCTCCCTTGTAAAATTATCACAAAACTCCTTTGGGAAGAAGAAAACAAGCATCTTGTTTTGGGGCATCCCTAAGGACACAAGCTGAGGGAATTTCTTATATTCTACTCCTGTCCTGCTGACTTTCAGCAAGGCCCACTCTTTCAGCAAGGCCCCCTCTTGCTATGTCACTGAATGCAATTAGCATTTGGCAGCAGACACATTTTTATCTCAGCTTATGTGAAAATTTATTTTTTCAGTTAAGTCGTGAATGTTAAGGACAACATAATAGCTTGGCTTTCTTCAGTGCACCAGAGCATATTGGAAAATAAGTTATGTGCTCGCTGGGAGCCAGGAAGTGCATGCATGGGCAAGGTTTATGCCAAGAAGGAATAATTTTTGGCAGATGAATGTCAATGAAGTCAATGGGTCTATTCACAAAGTTAGACATTTTGGCAATTTGGGGCTAGCCTGCTCAGTAGCTGGGCTGGAGAAATGGTGAGAAAAATCTCCCTGGCATTAAAGGGACAAACCACTAACACATGAAAGGTGATTGATTGTCACGATGGAAAAAGTCTTATTTCCAACAAGTTTGTTGGTGGCTTGGAACCACGTGAATCATTCTGGGATGGATCTTATATTTCTAGCACAGATAAGACTTCTATTGGCTTCACAATCAGTTTTGCTGAAAGCAACATCAAGTAAATCTAGACTTGGGCTGCATCATTATCTCCGCTTTCCCCAGTAAGCTATGGTATTGTGTTTTAATTGGCACCATGTGTGTCAGTCTTTCAGTCACATCTGCTACTTAACAGGTAGGAAAAGAGTTAGCACTTCTTCCAGATCAGCTGATTTTCATCTCCTTGAATAAAAAAACAAATTAATTCTCCATCAACTTTTATCTCTCTCTGAAACCATCAAAAAATACTTCAGTCATGATGGAAATGACTTTGCAACGGAGAAACAGCAAAAGGATAAAGGAAAACATCAAAAACTCCATACATGTATCATAAACCAAGGTAGATTTGTTATTCTTCAGATAAATGAAAAAGACAGGAAAAACCTGGAACAACCATAGAAGAGTCATAACAACAAATAGGTTCACATGCACACTATCTGACAGGGTCAGGAAGGATAAAAATGAAAAAACCAACCCTTTCATTACCTGACTGGAACCCACAGCAGGAAGCTGGGAATTTCTCTCTACTTCTGGAGATCACACCACAAGCAAATGCGAAAGGAATTTGATGAGCCCAGTGACCCTAAAATGAGTGAGAAAATAGAAAGTTAGTGTTCTCTCTTTTTAAAATTTTGAGTCAGAAAGTAGAAGAAAGGATTAGATGAATATGACGTGGAGCTAAGAACACTTTTGTTCGTATACACCTTGATGATTAGAAAAGATAGAAAAAATGACTCATAATAGGAAACATTTATGATTTACTGATCCTATTACTTAATAGACTTAAAATCTGGACAAATGAATTGCAGTGATAAAAACTGGAAACCCTACAATAGTGAGTCCAGTGCAAGAGGAAAAAGAAAACAAAGGTTATCTGCGTAGACAGAGATGTTCTGTGCTGTGATACACTGTGTGGTATTAGACACATTAGATGTTTATAATACTCTTATCAGAATTTAAAGCACTAGGTATTTTTTAGATTGATGTTCATTTTAATTTCCAAAACGTATTTTACCTTTTGAACTGTAGTTATGTTTTCAAAATGAAAAAGTTTTAAAAGTTCACTTTCGAAGTGTTAAAACGGAACANGGTTAAGTTTTTAAATATTTCCTTAAATTTGGAATACTGACATATAATTTTGATCACTCCATACCTGCAGATTTCAGTACACAATATATTTCGCCAAAAATTTTTTAGGAGAAAACAATCAAATAAGCAACAAAAAAAACCAACAAAACAACACAAAAAGACCCAAACAAAACAAAACAAAATAACAACAACAACAAAAAGGGAAGAGAAATATATTAGCCGTAATGAGTTTGGTGCAGGCAGGAAAATAACATCTGACTTGGGTTCTCCATTATGCCAGAAAGAAAGCAAAAAAGGGCTTGTAGCAACTGATGTTGAGAGAGATTAATGGATGTGGGAAAGTCTAGCGGTGACTGTAATAGTTTGGGATCCCTCAGTTTTGCTACCCAGTCACTAGAAAATGTACTCTGTTGTCCTGTGAACCAGCTGCTGTGTAACACAAGTGATAATTTTAAGTAACATCACAATCATGAATAAAAGTGAGTTAAAAGGGAGTAGGTCAATACATGTTGTATGCAGAAATCCACAGAAAACAAATAAATTAGCTTACCTTTAATTTGTAGACACTGTCCTGTAGAAATTCTACTTAGAGCTGAAGAGTAGAGCTTCATAGGTAATGGAGTCGATTATGGCCTAGTACTTCTCTCTCTCACACAGAGCTGTTTGGGCTTTAATGTTTGCAAAGAGCTTTGAGACAGCAGCAAGGTAGTTGTGTTGTGTAGAGGTAAAGGCTTTTTGGCTCCTCGGGAAACAGGAAGTGATCATTGTTTGACTTAGTACAGTGAAGTTCATTTAAAGAAATAACATGAGAGAATTTATTCCCCATGCATCAATTCAAATTTTTTAAAGCAGCCTAGGAAATGGTGGCATAGTGAAGTAAAGAGGCAGGTTATGTTTGGTTTTTTTTCAAGAATACACTTCTTTAAATTGCCACTTAAACCCAGTGAAGTCATGGAGCAGCTCCAATACACTAAGTTTGTCAATGTATTTCATAACATAGATCCAAAAGACTGCAGAAGTCAGTATAAATGTTGTCATTGAGTTGTGAAGGATTACTTTTATTTCACTGTCCCCAGTCATCTTGTGACACTGAGGACTTCATTTAGTTTTCTTCTGCTTTAGGTTTCCATAGAATAAGAATGAGATTACATAGCTTTAGTCAATACCCCATGCTGGTATCAGCAGACAACAACTGACAAAGATTGTTAAGATTGTGGTTTTGGCAACTCAAAGTGACAAAGGCAAGACAGAATTTCTTAACAAATTCCTTTTTAAAAAAGCAGCTGTATGTAAAATAACTGTTTGAGATAAACCACCAAACCCCCCCATTTATAATCCAGAATATTCATCACTTGTGAAAACAACTGTTATAATGGACTGACTGTGAGTGATAACTTTTCGTTTAGCATTGCCATGTATCTTTACTGCAATATACATAATAAAGAAACATATAAATCTTATACTGGTGGGAGTAGGCATGATATATTCAGTAGATGGTGTAACAAGTAATATGAACAGTGAAGGGAATTTGTAAAGTTTACATTTTTTTCAATCCTTTTTCCTCGAATGCACATCTTTCACTGCTCCGACTAACCAGAGAAGCAGTTCTGAAACTCAAATGTAGCTGAATAAGCATTTCCAAAATTGCATGTGGGAAGAATGTAAATATTTAAGTCTGAATCTACGTCCTTCACTTGTGTTCAGCAACCCCACACATAGAGCAAGCCTTCCCTCCCCGCAAAGTGGAAAACGTGTATATATTTGGCTAAACCAGGTTGTACATGGTGTAGGAATTGACTTTGCAAATATTGGGGTGGGGTGGGGCTGGGGGAGAAGTAAAAAAACAGAGCAAAACAAAAACAAAACCCAAGAGAAATAGAGTGGTAAACTTTAATATTAATCAAATCACTAACAGACTAAGTTGCAAAATTTAGAATGCACGTATGTTAATCAAGGGTCACTCATTTCCATCAATTTTATGCTGGACATCTGATCCAGAAGATTAAAATACCAGGCCTAAGACAATGTTCTTTGGTGCTAATAATTAAAAGTAAAGAAAAGCACTTGAAATAGTTACATATTATTAACATGTAATTAAAATTATAAAAATAAGAAATAAACTCTACATACGCAGTTAATTTCAGCATTAGACTACTTAGGAAGTTAAGAAGGTACAGCTTTGTCTTCCAAAACAAAATGTCAGCCAAAAAAATACGCACAGAGGTTACCTACCTGTAAACTCTTGACACAGCATGGGGATCTACAAAGAAGATAAATATTTTATTTTTCATTAAAAAAAAAAAAAGGAAAAAAAAAAGAAAAAAGTTAATTGACAATCAATTTCATTTTCAGGAATAACAAAAATTGCCAATAAAAAAAAAAAATCCCATACTCAGATTTTATGTCAAAATAAGAAGAATGATATAAATTTCTTGCTTATCAGCTTTGCTTTCCACTTACTTTTCTGGTCAGCTTTGTCACCTTATATTCAACACTGTGTCTTGTGTCTAACCAGCATCCTTTTTCCTCTTACCCTTCCAACATCTAGCAGTTCCATCTGAAGCACATGGCACATGGTGGTGCCATATATAGAAATGGGAGTTAGCACTCAAAGGCCCACCTTAAGCCAGCTTGCTGAACTGGAAGTGAAATGATTATGAGTTATGGCACTCTGCCCAGGGAGCTCTATTAACACTGTCACGCAGACTGTAGCTGAAGCATTGCTGTGTTTTCTTGCGCGTTCAACTCGTACCCCATCATAAAGTAAAAATTCCTTTGCATTTCCAGTATAACATCTTGATAGTGTTTTAAAGCCTAATGTGGATAATGCTTATTTTTGCATGGCGTGTCAAACAGGAACAGTTATAAAATATCAAATTAATATGTATGTTAAGGTTTCTTGTTAAGTATACTATTTGCCCCTGTGATTTACACGTGGTAAAACACAGGAGTAAGGAAGTATACAGGCTTCTTTCTTTTGTGTGGCTATCCCGGAATTATTGCTTCCATATGTCATGGCATTACATTCATTTTGGTTATATTGTGTAAGTGTGATGCATCTCATTACAAGTCTGCAAAAATCTCCTTTGAGAATTATTTTTTCTCAAAATGATAAAAATTATGAATAACGATTTTTCCTTTCCTGGGCAGAATGAACCTCATCTTTTCTATGGATTTTTTTTTTAACTTCAATCCTCTCAAATTCCTGAAGAAATAAATCTAATGGCTAACATAACTTAAGTGGCAGTAAGAGAATTATGGCAGACTTTAAAGATGTCCTGATGGTCTATCAGTTGATATTGGTTTTCTGTCTCTTGAGTGCTGTAGTGCGTAATCTGTTCTGATAGGCAGATGGATGTGTGAGTTTGATGTACTGACACAGTACTAATAACCCCATTAGACCCAAAGATTAATGATGTATTGTGCTTTGTGCATGCATCCCTCATCCATCATGTACCCGGTAATCAAGCGGAGGAAAAAAGCAGACATTTTATGTAATCAGTTGATAGCTTTATTAATCTAATTGCCAGTTATAATAGCCTGACTGGTAGAAAGGATTTGATTCACAAGCACCCAACATTTTCTAATGATGTTCCTTCATATTATTCCTAGCTAGCACCTAAAGAAATGCATATTTTAGTCTTATTTCAAGCATTTGCTTTTGCCTTGAAGGGCTGTTTTGTTCTAAAAAAGCCACTTTGAAACTTCACAGAACAGCAAAGAACATGAACTGTGAGATAAAAGGCAAGAGCAACCCAACTAGTGGGAAGTTTTAATCTCAGAGTTTTAGATGTATGTCAAGTGAAACAGCCAGAAAGTCAGTAAAGCTAATGGGCATGTTTCATTTTTAACAGTGACTCAATTTCAAAAGTTCTGTGGTAAAAAAAATATTCTATTACAAGCTGTTTATACGAGGTCCAATGAACAACTCTTATTTTCACCCATGTCTTGACATGCATCTTAGTAGTGGGAGAGAAAGATGGTCAACATCGTGTAAAAAGAATGAACTGTAATGGACAATGCAGACAGGCAATCAGCTTCTATAGTGGTTAAGAGGCATCACCAGCAACACTTTGTTATATAGTAGATAAACAATCACCAAATACAGTTAGGCGTTATTAAGCCACTGAAGCCAAGAGCACAAACAGCAAACATCTACTAATTTGTGAAATAAAATCTTACTCCCACAGAAATCAAGGGGAAAATTGCTGTTGACTTCATCAGGGCAGCAATTCCATTTACAGAGATTGCTGGAGAGAAACATTTATGATCACTTTGTCTGAAGCTCATAAAGAGATGACATAAAATTCCTTTGAATGAGTCCTGCATCCTGCCAAATGGCAATGCATTTGAAGGACATCATGCCTCATAGGAAGACAGGTTACTCGTATTTAAAGAATTCAACAGCTGGATAAACTGTCACATATCTCAAAATCTGTGTGAAAAATGTGCACATCTTCTATTTAAGTTTGTCTTACTTTCCTTTTATCTAGCTTCCAGCTTATCTGTTAAATCAAAGTGCTGTCTGGCACAGGAGGTCTTCTTGCATTTATCTATAAACTGTGATCAAATCACCTTTTAACCTTCTGTTTGGTAGGTTGAGCTCTCTGCATCTCAGGGTGTGTTCTAAGTTTCACAGTCCTCCTTGCAGAACTATATGAATTTCTCAGTGGCAGCTCGCTTTAGGCAAATCTTTGGATTACTACCATTATTTATTTACAAAGAGATGTCATTTGTTCAGTGATGTTCAGTGATGTTGTAGAAGCAGATGCGGGTATCAGTCTGGGGAATAGTTGGAGGAACACTGAAACTACTGTTGGGGAGTTTTCATTTTATGAGGGCCACAAGCTTGGCAGGATTTTCAGGTGTTTTCTAATCTCTTTGTTTAACCAGATGCCAAAACATATACCAGCATGTTTGCTTGTTATGGCTTAGTCCCAGCAGATGTCATGTAAAGTACCTTTCCACTTGGGTTTCCATAAGACTACTCTCTGCCCTGGTGCTGTGCGCACACGGGATGCTATCATGCAGCTCTCAGAATAAGCTGTGTATACAGCACATCTCATACAAATCACACAGTTTTTTATTTCTTCCTCTACTCAGTAGAGTGGTAAAAGATGATTCTGAATACTTATTTTGTTGTTCAGAAGCCTTATCATTTTCTATGTGTTTTAAAAAGAATACACAAAGGAGGGAAGATATTATGTTAACGAGAATACTGTCACAAGTAATCCAGGTGGCTTCTTAGTTAATTTTAGTAATTCCTTGTTTAAAGAAATACACTATTTTTACAATATTTGTGTGAAAGGGAAAAAAAAATTTTTTCAGCTTTTAATTAAATGAATATGGAGGACTAGCAAAAAAATTTTCATCTTATTTGTGCTTCCTTGTGCACTGAGATGCATTATAGTTTTAATAAAGCTGCATCAATAAAATTTCATGATTGACACATTTACTCTACTATTTAATTGGACTAAATTATAATTGTATCTTCTAGCTTAATTCTGACCTGCCACATTACCATTATTATATAAAGTCAAAGGTTTAGTTAAGTAGAAACTGAGAGAGAGAGTTAGTTTTTTTTGGTTTGGGTTTGTTTTTTTTTTTTAATTGCTGAATATTAAAATAGCTTGACTTTTTACCTGAACATAATCAGAGAGAAATATAATGAATTCACATACTGGAAACCATATTGACAAAAGGTCCAAAGAGTTTTCCTTTCAATATCTTTTCATATTTTATATCTTGTTCACTTCCTAAATCTGTCATAACCACATCAGTTAATGGATAAATTTGCAATTCCTACTTGCTAGCTCATGCACTTCACACAAACTTACATCAACAGTTATTATTCTATTCCCCTCAATATTTTCTGTTATAAGTAAACAAAAACCAAAACCAAACAAAACCACCACCCCCAAAGAAACTAAAACCAACCAACCAAAGAAATAAAACCTACCAACCAAAACCCACCAAAATTACAGCAAACAACGCAAACATAATTTACCTAATTTTACAAAAATGCATGTTTATTTTCTCTATATTAGCAATGCTGTATGAGTAAGAAGCGAACTTCTTTGGCATTTGTTTGAAGGCCTTGCTCACACTTCTGCACAGCTACAGCAACTTAATAGGTTCTGCAAGATAGTAATTAGCAGTTGTGTATTCCTTTTCAACAAACTCCATGTCTGTCATATTTGCCAGCATCTCTGCTGAGGGTAGTGTTAGATTAGGACTTCAGTTCTCACAGGGTGGCTGTCTTCTAATCATGCAGGTGGCAGGAAACTCTTGTCTCACCTTATAGTTATGTGGTGACTGCCTTCAGTGGAGCTGCCTCAATTTACAACACTCTGTGATGTGGCAATATATCTAAATCCTGCTGCTCTCTCTCACTAAAAGCTCCACTGAAGACAGGCGCTGCATGCCTGCAGAGAAAGACATCAACTGTATGTCTATAACTGGCTGTTTTTTCATTTCATTGTGCTCTATATTCTGGGTTTCAAAACAAATAATTTAATTCCTTCTTGATGAATACAGTTTGGGTTGAATGTTAGGTGGGCTTGGGACATGTGGCTGGAGTACAAAGTGTTCAGTATAGCTTCAGGACGTTCCAGCTGAAATACTTCGCAGAACTTGCTAAGATATTTATATTTTCAGCCCAAATCCTACCAAGACTTCTAGCCACACATAGCTGTACTTTTGTAAGCAGATAGGCTTGGATTCTTCACATAAAGACCCTAAAAAAGAATGAAGATACAACAGATCTGTTTCCTTGCAGTAATTCCTGCAAATGGGAATGACTCATTCTCCCTCTTTGCCCTTGCAATATTCTAAGAACATGGTATTATTTATTACTATGTTAATTCTTTTAGAAAACCTTGTGTTTCCTACTTGTTTCTGAAACAGCAGCACTTTCATGGGGCTAGTACCATGCTAAATGGCATTTGAGCAGTTCCTATTGTGACTATCTACAAAGCTTTGAGGATTTCAAATAGGATTTGGCTGATCAAGAAGCTTGCCTTTGGTTTGACACAAAGATATCTCTAAGCTATTTTCTACAAGTATGCCTTTATATAAGTAGTCTGATTTCCACTGAATTATGCCAACACACAGAGTTAAGTCTGTGTGAAAAATGCTTTGCTGTGTTGGAAGAAAGTAGTCATTAAGCTCCTCAAGGAACAGAAGCCAAAGAGGCAGTGCTGATGTTACTCTTTTTTTTTCTGGGAGAGTCCACAGAGGTTTGCCCCTGCTTCTTCTACCATTTTTGTTGCCTGCTGTTGCTTTCATACAGGACATGAGCGTAGGGCAAATGTTCTCAGTCATGATGCTGATGGCAGTTGACCATACAACTACAGAAGCCAGTGACAGGAATCCCAGTGGCTCTTTTATGTGCTGCACCCAGCTCATAAAAAGGGGCAAAAAACAACTTGATTGTCCCAGAGCTTACCAGGAGAAATGACATCTGGAATCACTATTATCTCTGCTCCCTCTTCCCGACAGTGGATAGTCATTTCCTGTGAAATTGGCAATATCCAAAATTCAATCAAATGCAAAGTAAACAAACTGAAACAACAGAGATAAATATTTGTTTTCTAATCCCTTTGAGTGACAGGAGACTTCAGAAACTCCTGCAGAGGATTAAAAAACCAATTGAGGCTACTAAAACCCCTTCATAAAATAAACAGAAAGTCCTAACCTCTTTAACTCTTTTTCATCCCAGGTCAGCTCTGAGGTGATGAAAGGACATTTCTTGTGGCTCTTTATAATCTTAAGACAATAGTGCAGCTGTAAACTTTGCACTGACTTTGCTGGGTCCTGATGCCCTATATGACAAATGAGTCAGAAGCAAGTGCTGTAAAGGAGAAGATGGAAGCAGAATGCTCCTTTGTCACAGGTTTGCTGCAGTGGAACTATCTCTGGCAGAAATACAAAAAGAGCTCATAATAAGGTAGAAAACTGAAAAGGCTTCTAATTTATTGTTGCATGGTTGTACTCCTGGGGTCCACAGTTTTACTCTGAAGGAAGAGATTTCCTACAATGAGATTTGCATGTCACCATTTTCCCATGAAGTAGATATACCCTTCAAGTCTCTTCCACACTCTCTTATTAGTAGCAGACTAGGGCTTTTAGGTTTGTAAATAACCTTTATACAATAACAGATTTTCATTTTATGTGTGATTACTCTCACACACATTTTCTAGATGTAGAAACAGAAAGAGAGAGCAGACTTTCATGCATCTCAGCCAAGGAAGAGGGGGTAGTTTATCTATGAGGTGATGACAAGGGGAGCTTTCTGATTCTGTTTTATCATGGCATGTAAAGACCACCATGACAATGTAGTCTACAGTGCATGGCTTCTCCATACTGCCTGTGGCAAATGCTCTGAATGATTCACACTGCATGTTGCAGCTAATCTATATGTATGCAGTAACATCTGGCAAGTTACTGAAACTAAAACTGCTGACTGCTTATTAAAGTATTTTTCATTGATTTTGTTTAAACCATAAAGAGCTGCTTTTGATTATCTGGCAAATCCACATTCTAATATTTTAACTTTCCAATATAAGTTTGCAACACTCAGTGCTATGCATTTTAAATGAACATGGGATTTATTAGAGAGAAAAAAATCTCTTGGAAAGGAAAAGATGAAATATCCCATTGCTACTGACTTTTCCTAGAGCCATCATTTTATATTCTGTCTTCATGCAAGGTTGAATTCTCATCCAGATGAATAGAGTTGCCCTTCTGAAATCTGTGGATAAATCTATCCCATGTGTCTTTTTATCATCATTCATAATGAAGGTGCACAAGTTGCCCTTCAATAAATAAGCAAATTTTGGTCCACAATTTTGTTCTAGGAAATCTCTAACAATTTGAAAAAGGAGCATCTCATTCTTTGACTGGCATCTTGCAAAAAGAACATCTTAATTTTTGTCTAAAGAATATCTGAAAGATATTGAATCACCCTTTCCCTGTACAGTGTTGTACACCATTTTCCTTAAATTACCCACATATACTTTGTGTCCTCTAGAGAAAAAAATGTCATATCTGAGAGCAAAGTAAAGTGTTTTGCTACTGGAATCGGCTTTCAGGTTTTTTGGATTTGTTTTTGGTTTGGTTTGGTTTGGTTTTTTTTTCCATAAAAAAGGAAGCCGAAGTTAAGATAACACAGCGGTAACTGAAATAAAATACTTTCTGTCCATACTTAATAAATACTTCTCCAAATTCTTTTCAATTTGAGCTTGAGATTATAGAACATACAGTGCTTCACTGTGTTAAAAACAAACCATTCTCTTTCACAGGGTTGCTTAAGGAATTATATTAAAAGGAATGTATTGTTTTCATAACAGAGAAATGGAACTGAAAGATTAGTAAAACAGGCAAGCTATAGGTCCACCCCTCTAATTAGGTTTCTTCTGTGTCTACAGTTCTAAGCTTTTGCAGCTTTTCCACCCATGGTTGAATGCCTTTGGATTCACATTTAATTCCCCCTCCCAATAGCCAATGTTAATAATGGATCTACCTCCCTCCAGTGCTCTCTCTAGACCCTTGCAAAAGGCAAATATGTCAGAAATCCCCTAATGGTCAAAAAGCAAAATGTTTTAACAGTTGACCATGTAGAATTGCAGAGGTTTGGAAAAATGAAATAGCCTGTTTGTTCTGAACCCTGAAAGAGCAAAGAGAGCCAAGGACTTTGTTGGGCAAGGAACTGAATACCAGTGAATTTTCATCTGCTGTCACCTGTTTGACAAGGTGACTCAGGCTAAAGAGCATACTTTGGGAAGATGAATTTGCTGTTTAGCTAAGGAATTTTGAACTGTCACCCTTGGGCACTGCATAAACTTACACAAATGGTTTTCAGACACTACCCTTAGAGCATGATATCCATCATACTAATAGACCATAATCCAGCTTTAACTCAGCCAGGCACAAAGTCTTTCCGGATAAGAAAATAAAACCTTCTTCACCAAAAAAAATAACTATGGTCTGTATGAAGCATTTTAAAGACAAAATATGAATGCTACACAAGAAAACTTTGTACACATTCTTAACTTATTGCACTGAGAGATGTATTTATTTGGCTAGTATGGAAAAATTATGTCAAATAACTGTATAAATGTGGTTTAGCTAACAACTGTGTCTTCGTAATGGTGTTTCAAAGTAAGCCAGTCTTTGATGTCTTTGCTTAAAGACCCCAGATTTGAAATGTAGTCATAAATGTGTACACACTGTCATGTATGTCTGAAAAATAAAGCACACACATAATGATTAATGTGTGACTGAATTAAAAAGAAAATATAAAAAATCACTATTTTGCATGAAAAATATTAAAAAAAAAATATGGTACACGAAAAAACATAATGAGTAAGAATTGGTTTTGTCCTTCAGAAACACAGATAGCATCAACTGGAAACAAGATGAAAAAGTGTGTGGTTGTGTTCTGCATGAACTTGAAGAAAAGGTAGAATGAGCCTACCAATAGTCCCTTGATTTTTCCAGGCCATTAAGTACCAGTTACAGCAGAGTCACTGATGACTGTTACGGTTCAGATTAGGTGACAGACAGAAGCAATACTACTGAACAGTTTTTACAGTGCCTTCAGGTAAAGACTTTGTGTCTCAAAATAAAGGCAGCTGCGTTAAGTGTGATCACCTAAAGATGCTACATTCCTCACTGCACTCGGCCCTGCTGCCTCCATTGCCAGGCCTTGGTGCTGGACTGCTGCATGGATCACAGAATGCTCTCAGGCACAGGTTGTTGTTGCACTGGGCGACTTCTGAAACTTATTTTCAAACTCACCTGTTTGAACCCTAAAGTGTCTCTTATCTAGCTGTCTGGAGACACATGGCTTCTTGTGGGCATTGCTGCTTTCTTGGAAACATTGTGACATTATAATCATACAGCCGTGGGGTGAGAAAAACAATGTGCAAAATCCCACCCTAAAGATTTCTGCCTATATAGGTCACAGCCTTACTTCAAGACACATTTACAAACACATTGGAAGGCAGCTCATTGAACAAGGTCTTTTTGAGGAGGCTTTAAAAACCTAGGCTCTTTATGGATATTGATATTCTAATTTCTGGTTGCTTTTACCTATATTATTGTTGCCCTAATGCAGTAGTGGCTGGAATTACATTTCATTAACACCACTTCATGAAAAAAATAAAAGTCAGTATTCATGATTCCTTAGTAATTCTAGACAGGAAGGAAAAGAGAACAGATTCAATCCTGTATATGGTGGTGTAAACCTGGCATGGCTATTTCCTGGGGAGCAATTGCTCTCAGTTTATATATATGTAGAGGCTTAGAATATTTAATCTGTTAGAGAGAATTCTTGTTGCCCAAATAGAAAGAAGAGTGGGCATATTTAAAAATATTTCAACCTACTACTACCACTAAGATTTTTTATCTAAAAAGAAAATAAAATGATACCTGTGGAAATTAATGTTATGGTTTTTCCTGAAAGTTTCATTTTGTTTCCCAAGATCATACTTTTTCTCCCTTTCTTACTCTTCAGGGTGGTTAAGTTTTTATCCCTGCATCTCTTACAAATAAACGCATGCAGTATATGTTCCTTAAATAGAGCCTCTGAGTTATCCCTACATGACCCATGTTAGAGCTCTCCAGATTGTATAGTTTTTTTTCTGGAAACCTGCCGAGGTCAAGGCAAGACAGGAATTATTTCAAACCTGGTAGAGTTCTTTAGAGATAAATATAATCTGAGGGATTTAGATTTTTGCTCATCAGTGTGAGCTTTTCACTTAAGGCTCTGGGAGACAAAAAAAATAATTCAAAGGAAGCAGAAGAACTCACAGCAAAGGAGGTGTAGGGCCCAGGAATCACTTTTAGACTCATCTCACATATTTCTTTGTATTTGACTGCTTGTGCTATCCAACGGAAATTACGCTGGGTGACACATTCAAAGTCTGCTAAGAAATCTAGACATAGAAGTGCTACAAAGCTAGCTTTTAAGGACTCAGTTTTACTAAAGGTCAGTGGCATACTGACAAGTGGCAAGGTTTTAAGTCAAATCCAAACTCAGATCTCAGGCAGTTGTTTGGTGCCTAGAAAAGCTTTAGCCTATTGCTCAGAGACTAAAGGAAAACTGTGTAATTCTCTATAATATCTGTATGTATTAAATCATCCTTTTCTTCGAGGGGAAAGCAGCACAGAGAGACAGTGAGTGATAAAGAACAAACTCCTTATCAATTTCTGCTGAGAATAAACAGTAAACAGAATAGTGTAGCAATGCAATAACACAGCAGCTGTCCTATTTTTCAGTCCATGACATCCCTGAAGCATATACTCACAAGGCAGAGCATCAGCTTTGCCAGTAATATTCCCAAGTCAAGGAGGCAGACATTCCAATTTAAACTGGTTACACCTGAAATCCTTTTTGCTTAACACTTGTTCACCCACCTTTTAGCTAAAGGGCTATCAATTCCTGTAATAAGTCATGAGGAACTTTGTACAGTTTGAACACAGCTTTTCTTTGGCCTGAATAGAAAACTCCCTTAGATATCTGCAGCAGCACTGCAGGAGAATTACAGTGTGCAGATGACCACACCATATGTGATTAAATTCAGCTATTGAGAACTGTGGTCAAGGCCTCTAGAACAAGCTCTGAGGCCACTGATTTGTATCAGCAGGTTATCACACCTTTCTCACATGGACTAATTAACTACAGGCAGGAATAACTGCTGCTGCTAGAACCAAGAATTCCAGCTCTCTCATCAAATACCTATCCATGGAAATAGCTGCCCTCAGTCAGGCCTACTAAGCAGTGCTACCAGGCTGAAAAAAACCCAGGGAATTTTACTTTTTGCCAGCTAGCTCCTGGACATTTATAGGATGTTTTTCAGCTAAATTTTCTGTTGATAGAATGGATATTGTGCTCCAACATGCAATTTAGCTGAAGAGGCTCTGCCTTCATCTACCTTCATTAAGAAGGTTTCTAGGTAAAATGGGTCTAAATATTTGGTGTGTGCATATGCTTGGTGTCAAAGGAGTGGAGATGTGGCTTTCTCAGTCTGAACTGGACCTGCAAAAGCAGTGTGGAAGTCCTGCAGCTTGGCTGGCAGGTCCGTGAGAGTTAATTCAGAATATTCCCAAGCACAGAGCAAGCATATACAGTCGTCAGTCTCTTACTGAAAAGAATGCAGAAACTTCCAAGAACATTTTTATAGAAGGATTCTTTTGTTTCTATGAACTAGAAAGAAATGTATCACAGAAGGTAAGGATATGTCTAAATTTACCTATTACTGTCATGACTCACATTCTGTGATACTCAAACTATCTTTCTGCCTCCCTGTTTAGTAGTGAAACTCAACAACAGCCATGGTAACTAGGTCAACACCTTTCTAAAGATTTTTTCCTATGTTGTTTCATTTACTTAGGGAGCTTATTTTATGTCCTTTCTCTACTCTCTCTCCTTCAGGGAGGGTTGACTCCATTTTAAAAAAAATCATATTGAATTTCTTGAAATAAGAGATTTGTTTTTTAGACATCACTTGTTCAATAAAATGGATATGATTATGGGTCTGTATGCAAAAGATACAGTGTTGAAGAGAAGTCATTTTGACTACTCTGTTGTTAAGCATTTTTATTTCAATATTGAAATGATTTAGATTTAGGTTACATATAGGGAAGAAAGTCTTTGTTATAAGGGTGGTGAGACACTGGAACAACAGGTTGGCCAGAGAAGTTGTGGATGCCCCTTCCCTGCAAGTGTTCAAGGCCAGGTTGGATGGGGCTGTGACCAGCCTGGTCTGGTGGTAGCTGTCCCTGGCCATGGCACAGGGGTTGGAACTAGATGGTATTTAAGGTTCCTTCTAACCACCATCAGTATGGGCAATTAATTTCTCCAAAGTATGGAAGAATGTCTCTAATCCTGCTTAAGATTTTTTGCATCTATAATACTATTTACCACAAATTTTTTTCTGTTTAATCAGGAAAGTTAGTTATTTTATATGTTTTAATTCCTATATAAAAGAGTTAATTAATACTTAGAATATGTTTTAGATTTGCTGGTTGTGAAACACAGAAATGAAATAATTATCTGTTAATAATTAAACATTGTTTTAGTAATGCAGAATTGTTACATATTTTATACAACTGTTTTGGTCTATCCACTGCTATTTCTTGCTTATTGTTCTGTATTTTATGACTACTAAAAACATAATTCAACAGACTAATTCAAATTATTTGTTAGAAGAAACATTTTAGTTGACATTTTAAATCAAGTTAATGCAGCAAGAAAAGAATGCCATTAAATTTGATGCCTATGCCATATGGGAGATAAATCTCCATATATAGAGGAAGAAATTTTGAAAAGATCAGCAGTTGTGATATGATTGAATTCCATTGTTTTTTTCCACTAGCCTCATCACTTTGTAGTCCAGTGTATATAATGGCATAGGCTACTAGCTTGGACCACACTTGTGTATAGTTGAGACAGAAATCATTTTGAATTGCATTTAACTTGGACTTTGCCACACACAAGAAGCAAAATTCCTTCTATAATGATATTTATTGTATCATTTACTATCCATTTCCTGACCTGTCAGGCTGCTTTGTTTCTCTGTACTACTTATTTTAAACCCAGTAATGCAGATGCTGAACTGGAAGCTGGCATTCAGAATGCTTAGTCTTTGTTTTGCTGCTGTTTTGTGACTTCACTTGTGCGACCTTCGTTGGGTTCATAAATCTACCTTTGTTTTAGTTTACTTGTCTCTAAAATTGCTGTGATAAATAAATGTGTTTTGTTACGTGGAATTTCAAGAAATATTGACCCAATTATAAATAATTTACCAACTAATAATATATCCTAATATTCAATCACTGAAACAAGAAGTCAGCTGGGTTGCTGAGTGTGCTCCTTGCTACAGTTAGATGGACATCTTTACTCAAATTTTATCCAAGGGACAGAGGTATTTGAAGAGAGATTTTCAAGTTAGTGCTAAGCCTGATATATGTGGGCTTCATGAAATCACAGGTTAAAATCTTAATGACTTCAAACAAACCTTTTATTCTTTCAAGTGTCAATCAGGATCTATTCATTTGCAAATACAGTCTTAATTGTTTAACCTTATTCCAGACCTCTGGGACCCAATTATCCTACTGCTTGTAGGAGTGAAACCCAATTACCTTTTTTTTTTTTTTAAATAAGATTAAGCAATACTTGTAATTTATATTAGGAATTGAATTTTTTAAACAGATCTTTACCTGGCACAGTTCTACTGAACCAACTGCTTATTCACACACACTATCTTGAGGTGTTTGCCAGTTATGTTCCCCTAGTAAGACCTTTTGACAGGGATTTTTTTATTATTCCTGACAGAATTTTCAAAATAATAAGCCTGTTCAGTTTCCAAAGATTGTAATGAAATTCACCAAATGATGTTGATACAATCTAGTATCTGGTTACTGCATATTACTTCATTGTGTACCTGAGCTAGTGATAGACAAACTGGTTTGAGCACAAGGAGACAACTAATCACCAGCAGCCAGGTTCTTGTATAGATAGTCCACATCAAGTAACTTGTGAGCCTGAATGAATTATCCTCAGTGAAATGTCATGTTTCCTCAGCATGACTGTTTTTGGTACTTCTACTCTTGTTTGTTCTGCCTCTCTCCAAAATAAACGATAGGAGTCAGGGAGGGCATAGAGTAGAGCATTATAATCTACTTATAATTAATGACCTCATTTTCCATGTTCCTCTCTTGAGATGAGCTAAACATTGAACTGTCACAAGACTGAGCTGTGCCTTGCCCTTGGGAAACTGCATGATTATTATCACACCTGACACAGTGTTCCCAATATCACATTAAGCCTAATCTCAATCCATCTTTCAGTTTGCATATGAAGCTTCCCAAAACTCCAAAGGCTCATGGAAAATCAACATCATGTCCCGTCTTTGCTCTGAGACAAAATCAGCTGTAGTTATGGCATTCATCATAGATGTCTGTCTAAGGTTTTCTGTAAGACCTTTAGTAACAGAGAATCCAAAGCCACTTTGGCTAGTGCATATTGGAGGAGAGGTTTGCCCCTTGTTTGCACTAATTCTCAGTGTTACAGTGTTCCTGCTGTAACCATCCTTGTAATGAGCTGCTTTCGCTTGAGCACCTCTTACTACACACAGAAAAACTCTGCAAACAGGATATGCCTTGTGTAATAGGCTAGAACCTCTGGTCATTCTAGTTAATGCCTTACGAGAGTAAAGGAGAAGGATGCCTTACAAGGTATTCAGGACTACATTACTGCTTATTTAACATTTTTCCTGTCTGTGTTTTTCACAGCAAATACGTGCCACTTTGTGCTGAAATTTGGGATAAGCACCTTTCTGAAAAGCTGCTCCTGAGTTAGTCTTCTGAATCCTGCAGTACATAACAATTCTTCCTACCTAAGCATAACTGTACAAGTATATATTACTGAATTTCATTCTGTTTCTCCAGATCATTTAGCTAGTTTTGGCAAGATTCTTCCAATTTTTTTGTCTTGCTCTCCAATGTTTTTGTAGCACTTCATATGTGCCACTGGAAAACTAAGCACACTTTCTCAGTACTGTCTTTTTCTAATGAAAATACAAATAGCTTCATACTCATGACAGACTTCCATGAAGCCCCACTTTATACATCCTTCCATTCAGGTATTGATTCCTATACTTCAGGTATAGTTATTTAGGGATGTTTGCACACTCCTCGGAGAGGCCCCATGAAAGCCATGCTTTTTAAATATGTTTTGGATAGTATTACTTGACACAGTATCAAAGACCTTAATGCAGTCAACATGTACATGATTTAAGCTGTTCTTGCTTTATGCACACACCCCCCCCGCCTTAACATTTCATAGATAGGAGACTGATTCTCTATTATTTTCCAAATTCTTATGAGTAGCTTAATTGGTTCTTCCAGGTGAAGCACCCACTCCCTCATTCTAGATCATATGCTCTAAATACGTAATCACTCTTTATTTCAGCCCAGGTGTTAGCACTCCTAGTAAAGCTCAGGGTTTTCTCATGCTGGGAAATGTAAAATAAGGCAAGAGCCCTAACTCTGTCAGCTTATACATTTCATATAACTAGTAATATATTAATTCTATGGATTTTGTGCAATTTCCTACATACTCATAAGGTTATTTCTTTAAATTCAGATCTTGATCCAAAGACAGCCAAAGCCACCAATGCACATCAGTGAATTTGGGATATAAATTCTTACCTAATATTTCAAGAACAATTGAAGACCAGTTGAAGACCAGGCAAGACCATCTTCTAAGCAAAACTGTTGTGATATCTGAATTTTCAAAGGCTCTCAGTGCTGGATATCTATAAAACACTGAGAAACAACATTTTGCAGATAGGAAAGCAGAACTGGACTTTGGGTAGTAGGAATTTAGATAAGTTTTTTCCTTCCTCCCCAAAGTCCTTCCAAAAAGGTCACAGTGATAAAAATAGAGCTGCCTTCTTTTACAGGGATTTTGTTTGAGAGCTCAATTTATTCAGAAATCAAGACAGATTGATGCTGTTCCCTGGGAATGCAGAAAGGCATATTTTAGACAATGAACCAGGAGCCCATATCTGCTGAATTTTGTCTTTTCAATGTAGCTATCCTACGCTAATTTTAGGTCTGCATCCTCTATATCCTGCCATGTTTTGTTTTTCCTCCCATTCAGCTCTGATTTCCCATTACGGCATGTCCTTTTAGCACATGTTTTGTACTTATGACGCATCTGTTCTCATTTTGCTCCTGCAAGTGCCTGAACGATAACTAAGTGCATCTGTAAGGACAAGTGCTGAACAGGTGCAAAACAAGACCACAAGAAATGAAAGGAGAGGAAGAAATCAGAGACTAATTTTTGCTCTGTCAGGATTTGCCTAATATATGTATAGCCATTACACAGGCTTTTCACAGTTCTTAATCTTCTTTAAAAAAGGATCTTTCTGAAGTTAATTTAGTGTAAGAAAATTCGGTAGAAGAAAATATTCTCTATTGCTGATTTGACAGAGATTTCTTAGTATAGCTTAAGGAATTTATAGGGGATCCGGCTCTTCTGTGTTGGTAGAAGAAAATGCAAGAAGTATGAAAGTACATATATTATTTAAAATCAACAAAGCCCACCATATTTTAATTTTATATTTATTTCACACTGTCCAAAGCAATTTTGCCGGTAACTCTTGAGAAAAGCTTCTGCAGAGATCTTAATTTCACACATGTCCTAAATGAATATGGTTTTTCTCATTCTAATCTCAGTGATACAGACTGGGCAACTGAGCAATGCTACATTCCTTTTCTATTGTTCCAGCAACACAAAATGCCAATTGACTCTCATTCTCTACCCAGTGCTAGGCTTCAAAATGCCTCTGAGTTCAGCCTCCAGGGCAGCAGGATTTTGGCTACAACACCTTAGTAATTTGTTTTGAGAAGAGGACAAAAGAAAATCTCTGTTTGTCCAGAAACCCAATGATAGATGGTAAGCAAGAGTGGGAATCAGTTCAAATAGAAAAAAATCTATTTCTTGCTGAAAGGAAGTACCCAGAAAAAAAAACAAAACAACAGACAAAAAACCCCAAACCCTACAAACACTTTCAGTAGAACAGACCTTTTAATTCAAACATTGCCTTTTACACACTTCTTAGAGGAAGCACAGATAACTTAAGAGATCAGCTTGCAAAATACAGAGGGACACCGATGCTTTTCTGTCTCATAACCCATTTAGCTGGGCACTTCACCTACATGAAAGAGACAATGCTCTTCTGTACCTGCGATGAGTTCACATCACCCATCTCACGGGAGCATGTCCAAGCTATTATGCTGTCCAATCTTTCCAGTCCTATGAATAGTACACCAAAACTTGCAAAGGCAAATTAGCAATTTGTGTATTACTGTGCGTGCTGCAAGCTCCATGTGACTTGTTGAAGCAAGACTCGGTGGCTGTTGCTGACTGGCTTTCTCTTGTTTCTGGGATTTTAGATCATCTGGCAGCTCCCACAACAGAGTCCCTCTGCTGATAGCTGTGTGGCAGATCTATTTGATCTGGCCCTGAATTACATGCAGCTCAAGACTGAAAGGTTGACAACCCTGCATAGAGGTCCCTGAGCTAATCTCAGTCCCTTTTGAAGGTAATGTTCCACCTTGTATTTTAAACAGTTAGGTGTCATTGGAAGCAATTAAAATCTTCCAGCCTCTAGGCAAGAGAATCACTGCATCACACTCTGGCTTAGTATTTCAGTATATTAAGGAATATTTAGGTGTTTTGAACAAAAAGGAACTATCTCAGAAGGAGAATCCATCCTTTCCCATCCTTAGCTATTAGGTACGTACTTTGCAACTAGCCACATAACTAGTAATGTTATGAATCTCATAATGAATAACCTCATATGAATCTCATGGAAAGGGTTTCTTTAAAAAATATTTTTTTCTTAGACTTAAAAAAACCAACAAACAAACAAGCAATCAATATTTGCAAATATTTTGGGGGTAGTTATATCAGATAAAATCTTTTTTGCGTCATACTACCATCTAAAATCAAACTAGAATACTCAGGGGAAGACTGAGTAGAGTTGTTCTGTGACAGCTGTATAACAGAAGGCACAAGAGTTTTTTTCTTTCTCCCTCCTCACATAAGAAATCAACAGTCCCTTCTGAGATTAAAAATGCTAATGTCCGGTGAAACCAGACTGCATCTGGGGTTACTTTAAACTATGCTGGAAACCATAGCCTGAGGACCTGAGTTGCTCACAGCTCCTTCCCTACTTCTCTTGCACTTGGTTCTTGGAGCTGTTCCCAGGGGGGGGACGGCTCACCTCAGGGATCACTGTTCCATAGTCATCACACCAATGTACATAAAAGCAGAGCCAGTCGGTTTATTTAAAACAGGAATTTGAAGGTTTCTGTGAACTCCAAGCTCTTGTGTCTTTTTTGTTAACATAGGTAAGAAAGTAGGAAGGAAGAAAAATTATGCTCAGTAATGCTTCTGAAAGAAAGAATTTTTATTAAGACTGTAGCCAGAATTAAGTGGCTGATGCCTTGACAGCAGCTGCACTGCTGCTCTCTGAAGGGCAAGAAGCTGAACTTTCAGGCACCCAATTAGGAAATGCTTCAGAAAGAGTGCTTGTGAACACAACATTCTGCAAGATTAACTACCTTAAAGGATCCTCAAAGCATTGGCCTCCATGTATTTTCAACATATCTATGAACTTGCTTTTGCGTTACTTAAAGACTGTTTCTACAAAAAGAAAAGCAGCAAAATTACTTGAGGCTTTTTAACATTTCTTTGACAGGTCCCAGATCTTTACAAGGAAACAGTTCCACAGCAAACATTGCTTACCAACAGAGCTTTACTTCAGAGAAAAATAAGTTTCCTTAAGACAAATAACAAATACCCCGTGTACTGTTGTGACTGATAAAGGAAAGCATGCCTGAAAGGTACATTATATTTTGCCTTTTCAGTCTTTGGTTTTTCAGAGTCAGAAAGGATTGATGTTTCTCTTGTGTCATTACTGAATACCTAACTGTACAGAAATACTGAATTTTGGCTTGTCACTGAGAGCAACAAGTAGGAACTAGACAGTGATTAGAAGAATTAACTACTTTTGCATGAATTTTCTTTGATTCTCTAGTACAAACCAAACTGTTAATGAAACAGAATAGTAATAAGCTTCCCATGATCACGTGCATGTTCCAACACAATAACACCCAAAATTCATAAAATATTATATGGTAGACATCAGATGCATTAAAAGACAAAGCTGTCACAATAGTGACATTCTTGCTCCAGCTGAACTGTGCTGTAATCTTGCTGTTCTCACTAGAACACAGGGGGAAAAGCAGTGCATAAAAATAATCAATATATTATAATATATATTATAATAGTTTTCTATCATAAATCTCATAAAGCATAGTTAAGAAGAACACAAGAGTTTATAATTTCTCATATGTTAGAAAGGAAATGCAGGCTTATGTTTTTAATGAGACTGCTGTTCATGATTAATGACATCTGCCTGTCAATGCACTTTAGATATATTCACTGCTTCCTCACGGTGTGTCACAGCTCTTGCACAAGTGAATTTCACCTGGTATCATCACGGGATAATAGCATTAGGATTTGTTAATCGGCACAGACCTTTCCTTATATGCTGATTAAAAGTAGCAAGTTCTGACTCTGAGGTATTGAGCTGGGAGATCTATCAGTAGCCTGCCACAATACAGAGAAGACTGCTACAGTAGCACTGGATACTAAAAAAAAAATTGAAAAATTTTTATAAAAATAAATATTTATTTCCTTGTTTTTACAAGCACCAACACTCCTGGGCTGTGTCCACAGAAATTCTGTGTTGTTCAGATTAGTTCAATTAGACATATTCCTGATTAATGTGCTGTCTTGTATTCACTGGTGGAACATAGTGTTTTTCCATTTGTATACAAAGAAATCAGATATTATTAATTATTAGGGGGTTTCTACATTTTTCTTTTGCTTATTATTCTATCTTATTTTGCAGTAGTATGCACATTTTAAAGTATGCCTCTATGTAATCTGCTGAGTGGAAATTAAAATGATTCACATTTTTGACATGATATGCTTTGAGGGACAGAGAAATTAAGATAAAATTTTCAATTTTCATACCTATTTTAATCACAGTCTTTTCAGATATGCTGACCTTCCCAGGGTTTTCTGAAGTCAGCAGTTCTTCAGAAAGATTATCACCTTCAGAAAAATAAGACGGGTTAGTAATTCTTGTGTGTAATAATTTATCTGTGCTAGACACTTTCTCTTCCCTGTTTAAACACTTTTGTTTTGTTCATCTTTTATATGGGAGTCACTGCTGGAATATTCTCCTGGAAATTGCCTTCTCATCTACAAGTCATGATATGGCCATTTTGTTTCTAACCACTCCCTAGCTCCTGCTATGCTGAATATAAGCTCTAACTCCTGACAGGTTTCCTTTCACNTCTTTTTTTTTTTTTTTTTTTTTTTTTGTGTGTGTGTGTGTGTGTCTCATAAGTCAGATCACCTCAATAAATGAAAAACACCCAACACTTATATAATTAAAACAATACCTTTGTGTATTGCAAATGTTTTAAAGCTAGATATCACCCAGTGATTTATGCACATATAAGCAGAAACATATCAATCATCTACCTGAAATACTTGTCTTATTTAATAATCTGGCAACTGTGATATGAATAATGCATAAGAGAGAAACTCTTCTCCACTTTTTTTCCCTTTTCAGAAGGAGATTTCTTCACAGGGCTTGTTTAATGTAAAACCTGTCAGCATTCATTGCTGTTGAAATGTATAGTCTATTAGTACCTTATCCCTATGTGACTTTACCATAGTTAGGAATGTTTCATGATGAAATAATCTGTAAAATCTTTGTTTGTCTCTACTTCTTACATGGTACAGCACAAGAAAGAACTGCATGAAAGAAAGAATACAAGAGTATATTGCCAAGAGATCTCAATATTTCACCAATACACTTGAATGATATATAGGTCATGAACATTACAATATGAAACACTAGGTTAAAAATTCTTTTCATGTTAATAGTTATGGCAGTCTTAATTTAGTTTTCCTGCACGATGTTCACAAAAAGTCAGTCCAGAGAATCACAATGGTTCCTTCCTGCCTTAATTCAACCAGACAGATTTTTTTTTTGTTGAGAATACAGAGGACTTCAGCTAAATTCCAGAAGAAAATAGTTTGCTTACAAAAATATGATTTTGATCATCAAAACCTGATAATTGCTGCTTTCCCTAACTCATGAGTTTTCTGTGATCAGTACTATAATATTTTGAAGTGGAAAGGTATAGACATTTTACTCATAGTCACAGCAACATTTTGTTTTCTTCAATAACATTCTTTTGTTACTAGTTTCGAAATTAGTAAAACATTCATGTCCCTCAGCATATTGCTTCCATGCTTGCTCATAACTTTTGCGGTAGTTCTGAATGTGCTTTCAAGGAATTTACAGCAAAAATATACAATTTCTAGAGCAGAAAGAATGTAAAGTTTAAAAGAAGTTCAGTGACTAAATGCAGGAAAATGATCTTAAGAAAATACCTGAAGCACAGAGGAATATCAGCTCATTGTATGGTGGTGGTTCAAACAATCTCCAACATGTTTTTTAGTCACCCATAAATACTTTAGACTGTGTATTTAATACCAGCTGTTACTAGCTTCATTAGCTTTGAACTGGGAAACCAAACTCTGATAGCTAAGGAAATGTAGATCCAGTGGAAGAGTAGTAAGTCACCTGATGTGGTCCTTTCTCTTGGGCCTGAATTTCTTTGAAGAGGACAAGGGAGATTGTAACTGTAGGCCTTAGAGGACCTTGCCTTGACAGTTCAGCTGATGCAGATTCAGCAATTTTTTAAACAATTGTCTTGGATGATGGTGATGCACATCTGTTCCCAGTTAATTTTAGCTCTCTTCAGTGACCTGTATTAAAAGAATTGATGGTTCAAATTAGACAAGAATTTGCATTAAAAAATAACAATTGCATTGACCTAGTGAGTGGACTTCTTGTTAATCGCTGCTTGTTAAATGGCAGGCTCTGTCTTAGGCCTGATCACAGCCGAAGTAAAACAGACCAGTTACTGCTTTGCACTTTTTGAGTAATATACAACTATAGAGTTACTATATCCTGACTGCCCCCCATGTATGCAGACCTTGTGACAGCAGCTCATGCTGTGTAGGAAGAGTGTGCCACTACTGCTTCAATTTTCACTTGACAAATACCTTCCTCTCACTGAAAATCAAGGGGTGTTGCATATACATCCAAATGCTGTGGTCCCTCATTTTTTGAAAAAGAACAGTTTGAAGAAGACAGCCTTACAGCATTACCCTGTGCAGGGTCCTTCTGCTAGGATCCCCTGTCCCCACCTCCATATTTGACCCCTTTGGGTAAATTAAGGGAGATTTCAGCAACTTCTTCCCTAAGCCAGGGATTGTGGCTACTTATCTGGTTTCCAGGGTCAGCCCACCAAAACTGGGGACTGGGGTTGACCTGCCTGGAGCCAGTTTTGGGCACAACCATAATGACCCCCACCCCAGGTGTTTGGATCAGTCTGCAGAGCCTATGGGGACACACAAGTGAGGGCCTTGACATGTCTACTCCCTCTCCCTTGTTCTACTGTACATGCAAGAATCTCTTAGTGAAAGTACAGCTCCTTAATAAATGTCTGTAGTACCTGTATAACACTCTTGTCATCATGAGAGGCCTTTTAGTCAGGGCTGAAAGGCTTTTAGAACAGGAATGCACTGGTTCTGTGTTGCCCACAAAGGAACGATAAATCATTCCTGCCAGGACAGTGATTGCAACCTGTAGTCTCAATCTAGCTAGGCTGCGAAGGGTGAAGGTGACTAGGAAAAGCAAATTCTACCAAAGTCTTTCTTCCGTAATTTTACCTGTGAGTTTATCTACTACTTGACTCCTTAGCGAGCTACACACACACCAGATCTGTACATATACATCTTGCTTAGACAGGTATGGACAATGAAAGTATTAAATCATGCTCTCTGGTATATTCTTTATGGGTTTTGTTAAAAAAATACAGCCATTTAAATCACGTTGTTGAAACACTAAAGGAAAAGAGTAAGAAGAAAATGAATAATGCATGACAAATATTTTTACCAAAAGCACTAGTATATAATGTTGTTTTTTTTTTCTGATGGGGATACATTGTTTTTGAGAACTTCCTCTGCACCCTTGTGAATATAGCATGGTTTGTGATTCATTTAGTTTTCTCTCTTTTTTTTTTTAATCACAGTAAAAATTCCTTGCTATATTAATTTTACAGTGTTTTACATGTGATGTGCCACACAGAGAACTTTATAGAAAGCATGACAAAGTTGCAGAGTCAGACTTCAGAATATAGAACTTTCCAGGTTCTCTTTGTGCAATTTTTATAAGTAATTAAAAAAGATAAATGGAGGCATTGTTTTAAAAAAGGGCTTGGTAGAATCGCTATTAATTTTAAACCCAGGTAATTAACATTGGGTTCTTAAATCTCTCTAGGCTTTTAAGAGCAAGACCGTATTTAAACATTCCTGGTTGCTCAGGACTTTTGAAAATCAGCTGTTTTTTTAGGCAGTTAAATGGGGGTTTAGAAGCCTAGGTTATGCATTCAAGTTTAAAAATCTTGGCTTGTAATTCAAAGCATTCCAATTCATTTCATAGTTACTCTCAAGTGATAAGTCCTTAAGATCGTGGTATTAAGCAAGTTCATCTTGCCTGTTCCTGAACCAGTAGAAGCCCTAAAAAGTGAAAGTTATTTTTGGAGATTGTGTTGTTTGCTCACCACATAGAGATATGGTAAAAGAAAAATGAGTCAATAGAACAAAATCTGTCAAAAAAAACCCCCACATACATATAGAAAACCAACCAACCAACAACAACAAAAAAACAAACCAAAAGAACCCCAACAAGATGAGAAAGAGAAAAGAAGGGACAGAGAGGAAAACAAATTAAGAGAACATGGGAAAAGCAGGGAGTGGAAGATACAGAGTGAAATTCTGTTGAAAGAGAAGTACATTAAATAGCAGTCGTTGGGAGCTCTGTGTGTGCAGAGCTTTTGTCAGTAATAGAGGGCATAGACTTCCATTTCAAGTCTGATGCAGCACTCAGAAGTCTTTCCATTAACTTCAGTGAGCTTTGGATTAAGCACTTTGGGGGGAAAAAAGGTTATGCCTAAGCCGAATTATTTTTTTGAAGAAAGGACTTCAAGTTATGAAAGAAAGTTTTAGTAAACTCAGAAAACTCGCTGAGCTCACAAGCCCTCAGAATCCCCAGTACTGACAGTGACCCTATGCTTAAAAAGGGAGAAAAGTAGCTTATCTTAGAATTTAAATGACTTCAGTAATTGGTCAGGCTGCAGAATGTAACACAAGGTGTATTACAAACAAGCTAGCAAAGCTGTTTATTACATGAAAAGTGTGCAGGGGATTAAAAAAATACAAGGGAATCCCTGATTGCTATTGTGCTTTGGGATTAATAGAGTTCAAAATAGAGCTGCTGTGTTTTCATTGTCTGAATCCTGCATTTTAGCATTTGAAATACATGGCATTCATAATTTCTGCTGGAGACACAAAAAAATAAGTAAATAAGACTTTGAAGATAATAGGAATTTAAGAAAAAAATATTTCAACATATTTTTTTCTCTTTCTTTCTTTCTGTTTCTGCCATTATCATTTTTTTTTCTTTACCAGCTTTTTTATGCAGGCAGTCAGTGCTTCTGAGATTTCCAGACATTGTTCTTAATTATGGTGCTTGCCTGAATACATCTCATTTCCAGTGGACTCTTGAAGCCCAACTGCAATATTCTCCTATCTACCCATCACCAATGAGCTTTTTCATTCCTTTCTCTAGTCACACCCTCCTTCAGCACTGACATTTAACAGTTACTTGCACTGGATGTAGGTGTCAAGGTGTTGGCAATGGGGAGAGGACTATATGGGCAACCCTTGTGAGGAGCATCCAGGGCTGTCCTATGCAGGACACAGCCAGTTCTAGCCGGGTCCAACTAACCTACCATGGGACACAGCCCCTCAGCCACGGGTAGGACACCTCAGTGAAAGCCAATGTAGAAAGGTCAAAATGCTGTTAGTGAGGGGGAAATTGTGAGAAATGTCCCTATGAACACTAGGAAGGAGTAGGGAGGAGGTGCTCCAGGTGCTAGAACAGACATTTCCCTGCAGCATCTGGAGACACTACAATGGAGCAGGTGGTTCTCTGCAGCCAGTGGAGAGGACCAACCCAGAGCAGATATCCATGCTGCAGACTGTGGAATACCATGTCAAAAGAGATAGCCACAGTGCAGCCCATGGAGGACCCCATGCTGGAGAAGGTGGATAGGCTCTGAAGGAAACTGCAGTCTGCAGAGGGCCTGCACTGGAGCAGGGAAAAATGTGAGGGGGTAAGAGTAGCAGAGAGGAGCTCTTATAGACTGACCACAGCCCCTGTTCCCCTTCCCCTCTGTAACAATTGGAGGAAGAGAGGAGTTGATAATGAAGGAATGAAGCTGAGCCTGGGAAAAAGAGGGAAAGGTGTTCTTTTAGCTTTGTCTTAATCTCTCACCATCCAAATATATATTGGTGGTATTGCCAAAAAATATTTTTTTTCTTCCCCCTAAGTCAAGTTTGTTTTGCTTGTGATGGTAATTGCTAGATCATCATACATCTTTATCTTGGCCCATGAGCCTGTTCTGATTGCCTTGTTGAGGAAGGGGAACAGTTGGCTGAGCAGACTATTTTCCAAACATATAAGCAACATGTGTTGGAAAAAATAAGTGTACACACATTGCAGAAGAGCAGCTGTGCCTTATCTTAGTCATGGACAAAGTGTAAGACATACACAGATTTTTAAAAAGAAAGCAAATCGCGATTGCAGTGACAATCAGCAAGAGCTACATGGCACAGGTATTGGAGTGTGCTGCACTGTTGCACGGCCATGTGGCTCCCTGCATTTATGCATCAAGGTTAAATCTGATGTTGAAAAGAATTGTGCTGTTCTTCTCCTCTGAGACTTTGTTAAACTTGAGAACTCTTTAGATTTTCAAGAAAGCATCCAGGCTTGCAGTTCTTCTTTCCTTCATCCAGTGACCTCTGTACACTCATATTTTTGCACAAGTTATTTGCTTGCTCTTACAATATGCTCCCATGAGTTTACCAGTGTCCAGCATTCATAATATTTCCTTTATTCTGAGAATGGTGTTTTGCTACTTGTGTGCTCCAGAGTTGACAAGAACCAGTTTTTGACATTCTTCTTCTTTGTTCCCTGATTTCTGCTGGGGGTGTTCTCCAGCAGTGAGCGAGTAGATTATTTTTCCCTTAGGCAGCAGCTATACCATTGTTCCAAAGTGCTCTTCTTTAAATGGAAAATTATTCTGGATACTGTGTCTCAAATACTCTTCATCTGGAGTATACATGACTAGTATCCCTCATAGCAAAATCAGATTTCCTATTTGCTGACACATATTATGATATGGAAATTGCATTAAATGCAAACAGAATTAATAAATTTCTCAAGAAATTTAACTGTGTCAGAACTGTTCAGGAAATGCTACCAGTTTTTATAAGGCTACATATTCATAACTATGAGATAGGCATATTTTTTTTTTAAACAGAAGAGAAAAGCTAAAGTTGTGCTAAAACTAGGGAAAAACTAACCCTTAAAATTAGATTTTGCTTAGCAAATACATTGGCTGGGCTGTTAACAATTTCTTCTGTTTAAAAATCATGCAGTTAATTCACAGCTGCTCTTACTATCTTTAGAATGTTGTTACTCATCAGTAGGGATGTGGACATATTCAATGCAAACAGACAAAGGAAATGACCTTGCATATTTATTTTACCAGTTTCATGGTAAAAATTGTTAACAGATTTTAGTGATTTAAAAGCCCTAAGATCTGAAGCTAATTGCATTAACTAATTCCCAATATGCTGTCTTCTATAATATACCAAATAGTTTCAAATCAAGCATTACTTTCCAAAATACTTACATTAAATGGCAGGTGAATGGAAAAGTTTTACCTATTCCACTAAGTTTTGCCAGCTCCTAATGATCTGCTCTTGCCAGTTGTTAGGATACACTCCATCAGTAGGCTGAGCACTTCTGTAATATCTCAGTGTTTATGTCTCCCCAAAAGGCTGTAAATATGCCTAACTGGAGTATTCCAATTAATTTTGCCATAGCAATTTATTGGAAATGATCTAAACCTATAGTTTGTGAGGGGAAATTACAGCTTCTTTTCCCATTCTCAAAATATCTTCTGCCAGGTCCCCCAAACAATTCTCAATGACTAAAAATTTCAGTGTAGTAACAGTTACATATTTTATCAAGAAGCTTTTTCTCCAAATGGAAACTTTCTGTATTTGATCAATAAAACCTTTAAATTGAATGTATTGAGATGAACTTTGTTCCAGGATACTGATCATTTTTTTATTGTGAGCTAACATAGCATTACTGGAATTCAGGTAGAGGGTGGCTGGTACCTGATCCTTTGACATTCATGAACACTCAATAGGAAGCCTGCTCTGCATCATGAGTAGTGTAGGCCTGACCTGACTGAAGAGAAGGGAAAGCCTGAACTATTATTTTTACTAGGGAATGTGTCACACTGAGAAAATATAACTTGACAGTCACTTGAAAAATGTAGAGGTATTCTTTCAATTTTGATGATAGGTTGTTGTGTTTTTTTTTTCTAAATTTAAGTTCCTCACTCCCTTGAAAGTTTTAGTGTGATGAAGAAATTTGTACAGAAAATTCTCAGCAGCCTCTATTATTTACATTACTATTCACCTAGATACTACCAACTGCTCATGTTATCTAAGGTTTTATTCTGAAAATGTGACAAATAATGGCAATTGGGATCCCACACAGAAATCCACAAAATAAAAATCCCTTGGGATAAGCTTGCAGACTAATATTTCTTACATTGTAGGTTCCTGGAACATAGTTCTGAACATTTCTCTTTGGGAAGGGCAGTCTTTATTAGGGAAGAAGAGCTATCTAATTATTCAGTTAGAGTCTTCATTCACAGTTTAGGTCTGGTTTAAATTTAGTTCTCCACTAATTGCATTTTTTTTCTCCCCTCCTTCCTTGTCTATTTCTGTGTTTCTATTTCTGTTTCCTCGGGTAGGCAGAGTCAGCAGTTTGGCCCAGACTAACTCCAATGGAAGTGTTGCAAGGTCTCATTTGTGAGCAGTTCCATTTCTCATAGTATTATACCTTCTATTTAGTATTGTCTTGGGAGGCCTTGCTGGAATCATTGGTTCTTTGTGAGGTTTCACCCAACAGCTCTTGGTGTTACATCACCGGTATCACAGCCAGGCACATCTCTGTATCATCACTGCCAAAAAAGCCTTGCAGTTCGACCACCTGTCCAAAAAGAAATCAGTGTCATGTAAGTCCTCAAAGAGAATTGATACTATCATGTATCTGTTCACTATGGGAACCTGGAGCACTGGTCCTGACAGCTCACCTGCTGCATAGTTTCAGAACTGAAATTTGATGCGTAATCCACATTATTTTTTATTACCTTCCAAGTTGAAATATAAACCAATCACTGATTTTTTCCAAAAATTGTAATTCAGCTGAAAGGTGAGAGCATGTCAGCCCACTCAGTTATATACTTTTTCCCAAATTAATGCTACTGGGAGTTTCTAGTTTCTTGCTTCATGGAACCTCAGACAAGAACAGCTCTGGGGCTCTCTTCTCTGCACACAAGCAAGAATTATTACAGAAGCCTCTGAGCTTCAAGATACAAGACATTACTAGTGGACATAATTTGAAAGCTTATACTTTCATCTTGGATCTAAATAGGATTTAGGCAAAGAGGCAAGACAGGAAGTATAATAGACTCCTACATATGTGCTCCACGCCATTTGTTATCCGTATCTGACACTGACCTCTGGAATATTTTGAACTGGCTATAGCTGGATGGACCAGTTGCCTCCTGCAGTTTTGCAGCTGAGATGTTTTCATATTTTAGATATGATTCATTTTCTTCATGCTTAAAACCTGGTGTAATATTCAGTTTACTTTCATGTCATGCTTGCAAAATTATAGCTTTTCATTCTAAAAGGAAGTATTAAATCTTTATGGCTTTCATTCTCGTGGTCTAAATGCTGCAATCCTTTTGACCTAATTCCTCATTTCTTCATTTTTTCTTTTTTTTTTTTCCCAATGTCAAATATTGTTATGTTTCTCAGCAGTTTTCCAGGTTTCAAAATCTGGATTCCTTTTCTGTTCTGCCTGAATAATCTGCTGTAATTGCCACTTTATAAAGAATATTAAGCTTAACTGTTAGTGTTATACTACAAGGATCAAGTATCCATCTAAGCAGAAACCACAGTAAAAAAAACCTTTTCAGTCTGGAAGAAAATTGATTAATGGGAAGAGAATGGTGCTTTACCTAAAGCAACTTGCTCTAATTTTCTTAAAATATTTTTCTTGATTTCTGAGAACACACTGGGTAAAGAATGTATACATTCTTACAGACAATACTATGTAGTTGCTGTAATTAATGGAGCAATCTGGCATTCATAGAAGGACAACAAAAATATGATAAAAATTTTATGAAAATGCACAATCCTACTGAATTTGACTAGGAAATGGATTTGTATTTGCTATTTAAATATTTCCTCATTCTTTTTGCATTTATCCTACTCTAGTACAGATGTAAATAGCACTCATAAAAAAAAATCTTTAAAAAAAGAGAGAAGAATCAGATCTAATTAACTTATAAGCCTCTTGGGAAAAATTATTTTAGTGTGCAACATGATAACTAGAGTATTGCTTGCAAACCCAGTAAACATAATCTTGTGTATTTTTCATTGTAGATAAATGACATTTTCCACACACGTAATAAAATACCTGCATTAATTCATGTTGTCATACATTATGGGGCACAACAACAAAAAAAAAGCTTAATCTTGTGAGAAATGGGCACATATTACTCGCAACATATCTGCAAGCTTTAATCTAATTTGAATACTATATTTGTTAATAGTCCCCTTGGGGCACATAATTTCAAGCTACCCATTCTGGGTTAAAATGAATAGGGCTGGGTTTTGAATCATGTTCTCTGTATTTCTGCTTGCATCCTATAGATAAAAATGTCTTAGAGATGAGTTTATGTAAGGTTAATATGTGAGAACATATTTGTGTGCTCAATTCAAGAAATTAAATATCAAGGACACATCCCATGAATAGTTCTGCCTGAAGGAGCAGCTTCAGATCATGCATATCCCTTTGCAACAATGAATTCTAGCATTACACCTGTGGAAAACAGCAGATGTCAGAATTACTTACCCTTATGCAAAGCTTTCTGGTAAACCACCCCTGAAGCCAACCCACCCAACCTTCAGAGTCAAACTCAGACAGAGCAAGAAACTCAGGTCATTAGAGAACATTGCAGAAAAACAGAGAATTTGAGAAGCACAGTGGTGGAAAGATATCAGGTGTTCCCCTTGTTCACCTTGTTGCTCAAGACATAATCAGCTCTGCCAGTGTCATTCCCAACAAATGCTTTTGTAATCTCTTCTTAAAGACCTTCTCTGACCACAACCTTCCTAGGCAATCTCTCTGTATGATAAATGTAAGAGATCTTTGCTACTACATACCTCACAATATCCAGTTTGAATTTTCTTTGCTGCATTTAAACCCTTTACTTTGTGACCTATTGTGACCTCTGGATTATTTCCCATTACTGTCTATCCCTTTTCTGAAACACAGTGCTCTACTTCAGCTGAAGCATTATCAGTGATAAGTAAAGCAGGATTACTTCATGATGTGCTTTGGTTTATACTTCCTGATAAGATGTTTACCTTTTAAACAACAGTGTGAAACTCCTTCTGTTTATGATGCTCCATAAGCAATTCAGACCAATTTATAAGCAGGAGTCACCTAGTTGATTGTCCTCCACCCTACATTTCTAACAATTTCATGTTCCTGCTCAGATGTTGTATTTTGTATTTGCCCATATCATTCTTTCAGATCATATCTTCATGTCATTTACAAATTTATTGAGCACTTTTCCCTTACAATATTCAGGTGTAAGTAAAACTATTGAAAAGGAGATAAGCAATGGGGAACCTGCATAACTCTGCTTAACATATCCTTCCACACTACTTAGGCAACTGGTTTTGCATCCTTATAAAAATTTCGTCAAGGCTATGTTTCTTGTATGATTTAAAGGAAGATCATGCAAGAATATCAGAAGTATTAGTAAAGCCAAGATTAATGACCTCAGTGACTTCTCTCCACCCAGCTGCCATCCTGTCTAGAAGGAAATTAAATTAGATTGACAAAATTTGTTCCTAGAAAGCAAAAATCCTTTTGGTTGTCATCTGCATGTCACTTCTTTCTTATTTTACAGGTAGAGGCAAATGGTTTATTTGATCATCTCCTGAGTATCTGGGAAGATACCATCTTAATTCTTGATAGCAGCTGGCTTGTTTAGTGAAGATTGTTAGGGGAAAAGTCACGAAGCACCTTCATGCTCAAGTTCACCTACAGCCTATTTTCCTCGCTATTGATCTTCTTGATCTTCCTTTATAAAATTAGCAAGGCAAATTTGAGAACTATTTCAAAGTATGAAATTACTACAGTAAGTCAACAATAGAATGACTTCTTTTTTCCAAAGTAGTTGTTTAATAGTTGCACCTCATTCCATGGCCTAATTTTTTCATGTGGTTACATATACCTGCTGCTTTTTTATTTTCATCTTTGGTAAGCTATCTAGCATCCACGGTATTTGCAATTCCTTCTTGTGGGTGGAGTCAATGAGGATTTTATACTTTAGCCAAATTAATCTCCAATAACACTTCTTACCTCTCTGTCTAGGGTTAGTTTATGACCTTAGTATTTTTCCTTTAAGCTTTGCTTTATCCCTTAATCCTTGTTCTCATTAGATAGTGTCTACAAGTTCTCTCTCTAAATTGAAGTCTACCTAGTTTTTATATAACCCTTTCCCCCTCTCAGCATTGCAATAGATATGGTTCTGTGGTTATTTTTTGTCTTTCAGAACAAATTGTATTCTTTTATTATTAGTCCTTCAGTCACATTAATTACCTTGTCAAATCCCTTGTGTTTTCCCTGTCTAGTGTTCATTAGCATGCATGGTTAAACAGTCTGACCTTTTACATATTTTTTATGTGCCTTTCTTTGGATTTTATTGTGAATAATCCTAACCCCCTCCTGTTGAAGCAATCTTGATACCCTTATTCAAATTTCTCTTTATATGCTTACCTATGGACTTTTGCCACTCACACTATCTCTTCCCCTTGATCTCTGTTTAAAGCCTTTCTTACCAAAAAAATTCATCCCCCTACAGAAAAATAGACTGTATTCTGTGTTCGGGGATATTCTTTCCATGTACATGAATATGTAGAAAATCATCTCATTAGTCAAGAGAGCCAAAGCCATACCATTGTCCTGGAATATGTGTATTTCTCCTGAATACCTAGTTTCCTATTCCCTTTTAATCTTCAATTAGGAAAATTAACATCTATGCCATATGAGGCTCCTGCCTTCCCAGACTGATACTCACTTTTGATCAGTTTGAAGTTGTTCCTGAAATTAACTGCGTAATACTAATAGAAGGGCACATTGAGTTGTGATGCTGAACTTCATCTGCTTTATAGTAATTTGTAAGAGCTGACTTCTTTGGAAGCAGCACTCTGGGATGTCAGCTCAGTAGACAGGTGAGGCCTTTAGGACGAAATTACCAACCTCTGCTGCTTTTTTACCTTTCTCTTAGGAATGGAAGCAGAGAATTTTACAGGTCTGAGTGCCTTTTCTTCCTCTTCCAATGACACGTGATCATCACCTGCTGCTAGGATGCTATCCTATTCTTGTCCTTGATAGTGAAACAATGTTAGTTTTTGGCTGAGACCAGCAGACAGCTTCTCAATATGACAATTTCATTGCTGGTGTTGTTATAGACCCCAACCTGCTTAATCTTCCACAGGTTCTGTTCACTACTGCTGTGGCACAAGTGATGTCTGCATTTTAACAAACAAGCAAGAGATAACAAGACAGCAAGAGTGAATGAATGGCACAGCTGTGTGGGTTGTTGTCTTTTTTTTTTTTTTTCCTAAAATTTTAATAAAAAAGGAAATCCAGAAAGACAAAAGCTCCCACAGTGAAAGAACTAGCTAACACCCCTCCCAACAAACACATACAAATTTCTGCATGTTTATTCCAATTGCTATTGAAAAGCAAATGACCAGCCTGTCAGCTTATTTCATCTCTTCCAGAAGGTAAAATAGCAGTTTTAGGAATGGTCATCTGCTATCCATTTCAGTTCAGTTGTTGCCCATTAAGACTGCTGTATGCTGACACAGCAAAAAAGGACAGTAAATGGGGGGGAACTTGGCCAGTTAGAGAGGCTCAGTGCTTTGAGCAACTGGGGTGCAGTTAGATTCCTGAAAGTGCTTTGTACCTTAATTGCCATTGCTGGGAATTAACATCTTTGAGGGTCTGACCTTTGTAACTGGTACATGCTCTAAATGGTACTGGGCTCCATGGCAGGCAGAATTTGATCGCTGAAGTTTCTAAGTCTAGTAGACTTGAACTCAGATTTGGAAAATCTGGGAAACACTGAGAACTGGAACCTAATGGAGTAAATGAAATCTAATACAGTAAGGTGATGATAAGTATCATACTATTTGTGTGCCTTTGTGAAAATTTTGGTGAGGCTTCAAATCCTAACTGTGGTTCTTGGGACTTTCTGTATACATACAAGCTATCAGTACATCAACTGTAAAAAATTAATTCCTGCAGAATTTCATTCTGCCTTCTAAATAATGCAAAACACCAGCTGTATGTTGTGCAATATTCTTCATCAGCTGTGAGATTGATTTTGCCTTTGAGTATTTTTCTTCCATGAACTCTTTCTTTCAGAAATAGTCACAAATCAGTACAGAAGTAGAATAAATCATTAAAGAAGACTTCTGAAAATGCACAAAAACATGAATTCTGGAGATAAATGCACTCACACCAATTACATTTAACAACAGACAAAGAGCCTAATAAAATCTCTTTCAAATTCTACCTGACTCTCTGATAACATAAGTAAATTAAAGAGCTGGACTGAATAAATTACTGTATAAAAGAAAATCTTCAGTCTAATAATTTCTGATATGTTCAAAATATGTATTTGTTTGTTTTAAAATATTTTTTTTTCTGTTCTTTATCAAAAATGTAGTTTTTGAGTGAATCTAAAAGAAGCCATGTAAAGTTTATTTTTGAAAATCTGCATAATTATGTCATTTTTTTGTGACATACACAAACCAGTCCAAAGTTTGTATGGTCATTTGGGGTCTAATTTAATAGCTCAATAAAATGCAATCACTGTAAACTCAGCAACATTTATATCGGAAAGTAAGTCAACCTTTAGGCTTTGTTGTAGCAATAGTTATTACATTGGTTGGCATGCAAGAAAAGTAACCTGCTTTTTTTGCTATGAGAGATATTATCTTTCTCTCTCTCATTTGATCAGACATAAAAGTTATATGTTGCATTCATTTTACAAATGAGATATATACATCATAATTTAAAGACTGAAGGACTGTAGCTACAAAATCTGATGTTATCAAGTTACTAGACTTGGTATATACTGTTTGCCTTTTCACCTTTGTCTTCAGGATGTAGGAGTTAGGAATACTTTTGCCCTACTAGAATGACAAGATGATAGCAAACTGAATGAAGCTATGTGTTTATTAGAACAGAGCACACTAAAATGTAGTTATAATGCGTAATTAATTTACCATGAAAAGACAAAATGCGATGTTCTGCTTTCCATTTTTTTATATATTCAAGACAATTGTGAATGAAAACTGAGTAGTTACTGTATGTGATCTTGGCATTTGCATGAGTTTATGCCTAAAAGCTGAACAGTAGCATCTTCAAAATGCAGCCTGAAATTTAAAAAGTATTACTACTGAGCTAATTTGAATCATGCCTCTTCCACAAAAGAATTTTCTAAGCTCTTGAGGGGGAAAATTAAAGTTCTAGCTACTGTTTCATTTGCATTTCTATACTCCAACAGTTTCCATAATTGGATTATTTCTGAAATAAAAAAGACAATCATATTTTATTTACACAATGGGAAATGGAAAGACCTATCAAAGAAGTATTTACTTTAGAAAGCTTACAGTGTCAAACTGAAAAAGAAAATATTTGCAATTACATTTTTCACGAATATTCTCTCCAGATATATTTTGTCTGTTTAGTGGAATTTGCTCCACAGTGAATTTACACTGTAGTAAAGCTACTTTGGAGTAGGGTCCCTCAAAATGTTCAGCCCTTCCAGGTCTTTTCCAAGTGTGTGCCATAAAAGATAGAAAACTTTGACAATGGGTGGCTTGAAAGCTGTATCAGGGTATTTTGATATTTGGTCCTCCAAGGCCCATTGCACAACTAGCTACAACTTATTTCTCCCCTCATGACTGGTCTGCTGTTTATCACAGCCATCTTTCAGTTCTGAATGCTCAAACAGCTCAAGCACAGATAATCTTAAGAGCTGGTTTCTCTTCCCCATGCTTTCGATGATTTCTGATACGACTTTTAAGACTTTTGCTTCATTTGATTTCCTTGTGCAGACCTTGATTACAATCTATTTTGTAGGTCCTTTTTAATGAGCACAGCAATTTTTTTTCAACTATATACAGTTTTACAAATGAAATTTCTCTAAGTTTGTATAGATAAAAGAAAAGATGAAGGAAAACAAAAAGGAAGCTAAGTGTTGCAGTCATGGGGATATCACAGTACTTAATCTTAGCACTTAACAGACTTTGAAGCTAGTCTCACTAGGTTCTTCATGTAACCAGTGAAGAGCAGAATACTCAAGTATACCTAGACCATTCCAGAAAGGTATCTGTCCAGTCTAATCTAAAAATCTCTTGCTGATGGAAACTATAAATTCTTTAGCTAACCGATTCTAACCAGTAGTGTTGCCATAATGGTGGCATAGCCATGTTTTATCTCTTAAATTTTCAATTTCTGAAGACCATTATCATTTAAATATGGTTGGAAAGAAATTTAGCTGAATAAGAAGCTTAATTTCTTTCCTTTATTCATTCAATCTAATTATTAAAATGTGTCTGTATTAAATCATTCATTGAGCTCACCCTGACCAGATGTTCTGAAGAGCTGGAGTGTGCCTAAAAGTTGCATCTCCATGGTGGAAAAGTATGTATTAGATTCAAGTATTAGAATAACATAGACTTATATAGACTATTCGAGAAAGGAGCAACTCACTGATTGTAGTGACACTTGTTTAATGTCAAGTTTGGGTATAACCGGCATAAAGAGTTTCCAGAGGTTTCTTACAGAGGTTTACTGTTGATTTCCATTCTTAGCACAAACATAATGACTACAGGAAGATGTTACATTTTGTTCTTGTTCTTTCCTTAGCACTTCAGTCTCTTAAATTATCTCTTACTGATGATATTTTTTACAAGCAATGCTGCAGTACTAGACAATCATTAAAGTAGGAGGCACTGCTACAACTTTAAGGGATGAATTCTGTCCAGCTTCTCTCTATTATAAACGTACTTATTTAATGTTATGTCTTACATGCTGGAAGTGCCAACACTAAGTAGTCATGACAAAAATGGCCAAAATTTCTTCCCCTTCAGGATCACCCCTTCAATTCTCCCCTGGGATTACATGCATCAGAAACACAACTATGGCAATGGTTCACAGAACTCATTGCAGAGTGGAGTAGAGGATCAGAGAAGGAAACTTTGTGAGTACGTGGTATATGCATGCGACAGCAGGGCGAAGTGATCTAACAGGTAATGGTAGGAGATTCACAGAGACTGAATGAAATCTAACTGGCATGTAGATGATAACTTTTAGATGTATTTATATGTTTTTATTAGGAAATGTATTACAAAGTATGCTCCCACCATAGCAGGTATAAGGATAAAATAATCTGGCATTAAATGATTCATAGTTCTTAAAATCAACAGGGACTATGGGATTCTTGAATCCTTTGATATGAAGCCAATCAGACTTAACACTGAATTCAACTACTCCTGAGCTGAAGTCAATGAGTTAGTCTTAAGTGGATAATCTTAGTTAAAATAAGTAATTCTTCTTCCTTTTTTTTCTTTTTATAGAATTTTCTCTAAATTTTGAAAGTAGGGAGAATTGGAAAAAATATCCCAACAACACAGTTTTTGGAAAAGGTTACAGGTAAATCAGGTTGCTATTGTACATTAGTGAACTGCAGCATGCCAGTACTTGTAGCTCTGCAAGACACTGGTCTGCTTACTGCCATATTAGGAGAGAAAAAGCTGATGTTTCTGTTCCATTCTTTGAATGACCAGTTAATTCTTTGATTACCAGCTAAGGATTTGCAAACAGAGGAGAGTTGATGGGAGAGAAGGGCTTACTGATAGAGATGATCCCACAAGGATAAATTTACATGCCTCTGCAGCATATATATACAGTGCGGGATGTGATGTCAAAACTGCAGCTAATCCCAGTTAGTTCTGCACAAGAGAAAAGCTGAAAAGCTAGCTCTTCACATCAATACTTGAGCATTGAAGATTGTATATTCAGTTACTCAAGTGACTACTGTTTTCAGTTTCCTGAGGAAAATAATGAAAATTAGGTGATGTCATCATCCTTTTTAAGGTCTTAAAAAGACATTAAAATGACTAATTAAAAATACCGGTACAAAATTAATTTTAATTTTCAAACAGTGAGATTCAAAAGTTCCAAATAAGATTGCATTTTAAAATCAGTTTATTGATTATAGTTCCCAGATCTTACACCATTCTTAAGTTTGTATCTTGAAAATTTTCCCTATCATTTGCAGTTTTGTCTAAAGCTTCTTGTGAACAAGTTATTTTGTTTTGTCTCAGGGCATGCAATAGATCAATGAAAAATAACATAGGAATTATTGTCTTAAAGAAAAAAGGGCAATAATACTTTTTCCATCAACACTGATGATTTTGTGATACTTCATTACTATGCAATGTCATCTCTGCATACTTTTGTAAATAATGCTACTTGAAATATTCTTGATGTTAATCAAAGCACTTGTCTTGTTCATATCTCTCTGGCAAATGAAATCTTAGCAGGCACTATTCATAATTGGAAATAGCTTTAAATTTTCACTATACCTTCTTTTATTCCCCTCTTATTTCTTCCTGTCCATCTCAAAAACACAAAAAAAGAGGACTTGTACTGAATGGTGAAAATACAGCAGAGTGGATTAGGTAAGTTCCATATATCACTAAAGAAGACCATTATGGTTGCAAAATAAATACCTGTATTCACACGTGTTTTACCCAACCAAAACATGGATACGAGGAATGACAGACCCAATGAGATAATTAAGGACATACATATGGCCCTTGAACAGACCAGTCTGATGTTCAGCAGTGTTTCAGAAAGAAGGAACTGAAATATAACAGGTCTGATCAGCTTATTTAAATACTGCTCACATAATTAGCATTTTGACATTATTTTCTCAGAGATACAGTGGCTGCCGTCCCCAGTACAATGAAAAAATTCATGTAAACCTCTGGGGAAGTAACAGATTGTCAAAAAAGGAAAAAGGGCATATAGATAACATTAATTCCTTCTCATGGAAAGAAGACATTAATGTTGAATTCCTACATCTAAAAATAAAAACATAAAAGAGAAAATGTTCTGGTGTTTTGGGTTTTTTTTTAGTCTTAACTGATATGACATCTTCACCCTTCAAAATACTATTTTATGCTATTTATATATTAAAAAAACCCAACATAGTTCTTATAAAGAAAACCTTGGCTTTCTTTTGCCTATCTTTTGTTACCTTTCCACCCTTCAGAGCTGTATTCTCATTAGTGATTGTTTCTGCAATTATTTTACAGCATTGCTCAGCAAAACAGGATGCACAGCTAAACTGACTTATGAGGGACATAAGAAAATCATAACTTGCTTGATGCAAAAAGTTACTGACTTAATGTGCTGTCCTACTGTTAACTTTTTTTATTCCATATTACCAGTGCCTCACAAACTGAACAACACTTCCCTATTTGTGCAAGATGGGAGTGAAAGTTGGTCCAACAGTCAGCATGCGAGAAACAAAAATATTTCTACTCCCTGATTTAGTTTTCCCTTTTAAAGAGTATCTTTCTCCAGTCAGCACTGATGTGTTGTGCAGCAGAAAAGTAAATATAGTAATAAAACCTTTTCATTTAATGCAAAATTCTACTTCTCAACAAATTTTTGAGACTTTGCTTGGAATTCCAATATTTATGTGGGATGGAAATTCCATTTTCTGACTGGTTCTAAAACCCCTTATTTACCTTTCATTCAGGGCAAGAAGGTAACAGGAAGGAAATGGTATCTTTAGGGGGTTTAGAAGTGCAAAGAACTATGTATTTTGAATCTAAATTGCATTTGAATCCACTGAAATGTATGCAACATCTCTTTCTTAAACTGTTTTTACAGTTCTACCTAGCCCACGGTGATTTGAAAAAAAAGGCTACTCAGCATGATGTATTTACAGTGAACCTCTAGGAAAGGCATTCCTCCATCTCTTTCCATTTATCCACAAAGAAAAGTGACTATAATCAGATCTATTATATTCCAAAAAATTAGATACTTGGCAACTGTGATCATGATTCTAGACTCCAGGATGTATGTACATTTCAAGTGATTTCCCCAGCTGTTAGGCAATATGTTTTTATTTTTCTGAGTGAGAACTGGGATTGTAACAGTATTCCCCACTGAAATAAACGCAATTAATCCCTATCCTTCAGTCAAAGTGTAGGAGAAATTGCACATATGGTTCTTGTGTTCTCAAGTGCCATATATAGAACAATATATGTAGTATTTTACTCTAAATGTGAACTTAACATCAAAAAGTGCCCACTGCTGTCTCTGTTAGACAGAAGGCTACTGATGTTTCAGTTGCAGTACTGATTAGATACTGAATATGAAATTCTACAAATCTTCTACTGAAAATAATGTACCCTTGATTTGGCCACCTGTCCTCCACTGCATTGTGTCTTGTACAATAAGCAGCACCACTGAAGGATATAGGGATACACTCTGGGGCAAATAGTTCTCAGTTTGTTTCGGTGTGGCAGAACTGCAACTTCAATAAATAGCCATGAATTATGGAAGCTGTATTCCTTTCTTTAAAAAAAAAAAAATAAAAATCAGGTTACTTTTACCAAGTCCATTCAGCCTTTTTTGTACAATGTTTTTCTGGCTAGGGAGAAGGAGCCCAGGGCAAGTGTGCAGAGGTATTATCAGAGCTCAGTTAACTGTAGTCCAGACTATAATTTTATTATTATAATAGCACTAAAAGTCTTTGCCTGAATTAGTGTACTTTTTTGTTTAAAATCATTATAAACCATTTAATTGCCTGTATCAATATCTCACTGAAAGCTTTGTTTGCATTTTCATCATACCTTTTATTTTTGTTTCTTAGGTCTCATCTAGCAAATGTGCAGACATTTAAGCGTGTCAAAAGAGTGACTATTTTAGAAGTACATACACCTTCCTACTTTCATAGAGGTGAGCCATGCAGAGGCACTTAAAATCCTGAATGTCCAATATGAAGAAGAAAGTAGTACATAAAGAAATAATGATATATTATTGCTTCAGGATAGGTGTGTTTTAAATGATCCTAGTCAACAAGCTGTGATGAAAATTTGCACCAGCCCTGTAACAGACAAGCCACTTACTGCCCTAATACTTAGACAGACAAACATCTCAGGAAAATTAGGGAAAAATGCTTTTAGGAATTTTTCATTTTCAGGGGAATGGAGTGACTAGTTAACTACTATTATTTGACCATTCTTTTTAAAATTGCCCAGAGAAGCAGACCTCTTATATTGCAATATATTATATCACCATAAAACTACTAGTGTGTATATATGTATTCCAAAACAAATAAAAATAATAACATAGCAGTTTAAAAATATATCCATTTGGGGCAGGTAAATAATATATCTTCCAGAATTTAACCTTGGTGCTCACAAAAGTTATCACTTGGTTTGAGTTGTTTTCTTGTTTCCTATAAACTTTTGTTATTTGCTACAGGTTAAAACTAAAGTTTTGTATTTTCTGACATATTTTTGTCAGTGTCAGTCACACAGTCTTGACCACATCAATTAATTCATTGATCTTCATTGTTCTCATCTATAAGATATTCATTAAATATCTCAAAGGATACAGTGTAGTTTCACTGCAATTTTTATACCTCTTGAAAGCATATACAAGTGAAAAATATTATTTTTATTTAAAAGTTTTGAAGTTAGGCATGTGAGCTCACTTATATGTGAGCTCAAAGTAAACTAGTAGAACTTTGGTCTTTACTGATATAATACAAGGTATAAGATTTCATCTAGTTCCTTTTTGATTATGCTCCTTGACTTAAAGTTGACAACCCTTTGCTGCTTTGAGTGCTGTTAATGTATGTTTTTTGTTTTAACATCCAGGTTTTGCTTCTTATCACATTTTTGTTTTATGAGGTTGAACATATATTAGGTATCTCTGTTTTCTCCCTATGACTTAACTCCCCACCTTGGTCACCTTTTGTATGTTAGCTACTCTGTTTGATAAATCCCTTGAAGGTCATCCTAATATAGCAAATTGTAAACCACAAAATGGTTGATGGAATGCTACAGTTTAAAGATTTTTGTGATGTGATGTTGATCAGAGGGACCAAAGCAAGAGTTAGAAAGATAGGACAATATGAGGCTGGCTGAAGCTTATATTGCATTCTGTACCGCTTTCCATTCTGCCTGTGTTACCTCACAGGGTCACAAAATATCTCAGAGAAGTTCAGACAAGGTTTTAATTGGTGGGTTCCTGTTTGCTTTTTTTTTTTTTTTTTTACACTGAGATTGGAATGATTTCATTTATTCCTTCACTTGTAAATTCAGATGCCTTTGGCACCATGGATAAAATGATGAGTATGATAAAATTTGTGTCAACGTTTTGGGATAATGAGTGGACCAGGATTTTGGCAAAGAGTCTTAAATGCTCCAAGGAAACCTTAAGAACAAATGAACATGAACCCCCTCTAATTAAGTTACTTAGCTTTAAATATGGAAGGAATCTAGATCACTGAGGTATCTTCATCATTGGTCTCACAATGAAAGGGAGAAATTCTACTTCATATTGGTTCAAAAAATGAGTGCTTTTTAAAATTGCCCATGTTATTCGAGTAAGTCCTGGGGTAAAATAGGTAAGATAGAAAGATACAGATCATATGCACATCTGTTGGGCAATATTTCATGACTTGTGGAATGAAAGTATCACACAGATATCTGAAGATTGATAAATTCCTCGCTTTTATAAAGAAGCCCATTAATACAAAATGGTTGTTATGTACAGAAACCAATGCTATTGACAATTTCCTATAGAGTGTAAAAGTTGCAATATGATCGAAGTCCTCACCCATCCCTGAATTGCTTTCAGGCAGAAGAATCAAGTCTTGTTCACTATGATAAAATCTTCTTTTTACAAGTGTACAAGTGTCTGAAATGTAGACAAGGTTGGCATGATTCTGAGACATGGACAATGAAACTTTATAAATTCTGTGTCAAGGAGAATAAACCCTTGGGAAGAATTCGAGGGGAGAAAGGTAGTAAAAAACATTACAAGATAAAAGTGACACATTTAAAAAAAGGATTTATTTCTCTACATTACCTTCCAGATACAAGTTAGACTGTTTGTGACAATATAAACATAAAATATGTAACATCAACAGAGATAACCTCTCCTCCACCAAAAGAGTATTTCTAGCCTTTCTCACTCCCTAATCCCTTCCTGCTGCCCATCACTACTACCTCTCAAGACTTAAGTCTACGTCTTTCTCATGGCACTCTCTCCTCAAAAAATATTTGATTTAGATGTTCAGAATGCTGCATGTACAATCTATAGCACATTGCTTTACTATCTGGTATTCATTGTAGCATAATTGTAGCAGTACAAATCATAAGGCTAAAAAGCAGAAGAGTTTACATAACTTGTTCTTTGACATAATTTACTAAACCCAGTATCTGTTGTCACCTTTTTAGCCTTGATAATCCCGGCCCCACCCAAGAAGTAGTAAACAGATTTATGCCTTTGCTAATGGGGCTATTTGATTGGTTTGCTCTGTAAAGAAGGACCTGGGAGTCCTGGTGGACAAGTTAACCATGAACCAGCAATGTGCTCTTGTGCCCAAGAGGGCCAATGGTATCCTGGGGTGCATTAAGAAGAGTGTGACCAGTGCATTGAGGGAGGTTCTAATGACGCCACATCTGTAGTACTGTGTCCAGGCTTGGGCTCCCCAGTTCAAGAGAAACAAGGAACTACTGGAAAGAGTCCAGCAGAAGTCTACAAAGATGATTAGGGGACTGGAGGATCTCTCATGTGGGGAAAGGCTGAGAAACCTGTATCTATTTAGCATGGAGAAGCCTGAGAGGGGATCTTATCAATGCTTATATCTAAAGGGTGAATGTCAAGAGGATGGGTCCAGTCTCCTTTCGGTGGTGTCCAGCAAGAGGGACAATGGGCACAAACTGGTACACAGGAAGTTCCATCTGAATATGAGGAAAAACGTTTTTCCTGTGAGGGTGACAGAGCACTGGAACAGGCTGCCCAGAGAGGTCATGGAGTCTCCTCTGGAGACTTTGAAAACCCCCCTGGATGTGTTCCTGTGGAACCTGCTTGAGATAAACCTGCTTTATCAGAGGTGTTGGACTAGATGATCTCCAGAGGTCCCTTCAATTCTGTGATTCTGTGCTTGTGTTGGCAGCATTTCTAGTGATGCTGGATGGTGACTTGCTCAGCAGATGTTTAATAGAAGGGATGGGTGATCATACATGCTGGTTCGGATTTCTCTGACTGTGTTCTGGCTCCAGTCCTCACCTGCGTATTTGGGATACTTTCTTCAAAGAACTCCCACAGACACAGGCACAAAGAAATTGGAAAGTTGTAGTTCCTCCAAAAGGAGCAAACAGACTTATTTGCAAAATTAAAATTTTTCACAAAATAGATACTCATATGCCAAAAGCATGATGAAATAATGTGCCAATCTGCCAGACACAATCCATCTCAAGGCAGTTTGTCAGGCAGCAATTTTGCAGGAACTTGTTGGGCTGTCAGATTCATGGAGCTACTGAAAATAATGGTAGCTACAGCTCTTATTTCACAGGCAGAAGTTATTCCCTTTATATTTTCTGGAGTAAAGAATGTATTGGAATCTCCACAAGAACTTAGGTAACAAGATGTTCTCCGTTTACTTTTCATTTTGTATAGCTTTCCTCCAAGTAAGAGATTTAAATGCAAAATCTATCATTCAAGGACATTGTGTGGATTAGCAATTTTCTCTGGAGGTTTGTTGGTTCATAAACCCAGAAATGGATGTACTGCTCTATACTAGTTTTTCTCATCTGTGAAAAATATGAAACCAACAATATTTTTTTCATTAAGTAAATCACTGAACTATGATTTGTTGAAAGCTGCTACTAGCCCCCAGATTCTTCATTTGATGAAATTGCTTCATGAAAACTTTAACAAGAGAAACTGAGATGCTTAGAGAAAAGACAGATAGGCTGTAGGTGAGGAGTGGAGGCATCAGGAAGTCAAATTAATACAGTGTCAAGTGTCAAGTGTTTGAGGATAGTGCTAGAAAGCATGAAAAGGGAGGAGGTAGATTCACTTACAGATCTGCAGGTGAAAGCAGAAAGGAAAACAAGGCTGTAGAAAAAGTATTATAAAATAAGGCAAATAAGAAATACAGTTAAAGGAACAGCAATCTAAATCAAATGAAAGAGAATAAAAGGTCAGTAAATGGATTAAAATGCAGGATGGGAAGACAGGGGGAAAGAATGGAGGAAACATTGGGCACACTATTGAGTTACTCAGCCGTTTTGGAACCAATCATTCAATATCTTCTTTGATATCATTTTGCACCCGAACATTGTGACAGAACAGGATAAAAGAACAAAATCAAAAATGAACTCTGTCAACCTTCCGTAATGGTAACCTTGGCAAACATCCCAGTCTTCTAAAATTTCAACATTCTTAACAAGGTGGCATCACTTTTCAAACAGTTTCTTGCCCATCATCCTTTGTTTTCTCACCTATTGAACTCACTCTATTTTCTTTATTTTTGTCTAACTGTACCTTTCTTAGATTTTAGATTTTTGCCCTGCCTTTGAGATTCAGTCCGCTAAGCATAGCTATTTTTCAATAATTTCAATATGTATTCACTATCAGACATCTATTTTAACTTGCATTCTTAGTAAGAAGGTAATAACAGGTGTGCTGTTTATTTTCTCAGCCAAAATCCAGTTTCTTCATTGCTTTGATAAGCTACTCATTTTCTATTCTGACAGATCATCCACTTAGAAGTGGAATTATTTTTCTAATAAGAAACTAAGAACCAAGTTCACTGCCATAGCTGTATAAAGTAACCTCTTTTGAAAAATCTGCCAAATGTACTACAAGGTCAATTAATGTGAGTGTGATTTGAACTCGTACGGTAGAATGTTAAAGGTCCTTTATGATTCTTCTCCATGGACAATCAACTTTCACAGAAAGACAGAAGGGAGGAGAAAAAATGAAAAAGAAAGGGGGTGAATGAGAAAGAGAGGAAAAAAAATGGGTACAGAGGAAGAAAAAGTGACCAAAATTTAAAAGTATGTTTGAAACCCCACAATTTAGCCTCAGAATCTTTGGTAACCAGAAATGGTTTATTTTATGCTGCCTGCAAGGTATGAGTGTACAATATTATTGTTTTATAAAACAGGGTTTCTCATCTATTGCTTCTTAATCATTGAAATATGCAGTAGTTTGATGCTACCTGTAAGGGTTTGAATCAAGACAGAAAAAGCAGGGGATTAAAACAAGCCAAATATATATTAAGTGTATTTTCACACAATTTTATATTTTATTTATGGTAATAGTATGTCAGCGATAACAGCTGTACACTGATATACCCATACAATATATTCACTGTAAGTTACTAAAATAATGAGTGAAGCAATTACCTAAGCAACAGAATGTTACTGATTTATTCTCACTGAATATCATAACTGAAAAACAAAACAAAAAAAAAGGGTTGACATCAGCAAGCAATTTTCAGTCATTACAAAGCATTCACTTGCTGGCTTTTTTGCTCTGAACCTGCATTTAAAACTCTACCAGTATAAGCAGAGAACAAATTCAATCAGAATGCCAACCCAATGGGGCCATATTCTGGTACCACTGCTTCTACTGAGTAAATATACTTTATCTAATGAATTATCTTGTGGAAACTAATAACAGTATTCACAGAGCGAATCATTTACTTAAGATGAAGGTAATTAAAGATAGGTTTCACATTGTTACTATTAGTTGCTTTAAATTTCTATATATTGCTTTACATTGTTGTTATTATAAATGCTAATTTTATTACCGTTGTTACTTGCAGAAATTTTCTTTATGTATTTATTTATCGTGGGGGAAGGGCATTTTTCCTGAAAAAAAATTTCTATTTTCCATTTGGATCTAGTTATTCACTGTATATCAGAGCACCCGTGTGGGAGATCTGTTTTGCATTATGCTAGAAAATGGGTAAAAATAGCTAGCAAGAGAGCTTACAGAAAAAGGTTCTGACTTGGCAAGGCATTTAAGTGTATGCCTCATTTAAAATATGTAATTAGGCCCCTGGAAGCCCCAGATTTATTGCAGGAACAGTCTGGAAGGCAACTGTGACTTTAAATTTCTGTTCTGGGCATCGTATATTTGTGGTATCCAGCTGTTTAGCATACATCAGAAAAATATCAAAATATCAGAGCAGATCTGTGTATCAGGTGATAACTACCAGCATTCAGCAGACTTCTGCTACAACCTGCACGCAGGAAGAAAACACAACATTATTTAAGAGGATCACTTATGGAAGGTATATTTCTTATCTTTTATGCAGCTGAAGTACCTCTTTAAACTGCTGAAGGCATGGGAGAGCTTTTTTTAGGTATGAATAATACTCGGATATGGTGTAGTGTGTAGAGTAGAAAATATGAATTGTGTCTTTGTATACAGTCTTTAACTGTAATCAAAACCACACACATATATATATATTTCTATATACATATACCTATCTGTAACTACTGTTTTTCTGAAACTATCTCCAAAGGCAATTTGCACTATGGGTGTGTCAGCTGGATTCAAGGTGCTTAGGATTCAGTAGGTATTGATTGAAGAAATCATGTTTATGTGGCTGGAATAATGGCCCTGGGTACACAGAGCACTTCTAGAGCCTAAGGTAAGCCACTAGTGAAGCTTTGATCTGTGTACAGGTTATCTCACTGTATTTCATGTTACCCCATGCTGGAAGTCCAATAGTAAGCCCTAGCTCATACAGTCTGAATTTCAGAGCCAGCTCTCTTGGAGCACTACTACCACTGGTGTACATATTTTGTCCTTCTGGTCCACAGCAAAAGTCCATATCTCATGGAGATCCAGTGGATCAGTGGAGTCAATGGCACAAATTTACAAATTTACAGGAGTTAGGAGCTTCTGCATTTGAAAAATCCTCAGCACTTGCTTGTCCCATACTTCCCTCACTCCTTCCTCTCCGGTCCTGAAGGCACAGCCTGTGATCCTGAGTGAGTCAGGATCTCCCTCACTGTCCCCATAGTCATCAGCAGTGGCATATAATTTGAAGAGACAAATCAGCACACTGTTAATATAATATCCTAGTACCCTCTTCGGGAAATCTCAAGTGTAGTATTGCAGACAGATTATTGAAGCCTGCCTGTGGAAAGTTTTTTGGCATGGATGAGTTTTGACTCCAGTGTGTGCTGGAGAATTTCAGATTATTCCTGTGTAAAGGAATGTATGAATTGGTGAGCATCTTATAACTCTCACAGCTTTCATTTTCCCTTGGCCGTCTGTGAATTCAGGAAAACAGCTGCTAGATTCCTGACAAGTGATTCACATAGTTGATATAATTTAGTTTCCCTGCCAAAAAACTCTTACTTCTAGTTTTCTATTGAATTGAATGACAGACTGAGAGTTTTAAAGTGTCTATCAGCTGCAGTGGGTAGGATTAGTGCCGTTAAAATAATTTTTCAAGACTGTGTACAGCTTCCCTTTACTGGTCTATTAACATGTTGAAATAGATTTTTGAATAGTTTTTACAACTTCTGTTAGGCTACTTTTCCCCTTCCTTGCCTTACAAAAAGGCCTAAAACAAATCCTTAGAGATAGTAGTATAAAGGTAGTTTGCTTTCAGGGCCACCTAAATTCTTCTCAAGAAAGTATACTGAAGTTTTCTTTCTCTTTCACAATTATAGAACCACAGGAACAGTTTGTTCACTGTTTTGTTTTGAAGAATGTGAGTTATTGGAATGAGCTTCACCTAACCCAATTCAGCACTGAGTAATGGTAAACAGCTTTGACAGATCTCTATTCCTCCATGTAGTACTATTCATATTCTGAGAATTCTCTTTCATTGATTTACCTGTTGTTCATAAGCAAGCTTGATTTGCTGTGCTCTTTTACCCTCCCGTAGTTTTTTTTTCTGCTTGTGGTGGCTTACCTCCTAAATATTTTTTCTTTGTCTTCAACACTGAGACAAAAGCTGTACCAAATATGCAAGTAAGAAAGTACTGGCCTCTTCATGATTAACAGTTCAGCTGGGCTTCTGGCACCCCCCTGAATTGTTTTTTTGGTGGTTTTTTTTGGTGTTTTTTGTTTGTTTGTTTGGTTGGGGTTTTTTTTGTGTGTTTTTTGTGTGTGTGTGTGTGTGTGTGGTTTTGTGTTGGTTTGTGTGTGTGTTTTGTTTGTTTGTTTTCTTTTTGTTGTTGTTTGTTTTTGTTTTTTCGTCTTGCCCAGTATAACCATTGTCTAGGAACATCTAGCAACATCTCTCTTCAGAGTTATTTTGCTGGAGGTACTGTGTGAGTTGGAACAACACTGTCTGCTGGGAAGTTTATTGGCAGTGGTGATAAACCCTGAGTGTATTTTATTTTATTTTATTTTAGATAGAAGCTGGCCAGATTCTTAGACTTTTCATAATTCCAGCATCCTGGGAACTGAAAAGTGGTTTGGATTAAAATTTTAGTTACTATTTGGTTATTTATCCAGTCACCCAAAGAAATACTAGAAATTACTTCAAAGAAATGGGATTTCAGGATACAGAAATCCTTGAGGCAGCAGAAGTGAACTAAAACTTAAATCTGATCAAATTAATTTCAAATAAAGCCACAGAATAGAACAGCAGTCAAATTTTCTTTGTATGTGTGTCCAGCTGTATCCATGACGTAGAGCTAATTCGAATTATACCTTCCAGGCTGTAACTGTAGACCAGTCATTCCCAACAGTGTCCAAACTTGCAATGTGTCCTCTGCTCCTGAAGGATATCCTTTGCCTCCTACTGCTCTCTTTGTCTCTGGGGGAGCCAGTGAAGCAGGTGCCAGAAGCTTTCAGGAAAGGCAAGGACAAGCAAGGCAAACCATCAGGCTACCCCAGGAAAATTATCCCCTGAAAGAAGTCTTGTCAAAGTTACTCAACAGGCATGGCAAATCTAAATCAAGTGGACCTGTTCAATAATACGATCAATGGTACTAAAAGTAAGTTAGTTCTTTAAGTCAAGAATTTATACAAGTGTTCAAGATGGTAAGTCTTCTCATCAGTTTTCGTACTGAAGAGAAGCAGGAATACACGCTTGCCTAAAGCAAAGCTCCTGGGTAATGAAGATCTGCTCCCTTCCACTTCCCCCATCATCTCTCCCATACATGTTATCTTTTTTCAGGACAGGAAACTTACTGGCAGAGCACTTGAAGCATATAGTCTAGGAGGCAAACTTGCTTTCTTTTCTGACTTGGGAAGGAAAATCTATGGGGCCAGCTTAGTTTTGTTTTGATTTTTCATCTCTCAAACCTGGAAATGTCTTATTTTCCTGCTTGGGAAACAATACCTGCATTTGATTAGAAGCTTCTCTGAGGACAGATGGAACTGCAAACAATCCCCATCTGCAAAGCAAAACCTCTCACTGTGCTATTCAGCTTGTTTGGTCTGCTTGGTTTTAAAATAGCTATGTTGCTATAGGAAAACAGGAAAATTGCAACAGGATCAAGTTGTCCCAACAGTAAACTTTTAGTGTAATATACTGGTTTCCATCAATAGATTAAAAAAAATTAAAAGGATGAGACAAAGGAGTCAGCACCAATCTGAGAGTCATCAAAACCCAAGCATTGCAATAGTCCCCTGTCAAGAGATTAATGTAAAAAAAGGGCAGCCAAAATAAATTGAAGTACCTGTCCTGTTAAAACAAGAGCTGGCTAAGTGAGCTGCTCTTTAAAAGGTGCTAGTATTTATTAATACAGATAGAAACAGAAGCTGCAGGAATAATCTGAATAGCCCCTACCATGTATTTAGATAAGCAAATGACTTAAAGAATAAACTTCTTAAAAATTAGATCCTTTAACTCTTGAATGTGTAGAATATATTCCTGCCATGCTGCAAATATAACAAAAAAACAAACAAAAAATATTTTGAATGAAGAAAATTAGAGAGAGAAGGGTGGGGAGTAGGACAATGATTAATGTGTATAGTTATTTCTCCTCCTTCACTCCATAGTATGGAGAGATCTGATGCAGATATCCAAACCAAAGGATAATTTATTTGGAACCCTTTATAGAAACAGGACTACATTCATATGTCCTTGAGGAAAAGATTATCTAATGTGCTACTTTAGGGCATTTAACATAGGGTTGCTCTTCACCTAATTGATTCACTTGGGTTAAGAGCACAGTTGCCCCATGCTGTTATTAACAGTGACTGGTTCAGCCCATCTAAAATAAACACATTCCATATTATAAGAATTAGTTAAGAGATCCAAACTTAATGAAATTAACCTGATTACAGTGCTTAAGTTAGGAACCAAGGCTTCCTATGCAGTTGTTAGAAAAGAATAAGCTCTGAGGACAGAGAAAGAGAGTGCAGACCAAACTGAGCCCACCTGCCTACAAAGACATGAAGGAAAGGCTGTCAGGCACTTGTAATGAAAGGATTGATCATGCAATGATAGTTTACTCTCTGTTTTACTTCCTCACTGGAAAGAATGAAATACATCAGGGTTTTCAAAAAATACTATTTCATGCTACACAAATATCTCTGAAGGACTCCCTGTGGAATCAGAAGAGCGTGAACACATGAAATCCAGATCTAATTAAGGGAGACAATGTGTTTGCCACTTCTGTATTCAGGAGTTTTATACTTACCATTCCTCTGTACATACATATGTCCTATCCCTACAAAATAAGGTATCACCCTCCTGGCAGCATCAGAGGAAGATGAATCATGTCCACAGGGAGGGTTTACTCGGTATTCCAGCTCTATAAAAGGATTTAAAATTACAAAATCATGTTATATTGAGAGGTCAATTCTTCCTCTTTCAGGAAGGATACGTGGGAACAGATTAACAGGTTAAAGTCACATATGATATGCTGTGTGGCTGATGTATCCACTCAGAATTAATGTGAAAGGTTAAATGAAGTGTTTCTCATAGGTAAAGCAATGCAGTAGTGTTTCTGACCAGTCAAGAGTAGAAATATTGGTAAAATTCACCAACTATGTTGTTTGGTTTTTTTTATCCTGATGTGGGTTAGATACATATCAAATTTAATTCAGCTGTCCAAAGGACTCACAATAAAGAGGACAAACAGGATAATGGACATGTGTGAAATATTAATTCAGTTGGTGAATTAATTAGCAAATTATTTCATGCCTAATAGCCCCAGCAGTCATAATAATTTATTTAACATTGGACCGATATCACTAATGTAAAGCTCTGGCCATTTGCCAGAAGAAATAAGGTCAAAGGATGCTTCACTAATAATGCCTCCTTCACAGTCCCTCAACATACCTGATAAGTACCTGTTAGAATTACTTTATATATGTATACCATTACTGCAACAGGGAATCATTCTGGGTTTGTGACTGTGTGATGTGCAAACAGGGCTAAGCATGAGGTAGCCTGCTTATATAAGACCAACACATGGGGTGAGGGTTGGAGGGGACAGAGGACGGACCTTTTTCACACAGCTGGAGCTGTAGAAAGGATAGGTTCAAATGTAAATCTTACAAGATGTGTCAGACCCTGATTTTGGTCTGTGTTTGTTCTGTGGAAATCTACAGAATATTAGTACTCTCTACCTGTGCATTTAGGATTATTTCTGGAGGGAAAAAAAGCGGGCAGCATGAAAAAAAAAAAAAAAAAAAAAGAAAAAGAGAGAGCAAAAATGGCAAGAAGATGGAAAATAAACTGGTACAAGGAGACTGAAAAGAGAACAGGAAAAGGCTGAAAAAAGATTTCTTATTAATTCTACCCAGCAATAATGATAGAAAAGATACCAACTGCTCTTTTCTACATCTACATGATGGCATGTGGAAGAATGGCCCTAGATAAATGAGTTCTTAACATACAAAAATAGGTATACTGTCACAGAGATCTTCATCCCCTCTAAATTATTTTAAGTCTACAAAAGTCAAGCCATTCAATAAACAAACAGAAATACCACCACTGAAGTGACAGTGTCACTTTCTCATTTAAAGGTGGCCATTGCCTGGAAACTGCTTAAGCTGCCAAAGCGCAGAAGGTTTTTTTGCATCACTCTCTATGTCACTGGAGAAATCCTACATGCAGGTGAAGCCCTAAGGAAAGTGTTGGTGCAATTAGAGGCCACTTTTTAATCACAATTTATCATGCACACTGATCGCCGACATTGGTGGAGAGGCAAATCTCCATTAAGAACTCTCTTGCCTCCACAAGATTAAGAAGCACAAATCACAGCATTTATTGTTGCATCCCTCAGGACCTAAACCACAGAACAAGTGTTTTTCCGTGGGTATAGAAATGACATTATACTTTGCCATACTGGATTTTTTCAGTAACATACATCTTCTGGATCAGCCTTCTCTGTACATTCTGGTGTCCTCTGCTCTTCCTGGGCCTCTGTTACGGTCATATGTAGGACACTGAGTTATCTGAATCTTTTTAGGCTCTGCCTGTATTGACAGTTTTATGTTCTAACATTTTAGAAGGGGGGAAGGGGGGATAAATTCTAATATAATACAAAAGAAAACTTAAAAATGTGTTAAAAGTTAGATTCTTACTGTTCACTGATTTTCACAGATGCCAGAATAAGGCAGTAATCAAGGAAATGTCCAGTCAGGTTTTCAACAAAGGAGAAGCGTATTTTCATTGGTTGTATTTAATGCACTCACCATTTAAATGATGAAATATTTACATTCTCCATATATTTCTGAGAAGATCAAGGATTCCACTCTCATTTATTTCCAATTGCTTTCTTGTGCCAGTCAAGAGAATAGCTATTTAACACACAGCTTTTTCATCAAGTTTGCAGGAGGGGAAACTCTTTTTTGATTTTCTGCTATTAGTCAGGGCAGAGGTCTCATTCTTGACATACAATTCTTTTCAGGTTCCTTCCCCTTTGGTGCGTGGTCAAACAGTCAGGAAAATGACACACAAAAAGACAGAATGTGTAATTATTCCAGAAAGAGTGTCTTAGAAAAATGGAAAGAATCTGTCCTTATGATAGCTCATTAGGAGGCATGCTACCACTTACATACTGTAAAAAGTTTCACAATTTCATAGAAACTAGGAAGACAATTTATAAGCACAATTAGAATCCAGAAAAGGAATGCAGATTGAATTGCATCATCTTTAGCACTAGGTTTTATGCCAGAAAATAAGACACTTTCCATTTAACTGTAATTTCAAATGCAAATACCAGTGTCCTTAGAATGAAGCAGATGTCAGGCTTTTTTTCAGTGGAATGAGCAGTTGTTCATCTCCGAATCCTTGTCTTCTGGGGAAATATTTCAATTCCGTAGTGAATGAAAGACAAACATTAGCTGGATTTTGCAACACATTCCCAGGCAAGCTAATTTTAGCTCCATGTTTGGAGCAATTATTGAAAAGTTGTAGACTGTTATAGTGATAATTCCAGATTAGGGTCGAATTCGGGGAGGGTTTTTTTTAATTGTTCTGGGAGAACATTTTGCTACACTTGACTGTAAATTGTTCTGACAGTGAATAGAGGACAGACAGATGCTTCCATACATAAGTGGGAAGTTGCTTTGGCAACTAGCTGAAAAGTAAAATCCTCTGGGGTGAAAAACCTACTTTATTAATCCAACTGTAAAGGCATCTACAACTGGTTGGGTTTCAGGTGTCACTGGAGAAAACAATACACGGCCAACAGAACATCCTACTCTTCTCCAGATCTAGGCTTTGTTTTCCACTCTCCCTCAGCCCTCAGTACATAGATACGTAGATCCTCTTTTGACCCTCCCCTGACATGGGAAACTTCCCACCATCCCCAAACAGGGCCAGGGTGCTGATAGTGACAGGATTCATGTTAATAGTGACTGAGAATACCCAAGAGCTGTATAGCGCAAAGGGCCTGATGTGCTCTTCTTTTTGTGATTTTGGCATTTTGCAGGTTTCCATCGTGTATACATTATAATGCTGCCTTGTTTGGTAAAGGGTATTTCATGGTATGGCACATTCTGTGCATTTTGATGCTGTGCCAGCTGGCACTTCAGGGGGAACACTGATGGGTTTTACCCTGGGAGCTGACACTAGAAGCATCCCGTGATTGGCACAGCAGCCAGTAGAGGTGAGCACTGTGCCCAGGAGATGGCCATGCCCCCTGAGTGGCGTGCAGCAGCTGGAGCAGGTTGCAATGCCTGGAATGGAAAATACACAGAGAAGAACAGAAGGAAAAGATCAATGCACAAGCGAACAAACAGGACAGTGTTCTACTAAGTACACCCAAGCAGTCATTTTTAAAGACTTCCTGGGGATAGAACATGAAGAGAGACTGTGTGGACTCTGTTGTACAAACATTGGAGGTTCAAAGACCACTGGGGCTGTGCACAGGTGGAGCAAGACCTCTTACCACAGAAACACACACAGCACACAACAGTGCGCGGTCATAGCTTCATTCAGGGGCTAATACTGTTTTACTGAACAGCAACAGTTTTACTGTCTTAATTAGAAGTGAGAGTCAGTCTTTGATGTTCAATTAATGAAATAGCTTCCCCCCTCCGTATTTTGATAATTTTGAAAAACAACATAGAAAAAAAAAAAAAGGCTTAATTTCCTCCTGGACAAATTATCTCCTGAAATAAATTGGTACAACTTCACATGAACTTTGCCTGTTTGAACCATCGCAGAAACTGGATCAGTAGGTTTTATGAGACTTCAAGCGAAAGATGAAATTATTTATGATGATCAAAACGTACATAAAAAAAAAACCAAACCACCAGATTTATGCATAAAAAGGAAAACTATTTTATAAAATTATGTTTAGAAACATAATGTGCCATGAAAAATCCTATTAGATGAAAAGAAAGGACACTTAATTTAACTAAATTTAACTATCTTTTATAAATACTAAAAGTTGGCCAAATATACATCTTTTTTTTTTTTTTAATACTGTCCTTAAACTATATTTGGATTATATGTCATAATCTAAAACTAAATGAACATGAAAGGAAATGAAATAAAGCAGAATACCTTTTCACTTTGCTATAAGGTTTATTTATTTCTGATTATTCAATATGAGCTCACAGATCCTCAGCAGTCATTTAGCCTGTCCCTTTTGCTTCTGTAAAGTGAAAACAACATTGGCTTGGGGCAGGGACATAGGTTGGACCCTAGATTTGGAATAAATTTAGTACTAAACTACATATTCTGAGCTTGGAATCTGAATTACATTTAGGTTTCAAGCATTCGAAGAAACACTTTTCCTGTGCAGGTTTACACACTGAACGATGTGCTGTTGTTTCTTTTTGTAACACATCTTGAAGCTGTATGGTGAAAATGATCCTACACCTATCAGGTTTGCAACCCTGGATAAACTACTGACTCATGTGCTTGTCCTGCCCAGTCTGTAGCCAGCATTTTGGCAGCCCACCAGTAGCAGATAGATAAAGCTTGATAAGACAAGCTTTAATGTTATTCAGTTGAAAAAAAAAAAAAACAAAAGCCCAACCCAAACTGAGGGCAAACCTTGACTTCTGTACAAGAGAACTGTTCTAAGGCACTGGTGGACAACAGGTATGAACTGAAAATGTACTTTTAAACCAACATTCACATCAGTTATTTCAACTGACCTTGACAGACTAGGAGGAACTTTTTTGTATTTTGTTTGATTATTTAACTATAATATTCTCTCCATGGTGTTTTGTAGCTGGTGTTTTTAATAAGAAATACTTCAAAACAGCAGTAGCTTTTTTCATCACACACATTCTAAATGCATGATTGACAGTCCCCCTGGAAAGATAGGACTTGATGAGAGATAAAAGTCAATACAATATAAATAAAATACATTAGTCAAGAATGCATTTTAATCTCGTTAAAGCTAGGATAAGCTAGGATGTACAGACAAGAACTTTACATACTTTATTTATGCATCTGTCCAAGTTCATACTGCCTGGTCATGATGCCTGGGAAGAAAATTGAAACCCAAGGCCAAAACTCACTTTTACTCCTCTGTGGTCTTGCTACCATCATGGGCAAAATGATGGATACAAAGCTGAGATAGATATCTCCCAGGAAAATAAATTCTTGTCTCATAGTCTGAAGGAAAACCTATGCAGGCATTTTTCTCTGCATCTGGGCTCTTGGAAATGTCAGTCATTGTTTCCCAAGGGAATGACTGCTGCTCAGAGTGGCCGTGTGAATGCAAACACATGGCCATGTATCCACATGTGTGGCATGCATGGGGTTGGGGCTGCATATGCAGAGGTAACCCAATTTTCCTGATTGTATCAGAAAGTGAACCAAAGGTCGCTGAAAAGTGTTACCTGTGCAAGACAGTGCTGTGTTCCTTCTTTTTTATTTAAATCCTTTTCTCAGATTCATTACCATACCAACTGGAACAATGCATGGACAGAATTTAAAGAAAAAAAAAGTCTCTCCAACAGAAAAACTTCAAAACAATCCTCAAAACTGGAGTAGATGAATTTCAGTGGGAAAAATTGCCCTTTTCATGTAATTTTAACCAAATAATTTTAATGTTGTTTGCATACTTTGCCACTCTCTATTCCCATCCACCTCATGATTTCTTAAACTAATTACATCAACCTGTATAAAAGACAATGCACAATCATGGCCTTAAGGACACTGCAGACCAAATAATTGTGTTGTGGTAAGAATGGTTTTAACCAAAATTGCTGGAGATTTAGCCATCTTTTTCCTGCACATCTTGTTTTCCAGACCCACCCCGAGGACCATGCGGCAGCGTGGAGAGTGACAGCAGCCATCGCAGAGGGCAGTGCGAGCCGGGCCACCGTGGGTGGGCGCAAGGGGACGTGGGAATCAGCAAACAGTGGTTTGTTCCCTTCAGCCAGAGAGACGATCATGGTCACAACACGGACAAAAGCCACATCAGAAAGAATGTGGGAACTCAGACAGAGGTCTTGTGTAAACATGCAGCTGTGGAAGTCTCCGGCCACAACGAATGCGTGAGTCTGACACTTGTACTTGAGGGAGCCAGGGACACCACTTGTGTGAGGTGTGAGCAAATAAACGATCTGCTCAGGCAGGTGGTTGAACTGAGAGAGGAGGTAGAGAGCTTGAGAACCATCAGAGAGTGAGAAAATGAAATAAAATTGGTGGAGCCACATCCCAAGGCAAGGGCAGCAGGGAGAGCCTCTGCAGGAAGAAATGGATCCCCTCCCCTCCTGTCATCAGGCAGAAGGAGGGGACCTAAGGTGCAGAGGGTAATGGAGAGAGGTCCCTCCTCGGAGAAGCAAGCAGAAACCCACACAGCCCCCTCTACCCTCCCAGTTGCCCTTGAAAAATAGGTATGGGGCTTTAGGACTTGAGGGCCAGACAAATGAGGATGGAGATGAAGATTCATCCAATGAGTCGCCCAGGTCTTGTCACTTACACCCACACCTTAGGACTTCTTCAATTAAGAAGGATGGTAATGGGCAACTTTCTTCTGAGGGGAATAGAGGGGCCCATTTGTCAACTGGACCCATCCCACAGGGAAGTCTGCTGCCTTCCTGGGGCTTGGATTAGAAGGAAACTCTCTAGTCTGGTGATTATTACCCTTTGCTTTTCATCCAGGTGACAATGATGAGATTGCGGAGAGAAGTCCAAAGGCTATTAAAAAGGACTTCAAGGTACCAGGGTGACTGGTTGAAGGCTCAGGTGGACAGGTGGTGTTTTCATCAATTCCTCAAGTGGCAGGGAAAAATATGGAAAGAGGGTGGAAAACACACCTGATCAACATGTGGCTCAGGATCTGGTGCCACTGTCAAAATTTGGGGTTCTTTGTTCACACAGAAGTTTACATGGCAGCGGGCCTGCTGGTGACAGATGGTGTACATCTGTCTTAAAGGGGTAAAAGGATCCTCACACAGGAGCCGGTGGGGCTCACTGAAAGGGCTTTAAACTGTGCTTGAAGGGGGAGGGGGATAAACCCAGGCTCACTAGAGAGGAGCCTAAGGATGGTCTTATGTCTGCCGTCCCACTTGAGATGGGAAATGGTGGCAAATGCGACAACAAAAACATAGGGCTCACTAATAGCTTGCTAACCATTAAAGTGTCTGAGAATGGTCAGATGCCAAAAATGAAAACTCATTGCTTTACTCCCCCTCTGAAATGCCTATATACCAATGCATGGAGCATGGGGAATAAGCAGGACTAGTTGGAGATTTGGATTAGGTTGCATGGCTATCACTGAAACATGGTGGAACAGCTTTCATGACTGGAATGTTGTCATGGATGGCTATGTACTATTTAGGAAAGACAGACCAACAAGGTGAGGCAGAAGTGTTGCTCTTTATGTACAAGAACAACTGGAATGTATTGAGTTCTATCCAGGGGAGAGGTAGGACAGGTTGAAAGCTTGTGGGTAAAAATTAAGGGACATACAATTGGGGGTGAAACTGTTGTGGGTGTCTACTGTAGACCACCAACCCAAGAATAAGATGTTGATGAGGCCTTCCCCAGTCAACTGGAAGTAGCCTCTAGATCACGCTCCTTAGTACTCATGGGTGACTTCAATCACCCTGATATTTGTTTGAAAGCCCACACAGCTAAGCATATTCAGTCCAAAAAGCTCTTGCAGTGCATCAATGATAACTTTCTAATTCAGATAGTGGAGGAACCAACAAAGAGAGGTGCTGGACCTTGTATTAACAAAAAAAGAAGGTCTGGATGGAGACATTAAGGCTGGGAACAGCCTGGGCAACAGTGACCAGAACATGGTGGAGTTTAGTATTTTACAAAAAAGATGCAGGGCAAGAAGTAGGATTACAACCATGGACTTCCGCAGGGCTAATTTGGACTCTTCAAAGATCTACTTGCAGGAATCGCGTGGGTTAGGTCTCTGGAAGGAAAGGGAGCCCAAGAGAAGATGGTCAATTTTTAAATACCTCTTCCTCCAAGCCCAAGATAGGTGCATGCCTTTGAGTAAAAAATCGGGTAGAGGTGATAAAAGATCTGTATGGATGAGCAAGGATCTTCTGAGGAAAGTCTTGTGGAAGAAAGAAATCTACAGTTTGTGGAAGAAGGGACTTGTCACTTGGGACAGCTATGGGGATGTTGTCAGGGTTTGTAGGAGGGCAACAAGAAAGACCAAAGCCTTCTTAGAACTTAAACTGGCAAAGGAAGTAAAAGAAAACAAGAATTTCTTTAACTATATTGGTAGTAAAAGGAGGAATAGAGAAAATGTGGTCCCACTGCTGAATGAGGTGGGAGCCCTGATAAAAGAGGATGCAGAGAAGGCATAGTTGCTGAACAACTTCTTTGCTTCAGTCTTTAGTCGTAAGACCAGCCCTTGTGAACTCCAGACCCTGGATATACATGAGGAAGCCTGGAAGATGGAAGACTCTCCCCTAGTTAATGAAGAGTGGGTCAGAGATCAATTATGCAAATTGAATATACACAAGTCCATGGGCCCCAATGGGCTGCACCCATGAGTGCTGAGAGAGCTGGTTGATGTCATTGCCCTACCACTCTCCATCATTTTTGAAAGATCATGGCAAACAGGAGAGGCGCCTGAGGTCTGGAGGAAAACCAGTGTCACGCCAGTCTTCAAAAAGGGCAATAAGGAAGATCCAGGAAATTACGGACCAGTCAGCCTCACCTCCAACCCTGGAAAAATGATGGAGGTCATCTCTACTCACTTGGAAGAGAAGAGGGTTATCAGGAGTAGTCAGCATGGATTTACCAAGGGGAAATCATGCTTGACTAATCTGATAGCATTCTACGATGTTGTGACTAAATGGATAGATGCAGAGAGAACAGTGGATGTAGTCTACCTTGACCTTATCAAGGCTTTTGACACCGTATCCCATAACATCCTTGTGAGCAAGCTCAGGAATTGTGAGATAGAAGAATGGACAGTGGAATGGATTAAGAACTGGCTACACAATAGAGCCCAGAGAGTGGTGATCAATGGTGCAGAGTCCAGCTGGAGACCTGTAACCAGTGGAGTCCCCCAGGGATCAGTGCTGGGTCCAGTCCTGTTCAACAGCTTTATCAATGACCTTGATGATGGGAAAGAGTGCCTTCTCAGCATGTTTGCTGATGACATGAAACTGGGAGGATTGGCTGATTCACCCGAAGGCTGTGTGGCCATTCAGCAAGATTTGGACAGACTGGAGAGCTGGTCAAAGAGGAATCTAATGAGGTTTAACAAGAGCAAGTGCAGAGTCCTGCACCAGTTAGGAGGTAATCCAGTAGAGAGTAGCTCTGTGGAAAAGGACCTTGGCAACCCTGATAGATAATAAATTATCCATGGGAANTTCCAACCCCTAACATTCTGTAGTTCTGTGATCCTGCACCTGACACCTGCCTTGTCTCACAACTTCAGATAAGGAGAGTGACTTACCTTTCCCTGATGCTTGATCCAGTGCCTCTGCCCTGCCCTGGCTGTAACTGAGACATAAACACACGCATTTCCATACTGAGTTCCTCTATTATATACCATGCTAAGTTCTTTAAGGAATCATGTATTGCTCTGTTCAAGTCCAAAACTGTTGTAGTGATGGCATCAAACAATTTTTGTTTCAATCCAAATTATAATTTTACAGTTTGCATACCTCCTAGCATGACAACCCTGCTTGAAGCCTTTTGCCTATAAATTTTATTACATCGTGGAGCTGGGCAGGAAGGTTTACTATCTGTTTCTACACTGAGGCCTTCTGAAACACTGTGAGTACCTGACAGCTTTTGTGCTCTTCATAAAATCCCCTAGACCTTCATTATTACTCAAAATTATTTGGTTTTGTGATCTTGACATCATGGTATCACATCATTCCTTGCTCTGGTTGTATTAAACTTTATTTGAATAATATTATCACTCTGATGGCCAATGTATCACTCACCTCTTTCTCTCCCCACAAAGATGATGGGCAGATTATTTTTTTTATGTGGGTGTTCTTAATCACTGTGTAAGGATCAGAGTATACCTCAAATTACACCAAGGCTTTGTTGCACTAGCCCAGTCAAGCTGCTACCTACACCTAACCAAGACCACTGTTATTAAATGTTTTCCCCATAAAAGTATTTGTTTCTGTCACTATCGATTCCTTCTTCTACATTGTCGAAGCGTTCCTGATTTATTCTTGGTGTTTAATTCCTTAGTGTTGGTAGCTCACACATTTAGGGAAATTTTACCTCCCTTTCACGATTCCTGCACCAAACCTGTATCTTGTGGAACTAATCTCACTTTAGCAGTCCCAGTTTTGGTACTGGAGACTGTGGTGATGGTGCTGGTTTCTTTGGCTTCAGACTCAGTCATCCAAAGATGGTTGTATTGCTCCATTCAGTTGTGGTGTAGGGTTGCTTAGCCATATGTATACCCAATGGAAGCTGAAAGTGATGCTCTCTGTTTCTGCCTCATGTTGGTAAAGATGCAAACAAAAGTGTGCCTTCCTCTCCTCCCCCTGCAAGCATCACTATAATATCTATTAGCATGGGGGCTGTATGAAGCCATTTAGACACCCCTTGATATGGACCTTACAGTTCCTAGGTTACCATTAGTGTCTGGATAGGTGCTGTGCTAAACTCTTCATCATCAGTCTTACTTGATTTCCAGATGTGTACACCACATATTTCTGGATCCTAGTCCTCAGCAGGAACTGCCACTCAGACATCCCAGAACTGTTCCCATGTGCCTGTTTTCGCTTTTTTCTCCTGCATTGGCCTCTCAGCCTGCCAGGATTTCCCAGCCTCAGTGCACTCAGCAGCTGCCTGTAAACACATCCAACTTCTTTATAACCAGCCACACATCCCTTCAGCTGCCAAATTTCACCCTCCCCTTTTATAATTGCCTCACTCCCCTCTGTGAGTTCAGTCACTAATTGCCACACAAATTGCTACGTAGAGCACAAACAGTAACTTTTCTGATGCTGTTCTTCACTTCAGCTAATTCAGAAAACCGTTTCCCCTCATCAGGACAGACCAGTTCTATTTGGTCCTTGTCTCTAGGACTGGGATTATGATTTTCACATCTACCTTAGCCAATTTGTTCCACGGCTGGGACCAGACTGAAGCCAGGATTGACCCCTTATCCCTTCATGTCATGTCCTTCTTCCCTGTGCTGTTCTGCTAATGTACCAGAAGCACCAGTACTACAGCCATGCACATGTTTTTTTTTTTCCAACTTGCTGGCCCAGAAGCCAGCAGGTGCTTAAGTTCACTACGCCAACCTTTACTGAGCTGAGACAGTTCAATACATTGCCTACGTTCTTCAGCAAAATTTTGTCACAGGGAAAAACCTCCGTTCACGTAGTTTAACCAAATCAGGATTGAGGTGGTTTATTGTCTGCACATAATTAACTGTTAATCAGTGAACTAATGTTTATGAAGTGTTAATAAACATATGCAACTTTTGAAATGCCTTTCTAGAACAAATCACCAAAAGCTGTAATCCCATGTGCACACAGGTGCTCACACTGTTGTGGGCACACACCCCATCTGCACACACCTGCACCCACTGCAGCTGTGGGTGGTAGGTCCCCATCCTCTGTTTGCCCTATTCCTCCCCTCTCTCCCATGGCTGACATGGGCACTCCAGCCCTGTGTGTGCCCCTGTGGCTCCCCACACTCTGCCAACAAATGCGTGAGAAAAAAATCTGCTGAGAAAGTCCCCAAGACCCCAGGCAGCCCAGGGTGGGGGGCCCTATGTGCTGTCCCATGCTGCCAGCCCTAAGACAGACATGATGCCCAAGGGCAGGCTTCTCCATCATCAGGCTCCTTCTACTCCAGGATTTCTCCCTCTCCACTACTACTTTTCATGCCTCTTCTCTATTTCTTTATAAGCTAAATATGCCTTTGTTTCAAAAGTTTCTTCTAATTCCCTGCAACTACCTCTGTGATGTTATTAGCCCCAAACAGTTGCAAACATGTATGTATGTTGCAAAAATCCTAAATCTTTGGTCTGCCATGCACCTGACTCTCACACGTGTGTAAAACTGAATTTACTCCTCTGATGCCAAGAAGGAATAATTATTGGTGCACATCAGGTCCCTTAGGAAAAAAGTTTCCATTTTGTATTTCAAAGTAATTTTCCATATCATTACTGAGAACTTGCCCCTGACATTTATCAGGTGTAGTTCCTAATAGTCCCCACAAGAGCCATTGGTTAAAGCTTTTTTTTTTTTTCTTTTGGTGGCAAGGGATCCACTGTCTTACTAGTCTAGAAAAATTGGGCCAAAGAATGACTATCCCCCTTGGCTGCTATTCCTAATAAAATATCAAACCCAAAATGATAGACAATTTGGCTGGAGGAAAAACAGAAATAACCATAGTTGCCAGCTGTCATTCTGACAAGTGACAGTTTCTCCATGCTTGGACATTGGCTTATTTCTCTTGGTCACAGCAATTATTTTTGTTTTCTCCAATTACTCATGTCTGTTTATGCTGCTGTAGCATCTGTTTAATTATTGCATTTAGGAATCTAACATGAAATATTAGCTCTGTCAGACTCCGTACTTACTGAGACATTTTGTTGGCTAAACCTGCAAAGCCAGAATAAAATGCACTTTGAAACATGAAGAATGGTTATTTTCCTGATTTTTGTAGTTTTAGAAAAATTGCCTGCTTGTTCTTCTGCTAGCAAACTGAGGTACCCGAGTATAAAATGTGAGTGCTCTCTCTAATTGTAATTAAGTATGATATTATTACTGTAAGTAGGGGAAATATATGGGAGAGCCACTTTCTTCTTAGATAATATCATTAAAATCTTGGGAAAAAAAATTAGAAAAAGCATTAACTCCCCTTTTGAAGGTGATAATAAAGGTTCTGATGTCATTAGAAGGTCATGTCACTTGGACTATAACATTCCTAAGGCATTTAGTTCATGGTTTCTACTCCTTACAAGATATGCCAATCTAGAAAGTGATGACTATGGAAAGGTGTGGTCCCTTAATAGATGTTTTACATCATGCCCTTTTTAGTCTCTGTTTGTAAGGTACTTCCTCCATTTTCTTTCAACAAAATAGTTGTCCTTTCTGTACTTTCTCTTACTCTCTTGTGACCTTCTTAGGCATCAGTACTTGAGAGAGGGTGCCTTGAGGTTTTATATGGTAGCAAAATGCTTGCCCCTTTTTTTTTTTTTTTCCCTTATACCATCCTAAATATGTTCAGAATTTTTCTGGCCTTTTTGGCTACCATTGCACAGTAGGCTCAGACAGCTCCAAGAGCCTGAGCTGTAACCACCAGTACTGAGTTCAGCCTCAGGTAAGCAGAGCTTGAATTATTTTCCCTTTGTCATAAGTTTGGCTGCAGTGAAGCTCATCCGGTATTTTTTTAGTGATGGAATCAAGCTTGTCTGAAGAGGGATTTTCTGCACTCCTTCTGAAAGAATTTGATTGCTTGAGAGATCTTAGCATTATCTCGGATTTTGAGATTTCACTGATTATTTATTTTCCAAGTCACTGATGGTGTTATTCAGTATAGCCACTTCCAACACTGATGCTTAGAGGACCTCTTTGCTGATCCTTTACCATGCTGAAAGATGATATTTAAGACCTACCTTTTGCTTCCTAGCCATTAATAAACTTCAGTCAATAAAACAATTTTTCTTCCAGCCTCATGGCATTTTTTTTTCCTTTAATAACTCTTAATAAAAAATGTGTTCAAAGGTTTTTTTTTTGAGAAGACAAATATATTAACTCTACCAGGTCCCGTTTTGTACCTATGCATTGATACCTATCAAGATGTTGCCTGTGTGTGAGGCCCACTAAACTGCTGGGGAGGGGGAATGCACCCATGGTCTTGACACCATACTCCTGGGATTCCTGCGGGTTAGCAAGGCAGCATTTCTCTCTACAGAAGCCTTGCAGACTCTTTCCTGACATAATGTGCTTATCCATGATCTCAGCTCTCGGAGATAAATTCCATCTTACTACCAAGGACGGAAATCAGGCTTGCATGTAATGCCCAGCTTCTGGATATCATGTTTAATACTCGACTTTAAAAATGCTTACAAAAGAAACTGTCATTTTGAATTCAGTCTGCTCTAATGTGCCTTTATCTGCATGACAAGCGAGACAAATTTTTCCTAAATATAGGAAGAAGGCTTTCCCCCTGGGCACCTTCCAGAGACGGTATGACATGTCCAAAAGAGTTTCTCCAGATGTGCTCTGTGCTTGAAGTTTGGTCTTCCTTCCCTCTCCGCTTTGCTAATACCACACCTTTTGATTTGAGGTTGGCAGAGGTGCATCTGTTTTATCTGAACATTTTAGGATTATCTTTCTTAAGCTTCTGTATGTTTTAGATATTGTGGCCAGAAGTGTTTTTGGGTCACTTTGAGCATGAAGCCTCTCCTTTCTGGTTTTATTACTAACCTCAATTTATAGGTAGAGTCTACAACTCACATTGAGGTGAAATAACTTGCTGCAGGGCCTAGATAGAGCTGAGCTGAAAAAAAAACATCCATGACCCCAAATACTAATTAAAGAATCCTTTCTTTTTTTTTTTTTCCCATGCTGACACTTAGAAAAAAAGATGTCAGTCTATAAACTCTGAACATGGACATTCCTGATGTTTGACTCATTACCTTCACCTCTTAAAGGTCTGTTTATTGTGCATCTAGCCCACCAAGTGCTCCCAGTACCATGAAAGCATCATGCTTACAGCTTTGTCATGCTGCACTTCTGCATGTTATAAAAACTCTCTGGGGTAAGGCTGACTTCCCTGAACATAGAAGCTGGGTTTCCATCCTTCCAAATAAATTTCCAACTATATCACAAAACCAAGAAGTAAGACTGGATGCTCAGATATAAAACAAACCTACAGGAAATCTTAGGGAATCATCTGAAAGCAGTGATAAATCATGGCAGTTTAGTGACTAAGCAGGCCATGTCTGCCAGCATAGATTACTGATCTTCCAGATGTTATGTAGTGACTCTTACAGCTCTGCTGCATCTCCTTATCTCAGTGGGTTGTGTGGATTTCTTTAATGACTTCACATCAAGGCATATATTTGGGCAGAACCTCCCCCCCACCATTTTTCTCTCCATTTCTGGTATTGTTGAGGTCTTTCTAAAGAACTGAGTGGTAGACACATGAAGGAAAACTGACATTTATATCATTGAAAGACTTCTGTTGTGGTTTCTATCATAATGTCCAGTGTGTTATGTCAGTACATGGTTTATAACTGTGCATCTTTCCACACTGAACACCACCCTTCTTAGTTGTTACTGTTCCACCAGGTCACAGTTTATTTTGTGTGTTTGCATTAACATTTTTTGTATCTATTTTCCTACATTGAGGGATTCTGATATATTTAGAACATACCAGGATGTGTTTGCTTGCATGAAAGAAAGAGCTGATTTTGTAATAAATAATTTCACTTCACAGCTTTTCCTCCTAAAGGTAACTACTTTTGGAAAATAAAAGTCTACAGAAAGCATCTATCTTACCATGTTCTCTTCCTATCTTTATTTCCAACTTTCTTGACACGTTCACAAAATCTTTCACTCTCAAGCTCTTTTGTTTTTTATTTGCAGCTCCAAAATTCTGTTGGAAGCTTTGATACATCATAAAGAAAAACTCATTTTAAAAATACCTGAGGCAACTAAAGGTAATGTAGTGATACATCCTAGTAATCCACACATTCATTCTTCTTTTGTAATAAAGCTGATGGACAGGAGTTCAATTGCTCTCCTGGATCCCAGGGAGGGAGTGTGAGAGGATACAAAACTCCAACGAGAATAGAGCAGTCCATGTTGCAGGAGCAAAACCAACCGGTTTCAGTTAGCATCAAATACAGCAGACAGCCACAGGCACAAATGTGCATGCCATAGAAATGCACGGCTATTTTGTTTCTTATTCTTTCTAGACTGAAAATACTATTATCCATCCCTCGTTTAGTGCCTGCTTTATTGATTGTATTGTTCTCTGCAGGCATTTTATAGATTTCACACAGCAAAGTATTAGCCTTAGGAAAGTCTTCTCCTGAACCCCAAAAAATCTATTATTCTGACTTTTGAGCACACTGAGTGAGCCAAAATAAACAATGAAAAAAGACTTTAGTGACAGATAATCTCATGAAAAAAATGGAAAATTACTTTGTTTTTTTTTTTTTTCTAGATGGAACTACATCATGTCTTGCCTAGTGCTGCTTTAACCCGAAATGGGTTAAAGTATGAGTGAAATATACACAAAGATTGTACAATAGAGGAATAATTAACTTGTATCTTGCTAACTTGCACATGAAGTGGGTTATTCTGTGACCCTGAGCAATTTCACATATTTCCCAGTCTAGATTATATTTCCATATAATTGAAATGAAAATTAATGTAGTGAATCACTTTAATTTAACTGCTACTCTTATATCACTTAGAATTTGATGTATCATTTTATATCATTTTACCTCTGGAAATCTGGCAGACAAGCAGAAGTTTCTCTAAAAATGTCCAGGGAAAAAAAAAAAAAAGAAAAACCAACCCCAAAAAAAAGAAGAAAGAAAGGACTTACTCAAATAAGCATCTGTATCATAAAAATTCATTATCAGTTTTGGCTGGAAAGCCCTCCACTCTGCTCTTTACATTAAACCATATCATGATCAGTATTGCAATTACCTTGGCTGGAATATATGCAACTTGATGACATTAGGCCCGTTTATGGGATCTTCTTTTCATGTGGATGACCTATACCTGAACAATTTATCCAGCAAAGCAGATTATAAAAAAAGCCCACCCCAACAAGAGAAGGCTTTTCTTCAAGACCAAATGAAACTTCTTTTCTGCCTTGCTAACAAACATTTTGTGGAAGTTTTCTCAGCAGCCATACAGTGGACCTGCAGTTGATGCACGGTGAGTTTTTCCTTGAACGTATACCAAGAACAACAGGAATAATTTGAGAAGGGGTTGAGGGGAGGATAGGCATCAAAACTGACCACAGAAGATAATTTTGCTCAGCAGCTGATTACAGTGTATGAAAGCCATGAAATTCCAATGCACTGTTAGACTCACCTGCAGCTCATGGGAATCAATGCGGACCTTTCTATCAGTGAAGAGCAAGCTGGATCACATCCCAGGTAGTTTTTATGGTCCATACATCTGCTAACAATAAACCCTGTAAAAAGATGAGTTTTTTCATGCATATATTCTAACATATTTTTAAGTATAGGTGTGTAATTGCACACAGATTATTTAACAGATGTAGTCTGATTAGTTTTTGCAACAACAGCTCTCAAGACCATGAGACCATTCAGGACTTCAGTGGAACAGAAGCCAAGAGGTCTTAACTGTAAGCACTGGAGTAGATTACATGGGGTGTTTGGCTAACAGTGGTCAGAAATGGCACTAAGGCTAAGTTCTGCAACTATTCACTGCCTTCTTTCTTGGAAGACTTCTGCCTCTGTGTTCCTGCTCCTGTTAATCACTGAGAGATGAAATAAGAGGAAATTTGTTGGTTACAGACCCCTGTCATCTTTCAGACTCCCCACCCAAAACGACCAGCTGCTTCTTGACCCATTTTTTTCCTAGAGGTGAAACACAAAAATATCTTCTTCTTGCTTTACATCCTATGCCATTCTGTTACTGCTATGCTATTTCATCAAACTTCTCAGCTAATTCATTCTAGCTCTGACATGAATCAAAAAATAATCAGATGGGGAAAAAGATGTTTTTCAATACGTCTGGAATATGAAGCATATGAAGAGTAATAAAATAGTAGTTACATTTTTTAACTGCTAATATTTGCTATAAGGAAGCACGAATTAGGAACAAAGTTTTGGTTTTCCTTCAGAAGTGAATGAATCGACTTGTACCTTAAGAAAAAGTATTCACCCCAGGATAGGGTTTAACCAGTGATTGCATCATGCAACCATCAACCTGTTAGAGATGTGATGGGTACACATAGAAATTCTGATGATTTGGTTTTGTTCTTTCTTAGTGTTTTAAAGATTTGAAAAGAAGTCTCTCTGAATCTCCCATGTATCAGACACATTTATGACATTAGGCTAGCACATTTCTACCAGTAGCAATAACTTGGAGCTTTGACCTTTTAAAACCACTGAAGGTAGTTTATCTCAAGTTGCACAAACATGGATAATCTTCCTGGCTTTAAACATGTTCCAGGTGAGATTCTTATGTCTTTAATGGATGTCAGTAAGTCTTTAATAGACAATGACTTCGTCTTCAAGTAACACAGAAAAGAGATCAAGTAGCTCTGCAGTGCTGCTGAAACTGTATAGTGTGGTGGAAAAAACCCTAAGCCATGAAACTCAGTTAAGGAACAGAGATACCAGCAGCTCTGCCATGCTGCCTTGCATTTACATATGCAAGAGGAGAAAAGATGTAAATGTTTCCTAGGCTGGGGAAATTTCTAAGCATCTATCAAGCACTTTTTTATCTTCAAGGCTACTGCCTTTACAGGCCATATTCAGTACTTCATAAACTGTTTCTTCTAAATGGACTCACAAATGGCATGTTATTCCACAGACTTATCTGTTGCAGGTAAGACTACTTGCATGAAGAAATACCATTCATCCTTAATAAGCCTAGCAGAATTTTGCCAGTGAGTTGAGTTACACCTTCCATGTAAACCTTTGCATGGTCCTCTGTGAACACTTTTGACCTATGATGCTTCCAAAGTCTGCTCCATAGATTCAGGTGTCACTGGGTTTTCCTCTATGGGTGTATATAATTCCAACTTTAGAGGAGAATATGAAATTAATCTGGTATAAATCTAATACATTATTTACTGCATTTATGTCTTCGTTGCTCACCACTGTTGCATCTAAACACTTTAGTGCATCTGCCCTCACAAATCCTTTGTATTATTCATGGTTCCCTTCTAGTGAACCACTAGGAAAATTAATGTACTTGCAAAATTAAAGGGCCTAATCCTAATAGAAAGCACAGTGTGGGAGAAAAGGCCATAGAGAAACTCCAGTCCTTTCCTTGAGAAACCTACATAAGGTCAGGCAGAGTTTCAGCCCCTAAACATGGTGATGATTTTCTTGCTACTTTTCTCCACTAGCAGACTTTCAAAGGAGCACTACAGGCAGTGGGCACTTTACTCTCTCAATGGGGCTTGCCAGGCAGCAAGTCACAAACACTTGTGTGCAACTTTCCAAATCAAGGTAACTCTGTGTGGGGCAAAACTGAGGTTAAAAGAGAAATGTAACAAACAAGTGTTTAAATCTTCCCAAAGGCACTCAAGAGCTGCATGGATAATGGAGCTCGACTCATCAGTCCAGGGAATTGGGCTTTCAGAGTGCTAGCTGTAGGCAAAAATAATAGATATGTAAAAGAAAGGAAATAATGGCCCTTGGATATCAGTGGACTACAGTGTCTGACAAAGAAGCCTAGTTCTGACTGACCAGCAGAGTAGATATGTGATACATCATTTTGTGAAGCTTGGAATAAAGTTATACTAGCTAGCATTCAGTCAAGAAGCTCAGCCTGTAAGCAAGGTGCCACAGGAGCAGCACTGTTCTCTTTGCCTGTGCTCTCATCTCTGTGCCTAGTGCAGGGTCAGGGACACAGCACTGCAATTTACAGTTTGGTGTCTCTGTACCACTCCAGATCTGGAAACAGCAGAAGCAATTCTGGCAAACAAATACTCCTCATCATAACAGCAAAAATGAAACAACTTTGCATGTCAAGCTAAGCCCTCACAAAGCAAACCTGTCAGGGAAGTCCATAGGATATTGTACAATAAGAATAAATTTCTTGTATGACTTCTGCTTTTTGTAACTACTGATCTGTTTGTGTGATATTTTCTACCGCTTCCAAACATACCAAGGGAACAATCTTCCTATGATCCTTCACATCTCTTTCTGCAGTAGCTCTAGCTCAAAGTAGTTTGTAACAGCCTCTCAAAATGAATCACAGTGAAAAAGAAGAGCATCTCTTGGAAAAATCATTGCAGTTCATGTGAATTAACAAATAGGCTGTGTGAGACCTCACTTCCTAGTCCTGTAAAGAACTTCACTATCACAGATGATTCTTTCTAATGACCAAAAAGAAGAAAAACTCATAAACAATCAAGACTTCCCTCTGCTTTTTCCTCTGAGACTCCTGTTAGCTTTTTTGTGAAACAGCAGCTGAAGCATCTGGATTTGTTTTTTATTTCTTCTTTTTCGCTGATCCTTTCTGATTTTCTCTTGACATCATATTCTCCTGCAAATGCTTCTCGTCATCATGTTTCCTATAATTTCTCTGCCCAAATGCACATAGGTGTGTTTCCCTTTCCTTCAAACATCTGGGAAGGGAAATACACAATGTCCTGAGGCAGCCTCTTACACTTTCATAATGAATTTCTGTCTTCTTCCTCCACATACTTCATCTAAATTGCTCTAGCCAAAAATGAAAATTATTTCTCCTTACATTTCTCCAAGTTCTCTTTAAGGATAGTTGATACTAGTTTCTTATGAACATTTGCCATATGGCTAACAAAGTTATTAGCCCTCTGACTTTTGATTCTTTTTTTTTTTGGTTCTGAGGATCTGATGTGTGACATATACAAAGCTACATAGATGTAAATTGATCAGCAGAGAGAGTGATCTGCGTTTGGGGAACTCTCACATGGAGATTATATAGTAATTAGAAGTGACTGTTCACTACCTCAGAAGCATATCATTTGACAAGTAATATTTGAGTAGCTGGGTGAATAACAAAAGAAATGTTAACTAACACCTATGAGGAGCAACAGAATTTGTTCTCCAAATGCATTATTCAATAAGTCATTTTTCAGCCAGTGTCAGAGGTGATATTTGTCAATGTACAGGACAAAATGTTCATTTTTGAGGCATAGTTTGGTATTTTTGCTGTTTTGCAAATTTGTCATTCTGCTGCATTATTTGAAAAGTACTGTGAACATGGCCTCAGGCTGTCAAACTTTGTTCTTCTAGAGCTGCTCGTTTTTTATCCAATCTGAAGATGGTTTTATAATTCAAAAAAATGCCAAGAATATTACAGTTCCAGAAAGGTTATTTGCACACCAGCTACAGAAACATTGTATATTTTGTTTGTTTCTGAACACAGTTTCAGGTAACAAAAAAATAAACGCTACACATTTTGTGTTCATCCTAGTGTAAAATGTCAGCAAAAGTCATGAAGTGCAAGGTGCTCCCCTAACACATTCTGACATTAAAAATTTTTGTTTCTATGAATATGTGCCCTATAGTTTATAGATTTTTTTTTCATTTCTTTGCTTACTTGTACTTCTTTTTTTTTCTCTGATTTAGCACTCATCCATGTGAAGAGGATTGCGTTTCTCATCTATTTCATGAGCTGTTTTCATGAGCGAATCTGATTCTTCGAAGTTAAAGACTGGCATTCTTCTGGTAGTTCCCGGGAGAGCACCATGTCAGGCCTCCTGAAGACCAAGATTGAATGTCTGCTCTAAATGCTGATAACTAGCTTGTTCCTGATTTAGTGGCTGGCAGAGACAGCTCTGGGCTTGTCAGCAGACAGTGACATTTTGCTGCTCAAGCACCTGCCAGCCACTGGCATAAGACATGCTGGCTGTAAGAAGGGGTAGAGCTCGGAAGAGCAGTGAGCAGAGTTTTGTCTACATCTGGGGTCACAGGAAAATTGAGATACATGGGACACTAGATAGGAAGGCCCTTCCCTAGCAGGTGTCACTAACCTAAGAGGCCTCCCATCCCTTTTTGTAAGCAATAGCCATAGCCACCCTGAGCATTTTAAGCTTTGATCAATTTAGGTAGTGGGAGAACAGATGGTTTTCTTCCCATAGTTATATGTTCCCCATATCAAGAAGTAGTGCTGTTCACTGCTGAGGCTGAAATACTTGATTTTGAATAAAAGGTTTCTTTTTGTGATCTTTCTCTACTTTTCATAGTTGCTAACAATCATGGACAGTTTTGATCTTTTCCCCTCAATCTGTAAGGATCTTCTACATACCACCTTATTTCTAGCAGCCTTTGTTCCTTGATATATTATCACCTTTCTTGAGCATCGCCGCTGCACCAAGTCTCAGCTTGTACTAGGAAACCCAAAAGAATGCCCTTTGAAAATACATTCAAAGTGATTAAATGTATACAAGTGACTGAAGACTACACAGACATTGAAAATAAATGCTCAGAAGATAACATATTTCATCTTCTCTATGACAAATTATTTAATAGAGCTGCCTGAGTATTCACCAGCTTGGCTTAACTCTGCCATTTCCCTCTCCCAAGCTTCATCTCCTTCATGTTTATAGAATAGCTGATACTGAACAGAGAATTTCCCTGAAAGGTCTGAGGTTACTCACAAGGCAGAGGTATCACTTGGGGATGTCAGGTTGCTATAGGAAGCATCCTTTAGATGACAGGTGGTATGGAGGGATTGCTCTGTGCATCAGATGTTCCTATCTGGAATGATCCCGAAACAGCATTCCTGATCTACCCCTTTTTCATTTTTGCTAAATTCAGATCAACAGGATTTAAGAGATGTGTCCTATTTGTTCTGGTTGCGTCAACATGTTTTGTTTTAAACTAACCCTTACTCTTCTAATGTTGGTTAAAATCTTGAGGTTGAAATACAATGCAGCCAAACAAAAACTACTCTGTGTTTTTCATATACACAACTGTTTCGTAGCAAGAGCATAATCAATAATAAAATACCATATAGGCTGAAATTTCACAGATTATTAATATTAAGGGGATACTTTTATATTATAGTCTGCATTATGTGTAATAATTCTGTCAGCAACTGCCAAAATCACAACTGGTGGATTTGATGACATGATAAACTGCAGATGATACATACTATACATTCAGATTTCATGCAAGCACTTATTATTATATCATCTTTGAGAAATTTGTGATAACTTGCATCACAGCTGGCTTTGTCTCATGTGACCAATTAAAAAGAACAAAATATTTCCTTGTTGAGCCCATAAAATAATTCATGAGCTATAAACATGCCAGATTAAATTTACATCTAGGTGGAAGTCCCATTTTGATTTTGCTGATGCTCAGCAAGTCTCTACTTTGTATAAATTAAGCCCAAATGAAGAATGTTTACAATGCTTCTGACACACTACAATATCTAATGTGAATTTACAGTATTTTACAGAATTCTCAGTACACCTCCTTACACATAAGTATAGATGTTGTTACAACCATCAAAATATATGAAGAATTTTGTATTCATCATTGGTCCATCATTTAGGTCTGAATATTAATTATTTAGCACAATTTTTGGTTCTCTGACCGTAGAGTATTATCATCAAAACTACTTATAATTACAAAACAAGTCCTGTCCAGCGATACTTCACTCTTTTTTCTGAATCATCAGCTTCTTCCATCATGTTAGGGATGAAAGTTTTCAAACTGAAAATAAAAAATTCAGGTACTTGTGGTTTCAAATGAAAAAAAGTATAAGATAAAAATTAAATAAGTATTTAGGTTTGTATATTGAACTCATACCTTTTTTTAATACTCATTTATGAGGTTTGAATGCTATGCTTAAGGTAACCCACACAGCATGTTTTCCTAGCAACACCATGTTTTCATTGAATCTGAAAATATTTAACAGCATTTTGTGAATACCATGAATTTTACACAAAACATAGAGTCTGGTTTCAATAGAAACTATTTGGTTTCATTATTCCAGTATGTTTTCACTTTGAAAACTACCAGATTAATTTTTCATTACAGTATTCGAAATATCATCACATTTGCTTTCCCCTCCCTCTGTCTGATCTGCTAAAGAACCCTGTAACAACAGTGTCTGCAAGCAGCAGCTCACCACTGGTCTTAATTAAGATTGTTAAAAAGGATGAATAAGACTGGACACTTACCTTGAAAATTGACTCCAGCTGCTTTCTTGGGATAACTTTTGTTGTGTATTTATGGCTTCTTGAGAAGAATTTTCTTGTTCAGGCAACAAAAACAAGTTGCTCAATTTTTTTCATTAGCACTTCCACTGCCAGGGGCTTAGGCAAACTATATTTTGTACTTTCAATGGTAATTTTTTATTGCAGCAATCTATGGAGTTTATACACAGATATGAAAGTTTAACAATGTGAAAATGTTTGGAGAATTATTGGTATATCTGAGTAGACTGAGGCTGCTGCATTGCTGACTACTGGTATTACAGTGGCTGGAAACAAAGCAGCTGCATCTGAAGCGAAACGCAGGATCAACAGCCAGCAATCTTTACTGGAAACCTGATATTTGAAGATGATGTTTCATTCCTGTGTCCACACAAGTTGGAAACAAAGCACAGCTAAAGCAGGGCAAGGCTACAGGTACAGATTCCCACTAGAACATATCTGTGTGTCATAGACCCTACTGCCCTTTCATGTCCAGTTACAGCTTGGAGATGCATGTCATTCTTTACTTGTAACTCATGAAAGATACAACTGAATAGAATCTGTGTCCATCTATCCTCAGAAGCAAGTGCAGGAGAAGTTGAGATCTCTCTGTATTATCAAACAGCCTACCATCTATGGAATATTCAAGATACAAAAAGGCTCTGACTAACTTAATCACTCCAAAATAAAGGTACTTCCTACTTTGTATGCCATCCATACAATAACCATGTTGATGTTTCGGTACTCATTTTATACATTTTATAAATAAAGTTATCATGGGGTGCTCTGGAACACCTGACCTGTTGTCCTCTTGGAGTGTTTTTCTCTCAGAGGACAAACAACTGCAGAACTTCTGGGTATATCAATCTCAAGAATTTCTGAAGAGAACTGTTCTTTTTTGTTGTGGTGGAGGGTTTTTTTGTGTTTTTGTGTGTGTATGTGTTTGTTTGTTTGCAGTGTTTTTCTTTTTTTTTTTTTCTTTTTTTTCCCCACTTCCTTAAACAAAATTAGCCAATTTAAAAGAGTGCACCTGGTCTGGAAATACCATTAAATGCCTTATGCCTTACAAGAAACTGGCATAACTTTTTTGTCCCATATTTGGGTGTATTTCATTCCCATCTGCTTATTTTCTTTCATGTTCCCAGTAATAACTGACAGTCACTTGGGTCTCTTAGCTATCATCTGCTTAAATAAAACCTGACAATGCTTTCATAAAATAATGTCAATAGTATATCAAATTCTCCAACATATTCCCTGCACAGCTGCACCAAGTGACGGAAACAAAGACTGCCTTCAAACATAATTTATAAAATCATAAAAGGAGTGAATTTTTCTCCATTTTAAAAACAAAGCTTAGCTAACTTGTAAACAAGATGACAAATCACAAGCAGGTTGGTTTGTGGGTTTTCTCCAGAACAGGAAAGGTCATTGGAAACATTTTTTTTTCTCATTTGATACCTCCTTACCAGAGGCAGCAATATAAAACCCAAGAATAATCAGTGAAAAGACTCATCAGTAAAAACAAAAATAAGTTCTTATGCCTTCCCCAACTTAGCAACAACAACAAAAAATTAGACACAGAGGGGGAGAGTTCCAAGTGCTTTACAAATATGACAGGTTTTATTCTCCTCTCCCTCTGAAATCTTCTGTGTCCAGTTTAATAGAGGCACATTGTAGGCATCAGTCACAGTTGCATTTGGGACCTTCTGATAATTAACACTGATGCATGTTCCCTATTGCTAGAGAACTGGAGTATTATAGACTCATAGAATGTATTGACTGGGTTGGAAGGGACCTCTGAAGGTCATCTAGTCCAACCCCTCTGCAATAAGCAGGGACATCCTCAACTAGGTCAGGCTGCTCAGACCATCATCAAGCCTGCCCTTGAATGTCTCCAGGGATGGGCCCTCCACCACCTCTTTGGGCAACTTATTCCAGTGATCTATCACCCTCATATTAAAGAACTTTTTCTTAATGTCTAACCTAAATGTACCCTTAGTTAGCTTAAAGCCATTAGCCCTTGTCCTGTCACTACAAACCTTTGTGAATAGAGCCTCCTCTACTTTCTTATAGGCCCCTTTCAGGTACTGGAAGATCACCATAAGGTCCCCTCATAACCTCCTCTTCTCCAGGCTGAACAACCCCAACTGTCTCATCCTGGCTTCATAGGAGAGGTGCTCCAGCCCTCTGTTCATTTTTGTGACCCTCCTCTGGGCACCCTCCAACATCCTAAGGGGTATGTTGTGGGGGAAGGTGTCAAAAGCCTTGGTGAAGTCTAGATACATGACATCCCCAGCTCTTCCCTTGTTCACTGATGCAGTTACTTCATTGTAGGAAGCCACCAGATTGGTCAAGTAGGACTTGGCCCTGGTAAGTCCGTGCTGACTCTCTTGAATCATGTCCATGCCCTCTTGAATCATGTCCCTGCCCTCTATGTGCCTTAGCATATCTTCTAGGAGGATCTGTTCCATAATCTTCCGAGGAACAATGGGGAGGCCGACAGGTCAGTAATTCCCAGGGTCCTTCTTTCTACCTTTTTTGAAAATGGGTGTGAAGTTCCCTTTCTTCCAGTCACTAGGGACCTCACCCGACTGCCATGACTTTTCAAATATTATGGCTTTGCAACTGCATCAGCCAATTCCTTCAGCACTCTGGGATGCATCTCATCGGGTCCCATGGACTTGGGTATATTAAGGTTCCTCAGGTATTCATGAACCTCAATTGACTGTGGGATGGACTTTGTCTCGCTGGTCCCTGTCTCACAAATCTACACTAACTCAAGTGGATGGACCATTATTAGTGTAGACTTCTTATATAAAACTTGTTTGCCTAGCACAAGGCCAGGTTTTGCTAACAAAAAATAAAAGAACAGCATAACATTTGATTTGCTCTCTTCGTTCAGATGGAATACCATCAGGTTAAATAGAAGTTTCTAGCAGGTATTTTAGGATCACAGTCTGACTTTTGCCAGGTGTCTTATTTTAATATTAAAAGATGAGAAATTTCTACACAGTCTTTCTGAAGAAAGCAGTGTTACAGAGGCCTTTACCAAAAAAGCAGAAATACATAAAAATCAAGTAAATACTGCAGATGACTAGACTGTAAGATAACACTTTTGAAACCTAAGATGCATTTTGGTATTTGTAAACTGAAGTAATTTTAAACCATTAAAACCATGAACAAGCGACCTAATTAGCAGTCTGGAAAACATTAAATGCTTGGAAAATTTTGAAACAGACTCTACTTTATCCAGCAAAGATGATACAGTAAAGACATGAAAAACAAGATCAGGTGGATGATGACCATTCTACTTCCACTTTAATCTGATTTGTCAGCTATCAACTGGTATATTTTAAAGGAATCTCAGAAATTATTTTTTTCAAACCAGCTGTTATTACAGAGTACTGAAGTCCACAGTGTAGTATCAAGTACTCATACATAGACCAGCATCATTATCTGTGCTAGAAGTGAAGGTAAGAACAGTGGCTGAATCTTTCCATACTACTACACCTGTAATGGAAAGGTTTTCCATATTTTGGGCAAACCACTGGAGGTGTCAAAATATTTTCACACCTTCTGAAAGTTATATTTCTATGTTTATCTGGGAATATATACACATGGTTATATGGACATATGACATAATAAAATGATATGGAGTGGGACACTCCCTAAAACTGCTGAGTAGCTATTATACATGCATAAATACATGTGTCTAGGCTTAACATACATCACGTATTTCATTAATGTAACTGATGGCATAAGAGACACCCATTACACTTCTTGAACTCATTGATTTAGTATACATTAATTTAAAGTAATTATTAGAGAAAGGATTTACTTTGCCCTTTCACTTCTACTCTGGTGTTATCTATTCACTTGTACAGTTGCCAGTATTGGCAGTGAGTACTGTTTCAATGTATTTATATTCACATATAGTTCTGGAAAAAAAGAGGTTTGCTACTTCCTCTGCTTTTTCTTCTTCCCTTTCTTCCTCAGTCTTCCTCTCCTCTACTTTGTCTCTACTTTCTCCCTTGTTACAGTTCTGGGGCTTATTGCAGTCTTCATCCCTCAAACCCANGAACACAGTACTCAAGATGAGGCCTCACAAGGGCTGAGTACTAGGGCACAATAACTTCCCTTCTCCTGCTGGCAACACTATTCTTTATACCACTGCTGGGGGTTGTTGTGACTGAAATGCTGGACCCAGAACTTGGCTTTATTGTACCTCATACAACTGTCCTTGGTCCATCGATCCAACCTATCCAAGCCCCTCTGCAGAGCCTCCCTTCCTTCAGGCAGGTCAACACTCCCACACAATTTGGTGTCGTCTTGCAAATTTACTGAGAGTGCTCTCAATCCCCACATCCAAGTCATCAATAAAGATGCCAAACAAGACTGGCCCCAAAACTGATCCCGGAGGAACACCACTGGTGACTGGCAGCCAGCTGGATTTCACACCATTTAGAAGACTTCAAGAAATCCTGTCAGACCTGAACTATCCTATAATGCTATGATCTGAGTCACTTCAATCCTTCATATAAGGCAAACTATCCGGATTTTTTAGCTGGGTTAGGGAGTTATAGCATTGAAGAGTGCCTGTATACAAAGGATATGAGATAAATGACAGCAACAGAAGGGACTGGAGGGAGTCCTCCTCTGTGTCTTGTGCAACTGCGGTGTGATGTGCAAGTGCACTGGGATACAGGATGTCATCCCTGATCACTCTTTAATATAATTCCTATCTCATTAACTTATACAGAGAAGGCTTTCTGCACCTTTTCTTTTTTT